>OY718804.1:1106719-1349219 GCA_963070105.1 Litomosoides sigmodontis
CTCTCTCAGAGATTACTGTATGTAATATTACAAATTCCGCATTGGATAAACGACAAATGTAAATGATTAGTAATTCACACATTCCATTGGTGGTTGTTTTTTCTTCGTTTTTTTTTGATCGAATAAGTCAGTCTATTCATCAAATTCGATATGCAAAACATTCTGTCCATCCTATGATATTTGCATAATTTAATTTTCTTTTTCTATTTTACGATAGTACTTACTTTAATGTAAAAATTTCATTTTCATTTGTTCATCTTGCATGGAAATAAATTCACGAAGATTATGGAAAAAATTTCAGCCTTCGTTTTCTTTTTTTTCCTTTTTTTTTATAAAATAATTTCGACTAAAGAAGGAAGGAAAGGATCGTTGACGAGAGTTTTTATTTTTTTATTAAGCGAAAAAGTAAAAAGTGAAATTTTTTGAGAAAGAAGATCGTAAAAAAAAGAAATAAGGAATGAATTGCAAAAAACAACTGATTAGCCAAAATCATTTCCAATTCCAATAAGCACAGTTGATTTAAATCATTTCAAATATTAGCTGGATGAAAAATAATTTAGAACAGCTGGCCATGAGAAAGTAGGAGATGATTGAGAACGATTGAATTAAATGAGCGGTAGGAATGTTTGAGATGATGTGCGTGAGGACGTTGGCGTAACGATGAACACTTTTCGTTGTTTGAAATGAACTGATGAAATTATCGATTATCTATTTTTTTTGCTAATCGATTTCACCGCTTCCGCCTTCACGAATTGATTAAAAGTGCAAAATAATTGATCAATTTAAATAGAAATAAATTTTGTGGTGATTTTTTTATCACAAAGAAGAAAAGACATTTGTTTTTCGAGTGAATGAAAAGGCTATCACTGATTTGATAAGGTGTGATTTATGATGTAAAATTTAATTTGAACAATTCTCACTTCCATTTTAGGCAATTCTATTGGATTACATTACGCTAAGTTAAAGCTCGAATACGCCTTTCTGATTAAACGATAATTCGCTTAAAAGCTACCAAATTTCGCTTAAATGATAGCTTATCAACAAGCAACGATTGATAAACAAACATTGCTTATGTTACTGCGATAAACAAAGGTGACGTTGTGATAACTTTCAAATGCTAAACTCACTGATAACCATCGATGTGATAAACGAAGTTGATGGTATTTATCACGGAAAAGAAAATGAATGACAGAATGAAAATTTGACAAAGCCAAAAAAAAACGACAATTTAGCTTGATAAATGGCTGTAATATGATGTACGTTCAAATTATTTTTTAAATTTTAATAAAATTTCCATATAATCGAGTAGAGTTTCAAAAAATAAGAGTGATAAAGAGAGATAATGCTGAGAAAAGAATTTTTTTTTTCTTCCATTTCTTTTTAACTGCTACAACAGCTCAATGATACGCGCGTGTACTGCGTATTATTGCTATAAGCAATTACACCCGTCAATTGGTTAATTAATTAATTTAATTCGCAAAAAAAACGTAAACGAACAAGTCTGAAGACAGCACGGAATATATGCAAAAACAAAAATTTTTTTTTTCGCTTTCAATAATCTTTTTATTGAAATTTTTTTTCCATAAAATTTTATTTGCACCTAAAAAAAACAAGGGTTTAAATTAATTTAGCTAATTTAGGCGTGTTTGCACGCTTCACAAATGAACATTGGTTACCTTATAGATATCATTTGCGCGTGAATTTTAATGCCTTCTTTTCAGTCTTTCAGTCATTTTTCCACTTCAATATTATTAATTTATAATTTAAAATTGAAATATTTTTTTTAGTAAACTATTTAAGTAACATTGTATAAATGTGTGACAGTGTGAATGGAACTAAATTGTTTATAACTTAAATGACTAGGTATGTCGTCAAGGTAACGAAATTTCTGCCGGTCCACTACTACTACCAGGTGGGATAGTTGGATTGCATACGTACATTCACCGCCCTAATGGCCTATTTCATGCATTCAGGCAGCTTCATCCCTACAACTTTCATTTATAAATTTGCAAATTTTTACACTTTAAGAGCGATAACGTTTACGTAAAAAATTAGTTTGAAATTTTGGATAATTTTTAAAATTAACAAATATTGCTTAATTTTTCTTTATTAATTTTGAATTAGAAAGGAAATTTGTGAAAAAAATTTTTTGCTTCCTCCACTTCCTCTTCTCCTCTCTTCCTTGCTAAAAACGCATTAAAGAATGGTTGAAATGACTGATTGAACGAACTCTCACACATTCCGCTACTTTTCCACTTCAGTTATTAAAATTGAATTTTATCCTACTTTAATGTTTGATTGAAAATTACAATTTTATTTTGGAAATTATAACTTATGTTTCAGTTGCATTGCAATGCTCAATTTGCATGCAATTCTAAAATTACTAGAAACAAATAGTTCTTACAATTTTCATTATCAAAATTTACCACTGATTTGAGAAGTGTTTTCAGCCCTAATATATTCATAAATCATCATACTTAAGAGACATTTGGAGTGATACTGATAATTGATAACTGCTGATAACTGCCGATAAATTGTTCGAATGGTAGAATATTGCTTACGTGAAATATTTACGTTAGCTAAACTGTTTCATTCTAATGAAAACTTTAGCAGCATTTTTCCTACTTTTAATGTCACTGATAAACAGTGATTATTTTCAAAGCTATGCAATTGCCTAATTGTTGTTTAATACTTACATATAATTTGCAAAATGAAATTTCAGCAAATAATTTGAACGTGCAAATGGAAGTCAATGTTTAACGAGGCTAGGCGTAAAAGTAAGACAGCGTCAAGTGAACGTAAGTCAAGAAGTGGAAGTAAATCGAGAAGCAAAGAGTCTGGTGATAAAAGGTTTGCTTACGCACATTATTTTCTTCACATGTGAATTTTAAATTTTCGTAGAAAAATTAAAAAAGTATGTATATATGTGAAATTTAAATTAATAGAACTCAATATCTGCTAATAAAAAGTATATTTTACGCCGAATACACTTCCGCTTTTTTCTTTGAAAAAAATTATTCCTTATACCTCGTTGCATAAGTTGAAATTTTGCATACAAAAAGATGGTGAATGTGAAAATTCAATTTCAATACATAGTAAGTAAAAAGTTATTTGAAGTGAAAGATTAGTAAGTAATCGATTATAGTAATGTAAATTTGCATTGAAATGCATAATAAATAATCTTCCTTCACTTTTAAAATTTAATTTTAGCAAAATTATTCTTTGAAGTCAAATTACATCAGGAATATCAATGTGATTTTAATAATATCTCTTAAATTGCGCTTTGATAGTCAAATAATTATCGGTGTGCAAGTATAATATTTGTCATAAATTCAAAAATTTGATCAGCTTCAGACAGAAGAATGATGGAAAAAGCAAAATAAAAATTACTTCAAATGACGTACGTGAAAAGTCGAAAGACATGCGTGAAAAGAAAGGTGTTGGTGGTGGTGCTGCACTGAAAAAGAATCAGAAAAATGATCAATGCGTTAGGACGACGGTTTTTGTTTTATTTAAATTCGTTTTTTAAATTCTAATTATTCAAATTTTGCTTTCAATTTCTGATTCATTTTAAGTTCCGCCAGATGAATTAATAGTGTAGTGCTTTTTTCTTTCATTCTTTACTTTATCTTTATGACCACGCGTGATAGAACAACGTAATACAAATTTAAAATTTTGTTTTTCGAAAAAAAATCCTTGCACATGGAAAGAGTTCTAATTTAAAATTTTGTTAAAATAATTTTAGTAGCATCAGAAGAAAGTATTCGACATTTGTTTTGGTTATCACCACGTAACATTTTCAGGAGTTTGAAAGGTTAGTGAAAAAAAATGAGAAAAGAATTGAACCGAAAATGAGGATAGCTATTGGACGAAATTTGTCATTGTCAAATTCAATTGATAAAGTGCAACAATCGCAATCATTGAGAAGTAAAAGTGTAGGAGTAAATCCGACAGTAGCTGTTATTACTGCAAATCGGCATCTTTCCGGATCCGCTAACAATGACGTGAAAAGATTGAAATCCGGAAGGAGTAGCAGCGAAAAATCACGGAATGCGGAAAATATTCCGGAAAATGATGAGAACAAAGCACAGAAATTAGGAAATGAGGAATGGACAAATAATTATGCTATTGCTAATTACTCAATTGATAAGAGTGGAAGAGCATCGTTGGCTGTTAAGAGTTCAAAGTCAAATTATCAAAATTTAGCAGCGGCAAAACCACAACCACACATATACTTCCCGATATCAGAAGCCCTATCAGTACCGTCAAGTCATAACCATGAATATAATTACGAGGTTCATTTTCTTTTCCAAAATTATATTTTAAAACTTAAATTTAAAATTGTTAAACCTAGAGTAACAGTGGCAGTAATTAACAGTAATAATAGCAATAAAAGATATCATTTGATTTTAGAGTAAAAATAAAAATTTGCAGAAAACACGTGCCACTATTTCAGGATGATTTCGAAGACTATTCTGACGATTTTGAAGAAGAAAGCGAAAATGATAAAAGTGAATGTTCAAATGGCGAGAGGAGCGGAGGAGGAGGCAGGCAAGACGAGCAAAATTCTAAAACAATTGAAAATTTAGCAATCGCACCTGTGGACACATCTGATAACAAATCGCTGATTAATACGATAAGTGATAAGCGCTACGATAACTCACCTCTTCTGCAACGGCTGATGATGAGTGGTCGACGATCGGATGCTAATGCTCGACCTGTTCAGGTACCATTGCTCTTAGCAATTAAATAATTAGCATCGTCGGATTAATAAGTTGAACTGAAAAAATTACTTCCTAATTTCGAGTGAACTTACTTTTTAACACGAATGTGTATTCTCATCGAATTTAATAAAATTCCTTATTTTTTTTTCTTCATTTATCCATTCAATTGTTAGTTTTTAACATTAAATGTAAAAATGTTGCATGAAATTTTTTTACACATAAAAAGAACTGAAAATATATTTTGCAAAATTTGCTTCAAATGAATTGAATTATTAACAAGTGAAATATTAGCATAGTTGCAATCGTGCACAAATTATCACTAAATTTTAAAGCACTTACTAATTGCAATAGCTAATGTTTTAAAAAAAATACAATTGTGCCATACAACAATTGGAGTGTTAGGAAAGAAAGAAAAACATTTAAATTTCAAAATTTATTGACATATTTGTTACAGACGCAATCGATGAGTGATTTATCCGTTCCATTGCAAAGCAAAATTGACTTCACAAATGCAACAACAATTAATTGGGAAAGAATGGCTGAGTTAGAGCAGCGATATAAAATGTTGAAAAATTTAATTGGTACTACTTGGGCAATAATATTACTTTGCTAGCAATTCAATTTAGCTTGCCATTTGGTAGATAAAGCAAAAGAAAAGCATTTTAAAAAATTTTTTGATTTAAATAAAAAAAAAGTGAACTTTAAAATAGGAATGGAAATTGTGCAATCCGATTTGTTGGATCATCGCTTACTTTGCACATACGATTTCTACGTGCAAACGTTCGGTAATGCAAATTATGTTCAGGTATATAGGTGTTTAAAAAAATTAAATTAAATTAAATTTATTACCTATCAGAAGCAAAAACAAAACAAACCTTGTCAATCAACTAGGATAAAAAACTGTCGGAGCTGATGTTTGTTGAAATTTGATGAATTATTCAATTAATTAAAGATAATTAAAGAGCTGTTATGTCATTTTTATGCTAAAATTTGCAGGTGCAATCACAAACAGGTGATGATGCATTAGACTGTTACGTGCAAACTGAAGAACTGGAAATGGAAACTGTCTGGACACAAATTCCATACTCAGGTAGGTAATCCTCAAAGTCTACACTTTAGTAATTACACGTACACAAAACTGTTTTCTTACGTGAATTTTGACGTAGCTGATGAATCTTCATTACTGTTACAGAACGAGTGATGTTAGCATTTACGGTCGATTGCAAATAGCATTCACAGATAACCGCTAACATCCAAAGCTATTATCGGATGTACGCAAAATTGCACTGAAATTTTTGCAAAAAAAAAAGTGAAAATTTCAAATTTTAGATGCTCAAGGTTGGGGTGCAGAAAATACTTCGAAATACACCACGGATTGTTACGAGCAGCTTGCTGATGATAACGGTGAACGTGAACCTTCCAAACGTAAACATTTTGAAATGGGGAAATTTCGCAAGTTCATTTCTGTTGTTGGACAAGTAATGCATTTCCCTTCTCTTCCATTTTCAGCTCGAATTAACAAAGCTTTGAGTTGCTAATTAATCATTTATTTAATAAGCAAAACTTTGGTTAAGTGAAAAGTGTCAAAAAAAAGCTATAAATTAAATAGAATTAAAAAAAAAACTTTTACGTTTTTTTCTTAAAAAATGTTTACCATCCATACTTTTATGTATACATTAGTTATGCACAAAAATAAAATTTAATTTCTCTTTTTATTTAATTTTTTAATTTAAAATGATCATCTTGTAAATCACGCCTTGAGTAATTTAAGAAATGTAAAATATATCCAAATAATACTTTTTTCAATTAAAATTGAATTTATAGGTTTTTCTTGATTTAATGCAGTCGTCAACGAGCTAACATCATGCGCGGTTTAAATTTAGTAAAGGCTATAATAAAATTTCACTGGGCAATCCTGCAAATTGTATGTGCTAATTATTTGCTTATTTACAATTTACTTTTAAATAAATCAATTACTGAAATTACTGAAAACAATACTTTCAATAAGTTGCATGAGTAAATTACATTTGAACCAATATGTACGATTTAGTAATGATTTAGCGTATGCATCATGCACAAATTAAATTGCTTAAAATAATTAAACTATAATCAATGCGATAAACGATAATTAAAAGCACTTAAGTTATTTTTCCATACAAACCTAAAAATATTTTATTTTTAAAATTAAAAATTAAATTTAACAATATTTTTACGAATGCATAATTACTTCTACACGTTTCATTTCTATTTTCACGTGTACCTATTTATATTGAAGCAAACAAAAAAAAAAAATTCCACCACGTTAATGGCATTTTAGTTGTAGACGTACCTCACCATCATTTAGGGTGTACGAAGTGGTTTTTTCATCTATAAACTTTAAACGAGTAATTTAAATAAACTTTAAACGAGTAATTTAAATTTCATCATCCATCGGATCGATAAATTTCAATGGATTGCATTATGAAGCACAACAAGCACAAATCTCTTTGTTAATTCCCTGCCACACGAGGAAAGTAGCAATGGAGGAAATTTTTAATTAATCGCCACCTATGCATATATTTAATTTTGTTCATCTATTCAGCAAAATCAAATACCAAAATTGAAATTGGCTTTTTTTTTCAAGTTTTATTTTTAGGTGCTAAAGTTACACATATGTTACATCATATGAATCAACTATTTGTTGCACTTTATGTTGAGCAGACTTCACCAACAACTAACGATAGTGATGACATCAACAATCAGAGTATTATTGTTGAATTTGACATTTGCATACCAAACATACCGCAAAAGTAATATGTTAATTAAGGCATAAAATTAGGCAAATTTAATTTCAAGTTTTTTTTCAGTTTATTTAAATGAATATTGAATGAGAATTATTTGTTGTAATGTATGATTAGCTATAAATTTTAATTCATAAGCTAATAAGTGTGAAATTTGCAGAATTTCGCTTTGTCATAACGAAGTACGATGCGCCTGTCTCGCACCGGATGGTACCAGTGCTCTATTTGTTGGCCTGGCAAGTTAGATCAGGCTTAATTACAATAATACCTTTTTCATACTTGCTGCAGTTTTATTTCATAATAATTTTAGATGAAATTTAAATAGTTCATAAAAAGAAGGGCTTTTTCTAGTGAGAAAAGAGAGGAGGATAAAAGAGACCGCCGAGAAAAACTGCTTCCTGTTTCTTTGTTCAATTGATTATAAATTTACATTCGATTGAAAGCTTCGTTTGCTTGTAAGAAAGAATTGAATTGCAAAATTGTTTGCTGCAATGATTAATTTTTGAGTGAAATTACAATTACCAATGGTTATTTTAATTTGTAATGAATTTCAGCCAATATTATTTATATGAATTTAAGTTAAAAAAATTCCAACCGAAATCTTCCAATCAAATTAATTAAAATTTTTTCTTCAATATCATAGAATGACGGAAGTTGTATGGCATACGATTTGAGAGAATCAAATTCGTTGTTTACGCGCAAACTACGATGGCATGAAAATGGTGAAGTGTATCCGTTACGGACAGCAGCGTATGACACGTCATTTAAGGCTATCACTAATGAAGCATTTGATGAGTGTCATCAATTTGCCATTGTTGCAATTAGCAACATTCCCAGTGATTTCAATAGGTTAGGCTAGATCAGATCATTCATTCATCAACTAGGTAGTCATCATTTGTTGGATAATCCTTCAGCGATCAATTAATTCAATTAATATTTCATTTTTGTGAATTTCTAGAATTAATTATTTTGACGCATTAAAAAAATTCTTTAAGTCGTACTCATTTTAGCGAATTTCCTGCATTTGAATAGCATGTCTAAAAGATCACTTATCATTACGCCAAAAAAAAAACGAGTGAAGGAAGCAAGCAACAACCAACAGCCTAGCATTAGTTGTGAACTTTTTTTAAAAAATTTAAATTTCAGCTCCGAAACATATCAGCTTATTAGTGTTAGCGAATTTGGTGCTATCATCATTTGGGCAATAACTAATGAGCAATCAACTGGAATAATTGATCAGGATTTAGGCTTACGACCAGGTGCACAGTTGAAGATGACGCAAACATCACTAATACGATTTGATAGCATCTTTTTTAGGTCCTTTTTTGTTTGCTTTATATGAAAGAAAAGCAAAAATTTGCCTCATTTTTTTTTAATACAACGAAAAATTTTTAAAAATTTATCCTTTAGCAATTTAGATTTTAAGTAATTTTGATGAATCAATGAAGTAATTAACAGAGCAATGAGCAGAAAGCAAATTTTTTCCAAATTTTTTTTTTCGCAGAAAATCTTTGAAATGCGAATGCTCTGCCGTCCTTTTGCAGCAATTTAAATTTCGCACAAAAGACCGCTGTAAATTGCATGACAATGGTACCGATGAATCGAACGCAATTTCTCATTGGTACCAATCGTGGGATCATTGCTAATTTTGCCTCAAACAAAGCAATCAAATTGATTGGTGCAAGAATATTTCAGAACGATTTCGGTCACTAAAATTCTCTGTCACTCAAATATCATTCCTTCTTATTTAACTAAAATTTTGTTCGCATATAAATTAGAAATTGAAGAAATTAAATTTTAGTTTTTTTTTTGAAAACATTTTTAAAGTTATTAAATGATTTTGGTCATTAACATTCTCTGTCACTCAAATATCTTTCCTTCTTATTTAACTGAAATTTCGCTCGCATATAAATTAGAAATTGAAGAAATTAAATTTTAGTTTTTTTTTGAAAACATTTTCAAAGTTATTAAAATCTTTTCGGTATTCGTATGCGATTGTTGTAATTTTGAAATTTTTTGATGCTATAGGGATAATTTAGGCGTAATTTTAAAATATCTAATTTTTAGATGTGGCAACAGAGGTGATAGATATTAGCTTTTCAGTGAATGCAACGTTCTTTTTGGTACGTGTCTTTTTTTTTTCTTTTAATTTGCATAATATCGATATGCACCTGTAAGTGTTCTTAATAATCTCAAATTTTGAAACTTTTTTTGGATATTCTTTTGGCAATGAAAAATTTCCGTAATTTAGAAATTGCTTTCTTTGAATTTTTTGAGTATAAATATGACTCTAACTGTTACTGTTAATTTAAAATTATATTTTTAATTTTTAAATAACAACTGTGCATTCTTTTTTTCAACAATAAAGATTTTAATAGTGTAGAAATTATATTATTTGAATTTGCTAATGCTGTTCGTTTCAAGCTAACAATAGAAATCAATTTAATTAATAATTTTATTAGACTGGATTCATGAGCGGACATATATTGCTATATGAAATAACTAATGCGCAACCAGTTTTGGCTCTGCAACCGCCACAACATACACGAACACCGCTCCGACATGTACTATTCTCGCCAAGGCCTGTTTTCTCAATATTTTTAATTTTTCATTCTATCATTATCCGCTTGAATAAACATGAAATTTTCAATTGAATTAATAATGAAAATGAAATTTCAGGTTTTTTTTATTGTAAAATTTTAATTTCAAAACCGAATTATAGCATATTAGCAAATTATGTTGCTGCTAATTTTGTAATTCCATTTCAGTAATGCTACTCAATTCTACGCCATACACAGTGATGGATTATTGCTAACGTGGGATTTAGCAAGTAGTCGGAAGCCCAAATCGATCGATGATCTAAATTTAAAAGATAGTGTGGAAGTAACGGTAGCAAATTCATGGCAGTACACCACTACTGCATCAATCGCAGAGAACTCGTCCACCAATCTTTTGGTTTGTAAAAATATCATTGCTAGAAAACTTCAAATTAACAATAGTTTTTTTGTTTTTAAAAAAAAAAATAAAATGCGCGAAATATTTCGTTGATTTTAGGCAATTGGTTTTAGCGGTGGTGAAGTGCAGCTGCACGTTTTATCAAAATTATCAACGATCGTTGATGATAGCAACAAACGGAGTGATAAAGCACTATCACAGTCTATCAGACTGCTTAATCAGTGAGAGAAGGGGGAGAAAAGGACAAGAATTTTGCAACGGAAGTTCTAATTTCGCTCATCAATGATCTGTGAAATTTTGAAAATCAAAATGTATTTGAAAAAGTGTATAAATGTTATTTCTTTGCTAAAACACAAATGCAAATGAGGCTTACCAGTAGAGTGAGTTAACTGAGCGACAGTACGAGTAGTTATAGTTGAGTGGTAATTGAGAAAATACTCAATGATTTTTTTTTTAAATTTTAAATCTCTAAATTTGGATGCAATTTACAGTGTTCGATCGATTCACACTTTGAATCAAATATTTTTCGTGAGTTAACTGAACTACAGCACGAGTAGTTATAGTTGAGTGGTAATCGAGAAAATACTCAATGATTTTTTTTAAATTTTAAATCTCTAAATTTGGATGGAATTTACAGTGTTCGATCAATTCACACTTTGAATCAAATATTTTTCGTGACAGATTTAAATGACCAAAAAGCAAATATCTGTAAATGTTATCTGTTAGCTTACTCATCATACACCAACACTGCGTAACATTGGTGTTTCAAGGAAAGAGTTAAAAAAAAAAGAAGAGGAAATAAAAAAAACATCGAACGGAAGATTGTTTGTTAATTTCATAAATTTTAATTCAACAAAATTTAATCATTGATTTTCCATTTCATCTGCATCGCTTTTTTTTTTCTCTCTCTCTCTCTCTGTCTCTCTCTGCAACTTATCCAACGATGTGGTGGAAGGTGTGTGAGTGTTGAAATTTAGTGCACTTTTCACGTTACGCAAAAATTTCGCTTTCATAATTTTTCACGTAAATGTGTGCATTTTTTATTTGAATGTTAATTTGCTAAATGTCTGAACTCCGAATTGTAACCTTTCAAAAAGTCAGTTAAAAAAAAAGCAAAATATTGTCACAATACAAAATTTTTATTTAATTTCAAAAAAAATGTATAATAATTGAAAGTATCCGAAATTTTCATTGCAAAATAATTTTACTACAATTTCTGTTGCTACTCTTTTACACTGAACTCTTAAGCTAATTTCCTGTCCCTCTTGAAGCTAAATAACAGTGAAATTGAAATTGCAAAATTTGCAACTAACACGATTTGAAACCAACACGAAATTAGTAACACATTTAAAAAGTATTTGAGGTTTACTTTCGCCGAGAGGCATACAAATAAATCCACTGAAATCTAAGCACAATTGTCGGAAAAACCAACAGGAACTGAAATTGAAAATAACACATGCGATTTGATTGCACAGATGGAGAAATATATTTTGGCAAAATTGTGCTGAAATTATTAGACTTAAAATATTTGTGGAGATGTAAATGTGCTAAATTCAATTTAACATTTTTCAAATTATCCGCATGTACCAATAGCATCAGGATTTAGCAGTTTAAGTTGAACAACTTTAATTTAAGCAGGTTAAACGAATGTCAAATAGCTAGTAAAAAAGGCGAGTGGTCAATAATTGTGTCCAATATTGTACTGCTAATTTTCATCTTAAATAATTGTTGTTGTCCATTCGTTTTTGCAGCTAAAATTTAATTTTTCAATTCCTTTATTCGTGAAAGTCGCAAAGTTTTCGTTTTTAATTTTTTTATTGTCAACTTAATTATCTGTTGCATACCATGCCACGCAAACACTTCCACTCATACCAGCCGACACAAATAATAATTGAGTAAATTGGGCGGCGTTGCAGTGAAACATCTTAATTGATATTCATTTTAGGATTTTAATTCAATTTTCATACTTCTACTGCTTAATGTTTTCATTTAAATTTAAACTATTTCTTTTACTATTTCTTTTCTGTGATCACAATATCACGCTACTTCGCACGAAATTGTTCAATAACTTATTTTGCAGAAAAAATTTTAATTATAGCAAATTGCTCAATTTCATTAATTCAATTCGTACCAAAGATGCGCGAATTAGAGTAGCACAGTATTTTAATCTACTCATCAGTGAATTATGTAAAAGTTATTTTTAATTAAAATTTATTACTTAAAATCATCTTATTCCATTCTTATATTTTACCGTAAACTAGTCGTTTTGCAAAATTTAGTTTTGTAACTGTAATTTTCAATTAATCATATTTTAAAAGAAAAGATTTTTTCTTGCTAATTTCATTTTAAACTTCAAATTTCATATTTTACACCGTTAATGCATTCGTATCAAAACTCCTCTAATTTGCTACCATTATAATTACTCGTTCATTCTTATAAAAATTTTTTTATAGGTTAACTTTTGCTACAAACAAATAAATGTTTTTACTTTCGTATTTCAAATACAAACGTTCCTCGTTTACGTACGCGTGCACGTGTCCATACACGTAAGTACAGGTATTTCATTGTTGTTGCTGTTCCTTTATTAAAATACAAAAGAAAAAAGTGAGAAAATAATCTTTTTCAATGATGAAATTTGGATAAATTTTTTAATAAAATTCTTCCGCTTAATCAGTTAAATAAATTTCATTCATTTCCAAAGCAAAAATCCCCGCTCTTCCCTTGCCCACCTGCAGGAATACCTCGCATAACACGCGGTGCAATCGACGGTACTAATACTAATATCGCTGACAACAGCTGCATAAATGATAAATGCAATTGAAAACAAACATATTTGAAATTTTGTTTACAAATTTAATTCTTACGTATAAACAAAGCAAAATAAACAAAATATTTGTTTTTATTGTTGTATTTTACGAATGAAAATTATCAACGTTATCGTTATCACTTATCACTGGAACTGCACTGATTTCACAATTCATTATGGAAAACGAGAGAAACAGTTTGGGAAAGCTCATTGGACATTTTGCTTTCAAAAAAAATTAAAATGGATAAGTGTGTGCAGTTGAAAAATAACAACTTATGAAGGCCTAAAGGTTTTGAAAATAACTAACAAGCTTTTTTATAAATTTGGAATTGATGGCGAAAAAAATAATTAATATAATTAATATATTTAATAATAATTAATAATAACAAATAATAATAGTATTTAATAATAATAATAATAATAATAATAATAATAATAATAATAATAATAATAATAATAATAATAATAATAATAATAATAATAATAATAATAATAATAATAATAATAATAATAATAATAATAATAATAATAATAATAATAATAATAATAATAATAATAATAATAATAATAATAATAATAATAATAATAATAATAATAATAATAATAATAATAATAATAATAATAATAATAATAATAATAATAATAATAATAATAATAATAATAATAATAATAATAATAATAATAATAATAATAATAATAATAATAATAATAATAATAATAATAATAATAATAATAATAATAATAATAATAATAATAATAATAATAATAATAATAATAATAATAATAATAATAATAATAATAATAATAATAATAATAATAATAATAATAATAATAATAATAATAATAATAATAATAATAATAATAATAATAATAATAATAATAATAATAATAATAATAATAATAATAATAATAATAATAATAATAATAATAATAATAATAATAATAATAATAATAATAATAATAATAATAATAATAATAATAATAATAATAATAATAATAATAATAATAATAATAATAATAATAATAATAATAATAATAATAATAATAATAATAATAATAATAATAATAATAATAATAATAATAATAATAATAATAATAATAATAATAATAATAATAATAATAATAATAATAATAATAATAATAATAATAATAATAATAATAATAATAATAATAATAATAATAATAATAATAATAATAATAATAATAATAATAATAATAATAATAATAATAATAATAATAATAATAATAATAATAATAATAATAATAATAATAATAATAATAATAATAATAATAATAATAATAATAATAATAATAATAATAATAATAATAATAATAATAATAATAATAATAATAATAATAATAATAATAATAATAATAATAATAATAATAATAATAATAATAATAATAATAATAATAATAATAATAATAATAATAATAATAATAATAATAATAATAATAATAATAATAATAATAATAATAATAATAATAATAATAATAATAAATGAATGTTGATCGTCAACTTGCTTATCACAAAGATGAATAATCCTCCTACGCTCTTTTTTGACACCTTCCGCTTGCACGTCGATCACTTCACAATTTGTTTATTTTATTAAATTGTTCACTTTTTCCACTTTTTTATTTGCATACCTTATCATTTTGACATTTTTACTGATAGCACCAAACTTTTTCGTCTTTGCTTTTCTTTTTTCTTTTGAAAATAGCACTTTTCAATGTTACATTGATTTATCAAATCCTTTTTTTGCCAAATTTCTTCTTTCAATTTCTGTTGTTGTTGTTCTTCTTCTTCTTCCTTTTCAAAATTTATTGAATTAAAAAAAGAGAAACAACAGCGTTGCTCATTTTCCCAATAAGCATAAGTGTTAAAATATTGAATGTGTGGTTCGTTGCTTTTTTTGACTTTTTAATTAATTCTGCTAATCCGTTTTTTTTCCTTCCTTTAATCACATTTCATTTCTGTCAATTCGTTGTTAGCATTTCAACTAAATTTGATGTGAACATAGATAGATACACGCTTAAAGCTTTTAGATTATATTAAATGTTCAAAAAAAAGGTGAAGGAAGCAGGTTTTTAAAACAAACATTGATATATTTTGATTTTTTTTTGATTTTTGTAAATGTTCATTGAAAACGTAAGAAATATTTCTGCTAAGCTATAAAATGTCATTTTGTTAATCGCACAATTAATTTACTTAATTTCCCGTTAATTGCTCTTAGACTATATCAGTTTGTAATTCCATGCTTTGAATTTGCTAAAAAAAAAAGGGAAAAAACTTTTGATTTTTTGTTTTACAGGAAATGAATATTGCATTAGCTATATTTTGGTGGTTATTATTACCCGTTGTAGCTGCAGGTAGCGGAAGTGGTAGTAGCGTTACCGCACGATGCATGAACGGCGGTAAATGGATTGCGCATGCGTGCACGATGGATGCGCAATGTGAACCGTACAAAGCTAAGGAAACCGATCGTGTCGCATGCATTGAGTCGGAGTGCTGTACAGTTCCGTGTTCAAACAACGGTACATTTACAGGCAAGACATGCCAAACATCCTACGATTGCTTACCATCAACAGAGAAAGTTGCATGCCTTACAGGCGCATGTTGCACTGTAAGAAATTTCAATTTCATTTAATTAAATAATTTATATTGATAAAAAATTTTATTAAAATCATTATGAAAACGATTAAAATTGATTTAAAAGGAAAATTAATTTGATAGGAAAGAAAAACTGACAGAAAATTATGTATGATTTGTGAGTGAGAAAAAATAATTGAGTAATTTAATATCGATAAATTTAATCAAAAATGAAAACAAAAGCAAAACGATGGTACTAATATGTTTGGTTTAATTTGTTGGTGCAATTACAGTGTGTTTTTAAATTTCATGTGTATTTTAGGTACATGAAGAATGCCCATACAACGGTGAAGTAGTTGGCCTAGAATGTAATACGTCAAAATCATGTGAATGTTTAGCACCAGGTGTTCCAGTATTATGCCTAAAACGTATATGTTGTGCATATCGAATGCCAAATAATCATTACTATTATTACTATCATCATTTAATTTAAAGTTTAAAAATTTTTCAACTGTTAAATAAATTTAAATAAAATACTTTACGCACACACACACACACACACACACACACACACACACACACACATACACACACAGACACACACACACACACAGAATATCTGCATTTTTTTCTTCCGTTTTTAATAATTAAAGTATGGAATTTTGAATAATTGAAGAAATGAATTTGAGGTGATGCTGCGACTGCTAATGTGATACGATAGTTGATCGATGATGTGCGCTTTTGTTAAAAATTATTAATTCTAATTAAAAAAAAATAATGCTCGTTATTATCACTTAATATCTTCACTCATTCATTTCTAATATGGTAATAATGTTGAAATGATTATTTCAACATTATACGATAAACCATTTATTCTTACGCAAGACAATGCTGATAATTTAGACAAACTTCAACCACTCACTCTTAAAAATTAAGGTGAATTAATTAAATGAAAAATTGAATGATTTGAGAAACGGATAAAATATGCGAATCTAATTCCGTTCAGTAACTGCAACGGGCAATTTATAATCATACAGCTATTTTGCAGAAATTCACGCTAATCTAAGAAAGCAACAATGCACATAATTGCATTAAACAATTGAGGGAAAATTTCAGGACATCGAAATGAAACCTTAAATTGAAAACAACGACGAGCAGACAGGTAGGAGTAATTAGGAGTAATTAGTCCAAGAAACGATATCAGTACATTGCGCTTTCGTTATCGTCGTAAGCGAAAATTTGAGCTATTAGATTCAGCTTATAAGTAGTTTGTTAAGTGATAATGAAATTTAAATTCCACAAATTTATCATTTTAGCAAATGCCACAAGGTAGAAAATTCCGGGCCGTAAGCCAAATTATATTTTTCCATCCGTGCAATCAAATCTCATATGTTATTTTTCATTTGTTAGTTTTTCTCACTATCGCACTCTCATATTTTCCCTCTCCTCTCCCCCTCTCTCTCTCTATCTGCATGTGTAGTAAATTGTAAATACTTTCCAAATATGTGCTGCTAAAATTTTAAGATAGCTTTACACATTTGATGACTGCAGTTCAATTCAGCTCTTATCAATGATCGGCGCATGCAATTTCACAGCTTCAACGCCCCGGCACTTTTTTGCTTTAGTTTTTTTTTCGATTAAATATAATTGACATTTATATAAAATTCATAAATTAATTAATTAGTAGTTTAGGATTAAGTCGAAACAGTGGAAATATGGTATTGTAGCATAATATCAATGTTTGTTTTTCGCCTTATTCACTACCTCATTAACTACTTCACTTTTATCATTTATCGTATGCAAATTTTTCCTTTTTTTTCTTAATAATTCAAATTTTAGAGGTATCAGTTGCAAAAAATGATGCAAATTGTGCTATGCCTTTTAGCAGCTAGCGTTTTGGCACAAAATAACTTGGCCAATTTCAAATGTCCCGCTAACGGATATGCCGTAGCTCTGGGCTGCTCAACCAGTGAACAGTGCACTCCCTACACAATCAATCCGGTTGACTGTATCGGAAATGCATGTTGCATCAGAGCAAACAATTCCGATCAAATATCACCGCATCCTGCTTCACTCATTTGCAGCAATAACGGAACTGCCGTAGTGATTGGTTGCACCAAGTCTGAACAGTGTCTTCCGTTCACCAATGAACCTGTTGCATGCTTACAGGGAATTTGTTGTACGGTTGGTGTTTCTTTTTTTTTTTTTTTTTTGTTGCTACGACTACTTTTTTTTTCATCTAATTTCAATATTCATTTCAAATTTCAATATTCATTTCATGTACAGTGTAAATTTTGTCATGCAGCAGCAAGAAAGAAAAAAGAGAAAAGAAAAAAAAGAAATCTTCAATAAGTTATTCAAATGCAATTTACTTCGTAAAAATATTAGCAAAGAATGTAAAAGTAGCAATAAGAGTGTTTTTCGCAAAATCATCTTATTTCATTTCATATTCATGCTTTGAGATTTGAAATTTGCAAAAAAGTGTCCAGTCTGTTGCGCAATTCCGCTTCCGCACAGTCTGAGAAATGATTGTTGTTCCGCGTGTGGAAAATATCTTTTTAGCAAAGGTGTAATTTTTTTTTTTTAAAAAAAAAGTACATCAAATAAAATGAATCATTTTCCTCTTCCTCAGGTACCACAAAAATGTCCAAATGGTGGACGTGTTATTGGCTTGCAGTGTACAACATCACAATCATGCGTACCGCTAGCCGGTGAATCACCGGTACAATGTCTTAATTCAATGTGCTGCACCGTCTAAGGCCTATTATTGATGAAGCCAACGATGAAGTTTCAATGATTTTCCTCATTCATCATTTTCCAATTTTCCAATTACTTACTCATTTCAGTTTTAATGTTTGAGCAATTGCTAATGTAATAAAGTGAACGATTGAGTGAATAAACTGTAAAAAATAAAACAAACATATTTGAAATAAATCTTAGTCACTTTTGAAAAATTTCAACAACATTCGCGCAGCCAACTTGTCAATATTACGGCCAAAATTTCAACATTGTAGCTAAAATATTAAAGTCATGGCGAGAATTTTACCAACATTACTTCAAATATCAACGTCGTTGACGCTCCGCAGTGGTGGACAAAAAGAAGAGGAAGAAGAAAGTGAAATTTTTGCTATCGTTTTTCTTTCATTTTTTGCTTGTTTTCTCATCTCATCGAAAATATATGTATGATATTTTATTGTCGATAAGTTTTACTTAAACCACAAATAACCTCTCACTGTTTTTGCGACTTCAAATTACTTAATTGTACAGTAACAGTTGGGTAGTTTTGAATTTATACAGTAAGTTGATGAAGAGAATTTAAGCTAATGTAATATACTGGAAAATAATTTCCGTGCAATTTTTTACTAATTTTTGATTGAAAGTTTCACACTTTTTTTTCTATTCCTTTTAGTTGCTCAACTTATTTAAAATTCTTTCCATTCTTATTATTAATGTTACTTTATTGTTGTTTATTACTATTAGTTATTATGCATCAACGCCTGTGTTAATTCAATTATTTAAAAAAATTAAACATTGAAATTTAACATTTTTAAAAATTTATTTTCTATTCCTTTCCCTAAATAATCAATTTCATTCATATAATTTACATTTTTGTTTTTTAAACACATAACTATCGAATTTACAGTCTGCGATAAAGTCACACCTTATGTGACATATTTGCACACACGCACACACGTGCACACGCACATGCACGCGCACACACACACGTGCACGCAGTAAGCGTGCTGCGCTGTGGCAAATGACGTGCCGTCGTCGTCCCCACTAAGGCGCGCTGAACCGAAAATCGATGCTTAAAACATGCAATTCCCATGAGGCACTTATTTCGCTTATCCACATCTCCATGTATGTCTTTCTTTCACCTTATTTATTTACTTTTTTTTTCACCCTTCTTGCCTATCGAATTGAATGCTTTCTGTGGCCTAGTGGCCTAGTGGCCTAGTAAGCCTGAAAGTAAGGCATTGAAGTAGTAGCAGTAGCATCTTACCTCGCATTCCATTTCTTCACGCTGATTTGTTCTCTGCGTGTGTGTGTGTGTGTGTGTGTGTGTGTGTGTGTGTCTGTTTTCTTCGTCATTCGTAAATGGATGATGACTTTATCATATTTTGAAAAATTTAACGATGACTTTTTCACTCTCTCTCTCTCTCTCTGTCCCTCTATGTTTTCATAAATTTTCAATGAACAAAAAAAAAATGATGCGAAACAAAAAATTTTCGTTGGATTAAGAGGAAAATTTTGGCTTTTTTTCCGAAAAAAAAACGAACCATAAAATTCATATAAATAATTTTTTACATATTTTTCAATTTATTTAAGAAATATAAAAGAAAAAAATTACATTATTTGGTTTTTTTTGTGCTTGTTTTTTTTCTTTTTCGCTTTTTTTCTTTCTGTTTCTTTTTTTGGCTTTCCAAACTTTTCGTTGTATTTTAAAATTCAAATATTCAAATGGAAACAGTCACATGTGAAATTGCTCCTATTTCATTTTGCAATTCGTAACTGTCCTTTTTTAGGGTCAAAACATTTGTGATTTACTCTTCTAATACTTCAGTAGTTCTCTTTGGATTTTCATTACTATTGGATAATATAATTTGTCATTTATGTTTAAGCCTTAAAATTTGTGAAATTTTAAAAAATTAAAAATAACACTAAATTTTTATTAAAAATACTAAATTTTACAAATTGATCGTAAAGTGATTTATTAGTGTCGTAAAGTAGTTTATTGGTGTTGAAAAGATTTGAGATATTACATATTGTTGGTAAATAATTATCGTACTATATAACAGTACTAATGAAATTGCTTTTCTAATTGATTGACTGGCGCTATTTGTTTTTGTCGATAATCAGTTCTCTGTGGCACACTTATCATTTACTGGCATAGTTGTGAAACTGCAATTTCGTCAAAATCGAAATTCATAAAACACTTTGATTAAAAGATAAAAAAGATCGATTTAAAATATGCCACATTCGAAACTATGAAATTCCACCAAAAGTGTAAATTTATGGAAAAAAGAAGTGGGAGGAAGTTTTAATTTAATGATGAAGTCTTTGTTTTATAAAATTCAAATGGTGGGATTGGAGAAGGAGTGTTTTGCATTAATAATAGTAATAAATTGATTATTGCTTATCAAGCACTTTCTTTCCCTTTTATCCTCATTAGTTTAAATTTATAAGCTAAAATGGAAATGTTCATTTCGTTTATAAATAAATTTTGCTAAGTATTAATACAAGTTTAGAGGTAGGACAGAGCGTGTACGACGTTTACACTTTTTAGTTTAAACATGTTAAATACGTTTATAAATATATTTTACTAAGTATTTGATGAGACTTAAATTTTACAAGTTTATTTCATGTGCAAACTTTTTTGTAATAGGCAGTAAAAATTTACATATCGATCATTCTTGTTAAATTTGCCTGTTATTAAAAAGCGCACACATTCGAATGGAAATTTAAAATCGATTTCATATTTACCAACTGATTTGTCTTTTATATTTACAAAAATACTTTCATTTCGCATTTTATATCTTTCATTTCGCATGTTTTGTATATTCGATTTCGTATATTTTATATTTTGATTGCGTATGTTCACTTATATATGATTTAAAATTATGAAATAGTGACTAATTGACAAATTAATCATATACTTACAAAATTTGTTGGCATAATTTTAAAGTCTCTAATGTGTTCGGTTTGAGAGCATGCAATATTTTGTGGAAATATTTAATTAATTATTGAAAATAATTATTTTTGAAATAAGTCACACTATCTAAAATTTATTTCGTTAAGTGTTTTAATTTGCTATTTTTGACTTAATTGATATTATTCATGGAAAAATTTCACGTCACACCACAAAGTGTGTTTGCCAGTATGCGGTAGAATGCCTGCCTAACCATCAATATTTCAATTTCAGTTAGCTAAAATAATTTCTTTTTTTTTTGTTTATATCTATTGAAATAATGAAATTGAAGGAGGCAAATGCTATTTCATGCACTTTTCTATCTCTTCCTTTTTTTTTTGCTCGCATTTTAATTATTGCACATTTGTTGCGTTAAAATTTTTGCCTAGCTTTATTGAAATTTGCCAAACATTTCATCTAGTGTCCTATCTAACTTTGTGCTAAATTTTTTTTTTTTTTTTTTTTGGAAAAGAATTTTACTTATCTGTGACAACAGACAAGTGAAATTGTCACTGCAACAGCAGCAGCAACAACAACAACAACAGCTACCACTAACCACTCCACTGCTTGCTGTTTTTCTCATTTTTTCTTAAATTTCAATTTAAATCTCTATCGATCCTTTTTTTTTTCCCATCCATTTTTTCCCAATTTTTACATCAACCTACGCATGCATTCATATAGTTCCTCCATTCTCATCCCATCTTATCTTTTATCATCATTTTTTTTTCTACCGTTAAGAATTTTATTTAATAAACTAATTTTAATGAATGTTACACATTTTTATAAAGTTATATCTTCATTAATTTATCTTATCAGTGATTATTAGTGAAAAAATTCGAAAAAAAACGTCTCCTTTCACTTCTTTCTTTTTATTCAAAATATCTCACTTTTTTTGCTTCAAAATCATAATTAAATTAGAATTTGAATTAAGGGCAGTTAGTGATTTCCAAATTTCAACCGCTTTGACATAAACAGAAAGAAAATGGCCGGTTTTATTATGAAGCAAATGGTTGGTGGAAAGCTGAATGAAATGAAAGGTACAAATCAATTACTGAAATTTGACATTTTTATTGAAATTTCATAGAGTATTATCGAAATTTTTGGGGGGGGGGGGGGGAAACAAATTTTCTTATGTAATTAATTTTGGATGAAATTATAATTTAGCAAAGGATAAGTCATAAGTGTTGGAAAAATAATCCTTAATTGATCTATGCTAATTAATGTTTCTTTGCATTTGCTAGGTGGAATTGACAAGCTTACTGGTGATAAAGATGGTGAAGGTGGTGAGAAGACCGAATCCGGTGAAGATCCTGAAGTATCACTTCCAAAATTTTACCGTATATTTGAAATTTGAAATTTTGCTTTTGTATTTTTTGCATCAAAAAAATGGACGTTTACGTCTGATTTAAACGTTGAAAATTTTGCTCTTACATGGAGAATTGCTCTGGAGAATTGCTATTACTTCATTAATTATTATTCGCATTTTATCTTCTACATTTCGAATTATTAGATTTAGTAGCCGACCTGATCATTTACAGGTTGTTGCAGCACGATTAGAGCAGGAGGAACGACGTAAAGAACGTCATCGCAAAATGGAGCGTGAACGTGAGAAAATGCGTCAGGATATTCGTTCCAAAGTATTACTCGAATAATTTTTTGAAACTTCCTTTAAATTTTCAACATTTAAAAACGAACTCAAACACGATTCTTTCTTCAATAATTTTTTTAATTAAAAATTTTTTCGTGGAACTTAGATTTGCCACTCTTCTCTATTCTTAGGTTACTATTTAATTTCTAATTTTAGTATAATATTCAAAAAAAGGAAGACGGCGTTGGTGGTGCGGTATTTGATATGTCATTAGACGGTCGTATTGTTGGTCCATCGATGAGGAAAACTCCGGAACAGATAGCTCAGGAGATGGAGGATGACGATAGTATCATTTGTTAACTTATTTTTCACTCATTTAACATCTTTCATATCGTCTGAAAAAAAATTTGTTGAATGAAGAAAAAAATGGAATAAAAAGTTGAAAATTTTCCGGAGTTTTTTTTTTAAAAAAAAGAGCTTTTTGAATAAGTACATTTATGTTTTTTATTTCACATCTCATTCATCTAAAAAATAACTCGTATTTAATTCATCGATTAAAAAGTAAAATAAAATAAAAATTTAAAAAATTCCAGGTGCTTTTTTTGCTCTCCGAATAAATACATTTATGTATTTTTATTTCACATCTCATTCATCTAAAAAATAACTCGTATTTAATTCATCAATTAAAAAATGAAATGAAATAAAAATTTAGGAAATTTCACGTGCTTTTTTTACAAAAGAAAAAATAAACGATGCCCTCTGAATGAGTACATTTATGCTTTATTTTTTGTTTTTTTTCCAGGTCTTATTGGTCAACTTGGCTTAACCGAACAAGTGGAAAAAGCAAAAACTGCCGTAAATGAAGCATTGGAAACGGTGAAGGGTTTTTTACCATTTGGGAAATAAATTTGTAGAATTCGTTTAAAAAAAAGGGAGGAAAAAAGCAATAGCCTATTTTTTTCCATTTTTTTGTTGGAAATCACTTTTTAATAGAAGTATTGCATAGCAAATTTTACTTTTAGATATTTTTATTTTAGTTAGAAATTCTTTTAAATTGTATACATGCATACGCAAAGGAAAGCCGCCATCGTGTAAACATGTATTCGTTTGCATTTTTTTTTATTTCAATGAAACTTCACTAAAAATTAGCTTTCAAAAAAAATTGTAAATTTTCATCATCAAATAAAGTAAATAAATGCAAAATATCGAAAGCGTAAACGAATTAATTGCTAAACAGCAACGAAGGAAAATTCAATTAGAAAATGCCACTTGTTATGGGGGAAAAAAGTTTTTAAATGTGAAATTGAATTCAAAAAAATCGAAGAGCACAAAATTTTTTTTTCTCGCTATACAATGATGAAAAGATCTGATACTTTTCAAAAATACTGAGAGCACTGTCTTCCTTTCTTTCTTTTTTCCTTCTTCTTATCGATTTCATTTGATTGATTTTAGGAGAATTTTTCGTCCTAAATTATAGCCTTCAAAGAGCACACACTCTTTATGCGCTAACTTAGTTTTTTTGCCATTGAAAGAGGAAAAATGAACTGAAAAAAAAGTGCTGCAAAAAAAAAACATCGTTATGCATTTTGCTGAATTGTGAATTTTTCATTTCATAAAATGAAGTTTTCCAGTGAAAAAAGGAAAAACAAAAAAATTTTGTTTTTTGTTTTTTTTCTGCTTTGCAAAAATTTAGTGCAGCTAAATTTACTACCATTAAATAATTATGTTGTGTGCTTCTAGCTATCAAAATTGTTGCTAAGCTCTTATTAATTACAAATTTAAAATTTCGAAAAAAATACTGAATTTTTTTTTGTTTTTGCAACTTTCTTTTTTCTGAAGAAATAGTCCACAATGCAACTGCTGCTGCATTTATTGCAAATCAAAAATTTGAGTGTAAAAATTAGTATTTCAATTTAACCGAAATTTCATTTGTTTACTTTCGCTTCTTTCTTCCTAAAATTTTATTTCGATGCATAATTTGCATAAGTTTGTATTTTTTTTAGAGCAATGAATTTATTGTATTTTGTTTTTATTGATTGAACTGTTATGTGTTTACGAACTACGTCAAGTAATACTTTAAGGCTTTAATGCTTAATCACAATATACCATGAATGTATCAAATAGTTTCACGCTTATCCTCTTCTCCTATTCATAATGCTAATGCCTTCGTAACTAATTAGTTAATTAGTTAATGAATTTTTTCGTCAAAAATTTTATTAAGAACGTTTCTAAATATAAAATATAGTTAAGTAATTTTACACGTCAAGGTAAAAAAAGAACGAAAAAAGAAATTGCCTTTCGGACTTTTTTTTTTCTCTCTATGAAAAAAATTAGCGGAAATCATGGAACGTGTAATTTGAACAAATTATCCGACCAATTTAACAATAAGACTTTTAGTAAAGGAAAAAATATCAATTCATATAATTAATTTCATTCCTTATTTGTAAGTAATTAGTGATTTTCATTAGTTTTGCACTAACATGCTATGTCATAATATCAATTAAAGCTTCACTATTTCTGTCAATTTCCTTCTTTTTTATTTTGAAAAAAGTTAAAAATTACAAAAATATATCAACAATAAAAATATACGATTAGTGAAGTTTGAAATTTTAACGTGTGCTAATGTTAAAGTTTATAGACATATATATTTTTTTAATTATTAGCGAATTTTTTTTTTGCAGATAAATATGTATATTTGTGCGCATATATTTGTTTTTTAATGCATTTTTTATTAAACAAAATTTAGTGGGAAAAAAATTCCCTAATATTGTAAAGCAAAAAGTTAGAAAATTCCAGTAGTTATTTGCCAAAACATGTGTATTTATACTGTAATAAGTAATGTTTCATTAATAAATTAATTGTATGAAATAATTACGTAGTAAAGATTTTATTAAATGAAATTGTTTGCCAACTAAACTGACATTTGTGCAATTGGAAATCATCGTTATGAATATCGATTATTAATTACATTGAAAATTTCACATTCCGAAGCATTTGAAGTGATGTTGGGAAGATGTGAGCTGCTTACCTCTATGTATGATTGACTGATGAATGTGTTGGAGAAAAAAAAAATGAAAATAATCTTACTGTACGGGAAATACATGAAATATCTTATTAGTTGTAATTATTAAAAAAAAAAGTTGTGGCTGTACGGTATTTACTGTATGATACTGCACGACTATGAAAATTTTTCATTTGCTACTCATAAAAGTTAGCTCCTAAATTTATCAGTGTTCCTGCTTTTTTTTTTTAAATGTTAACAGTCTTTTTTTCTTCCTCTTATCACAAGCAATCATCCTCTCCTTTCAATCTGTCACTTCGAATCGCCATTTACGTTCAAGTGTATGCCTATCATAAGACTAAATTTGTCCAAACTAGTTGCTTAGTTTTACTGAAAAACACGTGAACAACCTGAAACAGCTACATACGCAAATATTTAGCTGCTTGTTTCCAATGAAATCAGTAATTCGGCTGCATATCAACAAATAATATTATTGCAAAAAGAAATTCAATCACAGTACGATGATATATTAGAAAACTACTTGAACATCTTTTTTTTTTGGTTTTTTTTGTTTTTATATCAAATTTGCTGAACGCTGCTTACGGCAAATATTTTTCCTCTTCAGCACGTTGTTTAAGTAAGATTGATTGTGCCAGTTTACGTTTATTTACACGATTGCAGTGCTGATGATGCGTACGACGTGATCGTACCACAAGTAATATCGTTGTTAATAGCATTATCACTCCTAATAAACCTGTAAAAGACAATTTGAAATTTACACTTTCAAAGTTTATCCAAGCATGGAACAAGTTTTCCTTTAACGTTGATTTTATGAATAAAAAAAAAAAAAGAAAAAAGATTAGTTTATACATAATTTTAGACAGAAAGAAAGCAATTAACCTATAATGTTTGAATTATTTATTTTTATTTAAAAATAAATTCATAGGATAACAAGCAACAGTAAGATGCAAGAAGCATCTTAAAAAAACGTGGGAATGATTTATCCTTGATTGTAGCCATCATTTGAAGCTTACAACTGCTTTAATTCAGCTAAATAGTTTTATTAAAAGAGAAACAAAAAGAGGAACATATACCTAAAGCAATGATAACGGCTACAGTAGGCGTAATTTGTATACCGTACAACGTCATTGTAGTTTGATCCATATGGTGTACCGATGATTCATACAATGGATGTTTGATAAAATCAGAGTGCTGCTTGTCACTCTGATCATTAGAAGCAATAACCTGCGTGAAATCACATTATCACACACAGTAGTCCCTTAAGCTTGCATACGATAATGTCTTAAATCTTAATACAGTAATAGTCGGAAAAAACTTTAGTAAGACTTTTGCGCGTTTCTCTAAGAACTTCATACGTATAGGCAAAATAAGCAAAATAAAATAAGCCTTTATATGTATATTGTTGTTAAACTAACTTCTCCATGCTCATAGAATAATGAACTTTGATAGGTACAAATACTGTAGGGGTAAAATGCAGGTGCATGACAAATGCATGTGACATTTGCGTGCACGTCAAATATTGGTTCACCATTGTGACACTGTAGTTGATTACAAAATGCACTTGGTTGATTGAAGCAGCAAGCGCAGCTGAAAATTTTTCTTTTCATTTTTAACAATAATTTAAATAGATCTGTTTTAATTTGTTAATTATCTGCTAAATTATGAATAACAAGCCTTCTTTAAAAATAATTAAAATTAATTTATCAAAGCTTTGAAATAGTTAACTTGTCAATTATCTGCTAAAATGCAACTAATGAAATGGTATTTGATGAATTTATTATTGCATTCCATGCGTCCAACAAGTAGGATCGTAATTTCATGATTGAAATAGCATCCACAATACGGTGAATTTAACAATTAAAATTTGATGAATCAACTAACGTGCAAAATTTTTAAATGTATTAATAGACATTAGGAAACAAACTCATCGTAATGATTTTCAGATGTAAAGTAACATTGTGTTATAAATTGCTGACAATTACTTTCGAACATGAGCTGCCTGAAAGAGAAAGTAAATTTATTACTTTTTAAATATAATGGAAAATAAAACAATTTAATGAGGTGTAATTTTGTGGAAATTAATTAGATTTTGGCGAAAATTAAATTGAAGAATTCGGACGTGCGAAGCGTAAGTTAGTTAGTTGAGAGTGTAAAAGTGCATGCAAAGAACGGTGGAAGAAATTTAATAACCTGCAAATGCAAATAATTGGTAATCTCTCGCTACCACTTCGTTGCGTTTCCGGCACAGCAAGCAATGCTTTGTACCGTTCGATTTGCTTGCAAAAATGCAAGTGCCAATCGAATGCGCATCGACACGTACGACCGAAAAGTGATGCTAACGCAGGTGTGGCAATACGTGATCTTGCCACTAATGATACTTAAATGCACGTCAAACTTAATCCTCATGTAATGAACGAAAAATAATTGATAGCAAACACAGTAATTAGATAAATGAGAAGGCAAATGAAAAATTCGATTAAATCAGAAATTAAAAAGTTAGGTGAAAATTGTTTGAGTTAATTTCATATTAATTGTCCAATTTAATAACGTGCTTTAAAAAAAGTGCTAAAATAAAAGCTTGAAAGTTATGATCGTAGCAAATGAAATAAATAAAAATAATGTAAAGTAATAATAAACAGAAGGTAGCAATGAAAATAATGAAAAATAAATATTTTGATGCACATAAATTAGATATATCATAAACATCCATAATAATTTTCATTATGAATAATTTTTCAATTTCGATATTTTTCAATATTAGTTCCATTAAGATAAAATGATTTTCCACAGTACTTTCGCGTCAGTCATGTTGCATATCGTAGTAAATTCTTGTGACATATTTTTCCTACTGTAGTTGATTACTGTAATGATCTTTCATGAATGAGTCAAATTCGATTATTTTCCCCTTTATTACTTCTCTTCCTTTAATTAATTTCCTCGCTGACTGATCAAATCGTACTTCTGCTAAAGTTTAAATAAAATTTAACTCAATGAAAATCAATACTAACCGCTATTTGCATCACAATATCCATGAGTAACGCTTTTTAACTTTGCGCTCATCACATGCATTGGTGCTTGCGCAACAACTACTATTACTAGCAGTAATCGAATGAAAGGAATCGATCGTAACTTATACCATTTCCAACAATTCAATTTCTCGTCCTTCCATTTACTTCTTTTCCCTCTCACTTTTCCCATACTATCAACAGATAGTTTTTCACATCGTTGCCACATTTGCATATTACAATTTGAAATAATTTCGCTCACATTTTCAGCAAATTTCAACCATTCTTTTGTGAGAATTCTAGCACATATGGAATGAATCTCTCAGAGAGCACTCGTTTGCTACGTTGCAGTGATACGTGTCGAGTCAACGTTTCAGTCAGCGTACGAGTGCCTTAGGCTGTTGCGCAAACTTTCGCCTAGTATTTTCTGCAGCAATCGTTCGTCCATCTTTTCCATGCATAAATTGTGAAATTCCAATGCAATTGTGAAATTTACTTGTGCTCGAAAAATTGTCACCAAAAATAATTGTTTTCCAAGAATGGAAATTTCTCACAAAATGTTGATCTGTCGACGTCATCAACTGCTAATGAGGAATTACTCCATGCATAATATAGTCCATAATCTGTAAATAACTTTCCAGTGATATTTGGGAGACAACAAAAAAAAAAGTAAAAACTGAGTAATTTGTAAGCGAGTGGGAAAATGGTAGTGGAAGCAGTAATTTACAGTAAATTTCAATTTAAAAGTCTGAAATAGTTTTTCAAATAGTACATTCGAATGAAATGGAATTATTTCAGTGGAAGATTAAATTGACGAAAAGTATAACGATAAAAATAAGACGATTAGCCTTGCTTAAACATTTTATCAAAAAAAAGGCAAAAAAAATTATTCAATTAGCCAAAACACTCCAACGAAAGCAAAAATATCTTGTTTTTTCCAAATCCCCCTGTTTTGCTTTGTTTTTGCTTTTTGCTTTTTTTTTGTTTTTATAAAACAGTCTAAAATTCAATCCCTTAAAACAATATTGAAATTCATCATCTAATAATTTTGCAAAACGTTTGCTTACTTTTTTTCTGCTAATTCTATCAAAAGCAGTTACCAGTGGTAGAATTTCACAATGGAGAAACAGCAAGTGCTGCATTAGGCGAGTAGTTTTCGAATTCCACTTTTTCCAATTACATTTTTAAAATGAAAAATGGTTGCTGCTTGGAGAGATGAGAAATTTAAGAAATTAAAAAATTTTGCATGAAACATTAAAAGATTGAAATGAACACATTTCCTATGGAATTGATAAATTTCACATTTTCACTAGGTGTAGTAGCTAGTAGCAAATAAGAGTGCGCAAATTGCATTTCACACTGTTAAACAACAAACGCATCTTAAACGTCCACTAATGGATGGGAACAAAAAATAAAAAACTTAAACCAAAATTGAGAGGGACAAAGTTAATGTGCTAGTAATGTGACTGAAGCAAGAAATTGATACAAAGGAAAAAAAGGACACAACTATTTGTTGCTAAATGTCAAGTGCAAATTTAATTTTGTCAAATTGTCTAAATTAATCAAAATTTTGCCCATCCTACAATCTAACGCATAAAATGACGATAGCTTCATAGTGCAGTAAACAAAAAAAAATTGAAACTGGATTTTAATTTAGGACGGAAAACGTACAGAGGGAATTATAATTTCAGCACGTTGCACTAAATTATACCGATACCGAACAATTTGAAAATCACTTCAACGTTGAACATTTTGAATAGCATCCTAAATTAATAAAATGTTGAGAGTAAGTATAGTAATTAAAACAAACTTCGACGTTAAATTTCGATTAATACTTTACCAATTCAATAGTTTCATTGAATTAAGTCAACCGTAAATTGAAAATGAAAATATCTGAATTTGAACAACAATGTGCAAAATGCAGAGAGAAAAAATAAAGTGTTGCTAAACTATTGGTAATATCACAGTAAAACTTAAAAAAACAACAAAACAATTTAATTATTAAGAAAGGAAAAGAAAAGAAAGAAAAACAACTAAGCGATGAAAAATTTATTGGTTTATAAACTATTAGAAATTTTAAAAGAAATGCGAAAACAAACCAATAAAATAATTGCTAAAATTGAAATAGCTTTAATTGTAAACAATCAGATAAGTGTAAAAATCGAAATAATTCAATTTTATATAGATTGACATAATTCAAATTACATTTAGAAAAACTTAGTGATAGTAAGAAAAATGGAATAAATAACTAACTAAACAATAATAAGTATGTATAATTTAGAAATCAAAAAATTTTTTAAGAGAAAACGAGAGATAGAGGGAGAGAGAGAGAGAGAGGGAGAGAAGTAGTAAGGTAATGTCAAACAAAAAGAAAGAAAAAATGTACAAATTCTTCGACAGAATGAAAGAAATCTGTGAGATACGGCGGAATCGGCGCGATTGTCCATTTCAACAACGCCAGAAGAAATGAGTAATACTTACATCAGCAAATGCTTTTTCTTATTTACGCAATCCATTCCCATCATTACTATGCTCGTAGATTTGAATGAAATGCAAATTAGTAGAAGCATACTGTTTCGCTAACCTTTCACAACTACTCACAAATTACAAGCTAACAACAATAACAACACGAACAGCAAAAACAACAGCAGCAACTACTACTACTACAACAACAGCACGAACAATAACAACAACGACAACTACAACTACAATAATAACAGCATGGACAGTTACAACAACAACAACAGCTACTACTACAACAACTACAATAACAGCACGAAGAATAACAACAACGACAACTACAACTACAATAATAACAGCATGGACAGTTACAACAACAACAACAGCTACTACTACAATAACTACAATAACAGCACGAAGAATAACAACAACGACAACTACAACTACAATAATAACAGCATGGACAGTTACAACAACAACAACAGCTACTACTACAACAACTACAATAACAGCACGAAGAATAACAACGACAACTACAACTACAATAATAACAGCATGGACAGTTACAACAACAACAACAGTTACTACTACAATAACAGCACGAAGAATAACAACAACGACAACGACAAATAGAACAGCTACAACAATAGCAAGATCAACAATTGCAACAATTAGAGCAGCAACAACAACAACAACAATAGCACAATGCAACTGCTGCAGCGCTACTGCTATTGTTTGATGAGATTTTAGAAGAGTGCCTCCTTCAACGAGCTCTCAATCTCTGATAAGCATCTTCCATTAAGCTAAATTCATATGTGAACGAACAAGCTTCCATGCTTATATCCTCTCAAATGAAAATAGCAAGATAGACGTCACTGTTTCAGAATAATTTGTAAATTTCGAAAAAAAGGGAAGTTGAAAAAAAGGGAAATTTGTAAATTTAAAAAGAAAAAGTTGCTGCAGCATTCAATAAATTCTTTACCAGAAATACTAAATTAAAAATTTACACTTTCGCTTGTTAAAAAAAGATCATACACTTCATATGAATAGGTGAAAGAGCAACGATATTATTTTTATGGAAAAAATGAGAAAAAATAATTCACATTACATATTGTTTTTTTTTGTTTAATTTTATAATTTATAAAAAAAGTTTGACAATTCCAAATTTTATTTATGCAAATCGGTAAGCTCATTGATAGATTGTGTGATCTATGAAAAGCAAAGTAAACGAGTAATAAGATAAATTTAAATGAGTAAATATTTTTAGCCAACAAAAGAACGACAGCGGAAAAGGAAATGAAGAAGGAAAGCGAATGTTATGTAATTTGTAATTAAATAAAGGAATTGGATAAATAAATTGGATAATAAGTAGTTAAATAAAGGAGTTAGTTTACATATGATTTAAGCAGTGTTATTTCAAACTATTTATGCGTTAGGAATTATATTTTTGGTTGATGTGGAAAGCAAGGCATTTGTTATTTTTGGATTGCTGAAATTTAATATTTTACAGATTGAATACGCAATTTCATTGTTCAATTCACCGGGAATTTATTGCAAACTTTTTTTTGCTTTTTTCCTTTCATAATTCATTAAAACTTTTTTTTAATTTCAATTTGAAATGTTTATGAATTCTCTGAAAGCGATGAAAAGTTGTTAAAAGAGTGAAGAAGACGGTTCATCAGAAGTGAACGTTGAATTTGACGTTTGAATGAGCGATCCGATCAAACGAATAATCGCTAGGCATTTCAGACAAGCCGACAAATAATCGGAAAAGTTGACGCTTTCAATTGCCACCTTCGTTAATTTTGCATAATTACACATTTACCGATCATTCACCGATTGAACTGAATTTAGAGAAAAAGGATGAAAAATGAATTTTACGAATGAGGTTGAGGTACAATTAGACACAGTAAAGTTACAGATGAAATTGGTACTCTTTGAATTCTGGCGCAATCATTACATTGAATTGTAGCGCCTGCCTTCAGTTATTACTGAACAACAAAGATAGCCGACTAATTTATTTTTCTACGCAATACTTTCTTTACGTCATGTACGACCAATGGTTTATTTAAATAAATTAGGCCATTCGTATTTACCAAACACTAAATGTGTTTTGACTTTGGTTGGCCAAATATTGCTTCCGCATAAATCTGGACAATTTCTGGCCTAGAAAATACTTTCAAAATCAATAAAATGCAAAAAAAAATGTCTGCTAAAAAAACCGACCAATTTTCGGTTTACACATTAAAAGTGTAAAATAAACATATTTTCGCTATCAAAAGAATACCAACTATTGCAATTCCTAATTTCCTACCGATGTTTTTCAAGCTTATTAATTTCGAAATTATAATTTACGAGAGATTTCACATCCACGTCTAATATACTGACTGGCAATTGTCTTATAAAAATTCACTTCTTTGTTGTAAAAAAAGCACGAAATGCTTACGGTAAACGTTTAAGAAAACACCCATCAATCATCGATCCGTTTTAGAAAGAATTAACTAAATTTATCATTTTTTACCAGTATTACCTGCTATTAGCTCTACTACGATTTATTTCAATTCCGATAGGTGGCCCATAAACACCTAACTCGCCTTCAGAAAATTCGAGCAAACAATTGATTTTAAAAAAAAAAGTCCTTCTCAGAAAGACATTTTTTTCTTAATTTTTTTCGAAATTCCGTTTTCAATTTTTTGCAAACATCGAAATTCTTTTCTTTCGGTGAATAATATTTTCATGTAATTTAATTTCACAATGTTGCCAGTTCAAATCGAATATTTTTGCTCATTTACGCAGAATATTTACAAATATATTTTAATTTATTAAATTAAAAAAAATATTCATGTTAAGTACACATAATTACTATGAATAATAGGGCATGTATTGATGCCTAAATGTAAAATGTTTGAAAGTATGAACAGTACGACCAAACGCAGAAATACAAAAGTAATTGTAAAGTATTTACGTTTAAGCTAACAATTAATAAATTATGGAAAATTTTTTTTAGACAATTTTATTTCATTAGTAAAATATTATGCATCGAATGAAGAATATTTTCAATCAATTAAAATGAGCAAAATAACTTCAGGAAGAAACAAAGGAAGTGATATATTTGAAAATAATGAATTATGCAAAATGAATTTTTCCTCAGAAGTATTTAAAAGCATATAAATAGGAGACAAGTGATTAGGAAAAAGTTCGCAATTTTTCGCTGCTTTTAATAATCACATCTAAAGCTAAACAAAACATAAAATTCCAATCAATTCATTTTTGCTACTAGCATTCACTTTTACTTCATCCACATTCCCATTACCAAATATCTCAATTGCAATCCTAAGCTTTCACTTACTAGGGATAACTTGATCTCCTTTTAAATGCTTTAGCTTGAGACACTATAGTGATCAGTAATTCATTAAATATACTCTATGAATTAAAAAAAAAAAAGGAACGCCCACTAGTAAATAATACCATCTCTTCCTATTATTCAGCAATGAGATATGAAAAGATTTAAATAGGAAAAAAAATTTCAATAATATCATCCATCTGAGAGGCAGTTATTTTCAGAGAAGAAAATAGTTCACTATAATCAAAACATTATATTTAAGTGCAAAAACATCTCAGTCCGTCCATTCACTTCATATACTGCGCATAACTACACGAAAATTTACCATATTTAAGCACATTCCTATAAAATTAACAAATATGAGGGGTGAAATTCCATCGCATTTACAGTATATCTCTTCCATTCCTTTCATTATATATCATTAAAGAAGGGAAAAAAAAACAATCAAGCAAAAATATCTTAGTCGTCCCTATCAACTAATACTAATATGATAATAAAGACAAAAAAATCAATAACGATGAGCAATTACATTGATAATAACTGTCATTTTTCGGCAAAAATTTTAAGTAGCACTAATGACAGAAACATCCATCACATTTACTATAATATTATAAAAATAAATACTACTTTGGTAGGGGAAGAAGGAGCACAATACTTCATAGGACCAGTATTATTGCAAAACAGAATGTATGATAAATTTTTAAAATAATTATTTATATATGGATTACTTGTTTAGTTTGTTGAGAAAGAGCCTTGCAACAAAAACTATCGATAAACAAACCATGAAACAATCGAATAAATAATGATTTAATTACAACAATAAACACCACTCACAACTACTCTTAGGAATAACTGAATAAGGGAATGGAGTACGCTTCATCACTTCTTCTCTCTCTCTCTCTCTTGCTCTCTGCTTGAGCACCCGGTTTCATAAATGCCTAGGCTTTATGAATCGATTTTTAAGCCTGATATAAATTGTCCTTCTTGATTTACACACATATTCGCCTTCCAGAAAATTCGCAAAATCATTCCTTTCTAAAAAATTCACAATCGCACAAATTAAACAATAAGTTCCGAGTAATTGAAATTTAAACAGCAGTAGGTGCTCTACTTTTCCGAAAAACATCCGTATGTACATTGGTTTCCTTCGTGACTTCGCCTCGTAGCAAATCATCTGAAACAACTTTTTTTATATGAACAAATAGCATTATGTAAACGCTTATCCTTTCTTTATTTAAACTACAAGTCCAAAACCTTAGTTCATTAGCACACTAACTTGAATTTTATAGATTTTAAGATTTCAACGTAAATTCCCTGGCTCTATGCTGTTCCGACAGCTTTGAACATCGTTCACTACGGCATAGTACATAATAAATAAGACTTACCACCTTTTCTCTTTTAAGGGTAAAAGTTTAGAAATTTATAGAACATTTTTCTTGGCAACTCATAATATAACAAATGAGTAAAAAATGAATTTGCAGTTAAGGTCTAAAACGTAAGATGAATGGACGGTAATAAACCCGACGAAAAAAAACAGAAATGAATTACCTACGAATTCACTCAAGCTTTTGCTCATTTTCATGTTGCACACATTTGAACGAAGAGCTTCTGATTGTTGCTCGTCAACACCATTTGAAGCTATGCCATTTGTCGTGACTGATTTGCATAGTCCTTCTCCACAGTCTCCTGCAAAATTATAAAATATACAAAAATAATATAGGCAAAAGATAAAAAATCATCAGATTAATTTACCATACAAAAAATAACTTGGATTTCGGTTCAGTCAACCCAAAAGATACAGAATGCGCCAAAAAGTCAAATTATCCTTCTTTGCTGACCAATAAAATCAGGAAAATAACTAAATTAGAAAATAATAGTGCTGCGATAATTACACGAGCTCTGCAGATTGATAAAACTGAAGGAGCAGACTTACGGATAGGCGGCCCCCCATTTCGATGTAATGGATCCATCGCGGATGAAAAACCAGACTTTCCGCTACCATCAACCACAACAGCAGCTGGAGCTATGCGTTCACTGACATCGGAATGAATCTGCAGTTAAATGTATCAAACCATTCTAAATTAAGAGAAGAATTACTTTAGAAGCAGTGGCACTCTTACACAAATTGCGATAATAAAATAAAATTATCATCTACCCACCAAATCAAATGATTAATCGATATGTAGTTCAACATTATCCCTAATATGCGATTAGAAACTTTGCTATGATCCTTCAAAATAATCATACCTGTTGAAAAGTGCGCTTTTTTCCGTTTCCGTGCTCTGAAGTTGTGCCGGAAGAAGAGAAAGACTTTGTAAAAGGTTCAATAGCATCGAATAGCTGATTGACATTCATAGCTTCCGGTAAATGAGTAAGGAAATGGACTACAGCATCAAAATCATCCATACTTTCCAACTCATACTCATATAAGTGCATGATACCTGCATTGAAAATTTTGCACATAATTATCTATGGCTGCTAAAACTCAGAAGGAATAAATAACTTTCCTTATCCAAATTTGTAAAGTGAATAATTAAACGATCAAAAAGGTATAAACCAGGTTATAAACCAGGTGACCGCTATAAATTCGAAAAAACCTAGGAATGTTTTTGAATGTATTAAATTAATTAAGGCATCGATGCAGTACTATTTCAAAATAAAAGAAATGCATTAAATAAAACAAGCAATTAACCGAGAGCTGTATTAAAGATAAACTGTTCGCCATCTCGCAAAAACATATCCCAAACTCGACAGCAGACATCAAATGGTAATGATTTTGCATAAAGTGTATACACCCTGCAACACATTTCAAACAATAAAAAAACTTGTAGGTTCGAAAAATGATTTAGAAATCGCTCACTGAGTAAGCGCTCAACCAGCAATCAAAAATTGTAATTAATAGAAAATAACAGCCTACCACTCAATCAGATACATGTCAGGACGAACATCCAGTACATCAAAATGATGATGCAGTTTGGGCAATTCTTGCTCAAAGTATTGATCATACGCAATGAAATAGGCCGTCATTTGAGGTTGCCGCAACCCAAAAAATGCTAGCTTCAAAGAATTTTTCTTTAATAAAAAACAAATTTTTGTACGATATTCATCGAAAAATAATTTAGTTCTAACAAGCAAAGGTCTTTTTCAAACATTCAACAAATTTTGATCGAAAGCCATGATGTATAAATCGGTCAAATCTAGCAGCGCATAGCATAAAAAAATCAGAATGCCTTACCATCAGTGGACGATTCAGTAAATTGGCAAATGCTTGAAATGACTGATACGGCTGATGTATTTGAAGAAGAATCATAGCGCCAAGAAAGCACATCGACTGTACATAACCGATATCAGGACGGTAGCATACATAAGCACCTAACAAATCCAGAAGCAACTCTTCATATGGTCCACCCTATAAAGCCTGCATCATTTATCTACAAATCAGACTTTAGAAGCAAGGTAGTACACTTTTAAACATCCTGCTCTTTTACCAAAATAAAGCTGCAGCTCTCGCCATTACAGACTTGTCAAATTACACGTGAAAACAGGGAAGTCAATTTTAAAAAACTGAACGAATGAATATGTCATTTTGGACAAAAGTACCTGGATAAATTATAAATTTTCAGCATGCTTTCAAGCCGAGAAAAAGCAAACCTTCTGGAAAAAACCCAAATGTGGGAATGTTCGAGAAACATCGAGATGAATCAGCTCCAGAGTACTTTCACGTCCCAATGGGCTGTGCATATGACAGTTTGCTAGAAAACTGATTATTTAGCATCTCTTTGTGAGTTGTGATGCAAAACTGGATTCAAAAATATTTAGAGTAACCTTTTGGAAAAACAGACGGAATAAATCGCTGGTCGACATCTACAAATCCAACAACTGAGGGACTACTAGCATTGTGTTGTGTATTTACAGTTGTAGTAAAAGCCTGTTGCTTTGCTCTAGCAACACAGATTTCGTATAATTCTATAAATTAATCATGAAATGAAATATTGGTACGGGTTAGGCTAATACGGGTTAGCTAATTTGGAAAGCACAATGAATAATGAATTTCATAAACAGCTATCACCTGGTGTTAAGTTTAAGTCATTACCAATAGCCAGAAACCAAACATGACCGCGTACTTTCGAGGGTATTCCACGCCACCACAAGTCACGGCAAATTTTGCTATCTTTCCTGAGAACATATAGTGAAAATTTTTGCTTGAACTAAGGTGATGTAAACAAACGATTCTAAAGATTTTATATATTTTAATTATAATCTTGCAGTATTTTAAAGAATAAGCCACGTTCTTAAAAAGATGACCATTTTATAGGATCGGAATTAAAGAACAGGACATTTCTCGTGCAATTATTAGCTAAATTCCAGGAAATCAGCAATTGAATTACTTTCATGCGCACATCATTTTCAATCACTTAGATGTTTTTCAAGTTTGAACATGAATTTCAAAGAAATCATCCATAAGACGAAGTCAAATAACCAAAATTCTAACTAATCAACTAAACGTAGAACTTAAAATGAAATAACTTTAGAGAATTATTTTTGCTAGGTGAAAAAAAAAATTGAATTCTAGAAAACTCCAGTCTTAAATTAAGTGAAGTAGTCAAAAAAAAACATACATATTTTCCCAGCTAGGTAATATTCGACTGCACCACACTCCAGCCGCAGCAGCCGTTTCATCCTCCTCTTTTCGCTTCATTTCCAGCAGTTGTTGTCGTTGACGCACACGTCTGGCTTCTTGACGTTTAGTTGCTTCAATAAGTGCCAAATACTGCGCTTCATGCCGTCGTTGCTCTGCCACTGATTTCGCTGGTAGAGTACTGCAATAAAGACGGAATTCCGAATTCATTTTATCTCCAACATATTTCTCAAAATCTTTTTATCTAATTCACTAAAATTCTATTTTTAGTTGCAGCACCTTTATTTTTGCAAAGAAATCCTACTCTCACATCTTATAGCAGTAGTATAGTCAAGGTTGATGAGGAAGCGGTTATGAGTAGAGAGCACGAAAATGTTAAATCAGTTTGAAAAAACCACGTAGTAATTTTTGGCACACAGTTTATCTACTACTACTACTAGAAGATGTGATAGAATGCGGGATCGAGTAATTTAGTCATTTAAATTGAACGTCTGACAGCATTACCTCATTGAAGAGCTTTCAAACCCAGTAAAAAGTTCAAAATCTGTACTATGATGTCTATGAACAAATTCAATTCAAGTCAATATATGCAAACCTTGGCCTATCTTCCAGAATTAAACCAGTGGTAGAGCAGCATATATTATCAGTTGCAGAACTGCAGGATGCATCAGTTGCCGTAGTAGCATTTATCACTCCGCCACTTCTTTTCCACTGCTTGCTTCGAAATATTCGCCAAGAACTTGTATTCTGATTCTCTTGTTGTTTATTACGAGAAAATAATTTTCTAAAAAAGCTGTATGGAAACTACAAAATGCAACAATCAAAACTGACCAAATGAATTTATGTGAAGAAATGAAGTGCTTAGTTAATTATGGTGCAAAATTTAAAACTAGGAAATGTGCGCGAATGAACCTATATTTAAATTTTCAACCAGAGAATCGCTGCCACTTTCTCCACAGTGCATATCTATTTTGTCTTTCATTGCTGACCTATATGTGCATGTGTAAATGTGTAAAGGACAAACCTTGTAAAAGTACTGGACAGTAGTGAAAATGCATTCCTCCCATCCTTTTTATTTCGTTTCAGCGTCTTATCATCAACTGTGTTATCTACATTACGGAAACCAGTGCTATCATCACTATCTCTACTTTCATCTTCGACGCTATCAATATCACCGTCACGGATGATCCCAGCCGATAATTCATTATGACGATCCAGTGAACTGCGTTTCAAACCGAACGGTTCACCTATTAATGAATCTTCAAGCTGCGTTAAAAATGCATTATAACAGGTTATGTATTATCAGCACCAACATCAATCCCCTTTATTAAAGATATTTAAATATAAATTCCTAACTAAATCCCTATTAATATCTTAGTCCACCAAGCCGAAAAAAAAATTTGTTATAATCATTGCACTGCAACACTATAAATACGCTTACCGATTGCAGAACCGTTAGCTATCTCAGATGTAGCAGTAGCTGGAGTTGTAGCTACCGTAACATCATTAGTAGTAACAGCAGTGAAACTATCAAATGACGGATTATCCGAATGTTCATCACCAACTTCTCTCACATCACAATCACTCTTGAAAGAAATTGAGCGTCCGAAACTGCCAGACTCAAAAGAGGATGACGATGACTTCATCACTCCTGATAAGAACTGCGGATGCAATCTACAATGAATTACAAAAACAGATAATTGCATAAATTTTTTTGAGCAGTAAACGTACAGAAAACATTACACAATCTCACACACCTTATTTTAAAAGTGAGTGAAAAGAGGAAGAGTAAGTTTCACATTTAAATTCGAATTCTCTTTGAAGGCCAAATAATACAAAAGAATGAAATAATAAGAGGAGAAAAATAAGAAAATGGCATAATGCTACGGAGGAATGAAATCATTGCCTCCGAAATTATATTAAACAACCAGTCTGATGAGCGGGGAAAGCGAGTAATGCGGCGCGTTTGACACTTCTCTCACTTCTAATTTTCGAAAAAGGAAATTCATTTTATTGTAAGCAAAATTTGAAAAAAAGGAACTTGATTTCCATAGAGGTTACTACGTTAATAATGTTTAAAAAAAGAAAAAACTAAATGAAGCAGATGAAAACTGAGAGCTTTGAAAATATGTTTCCTGAAAGACGAAAAATAAAGCAAAGCGAAATAATTACTTTGTAAAAGAATCCGGAGTTGTCATGGATTTATTTATCCAATTGATATTGCGACGTAGAGGTTGATGCGTCAGTTGGATTTGTGCCGATTCGTAAGAGGAACGGCGATGATGGCCTCGTTTAAATGATACCTTCTCATCCGTAACGTTATTACCTTTCGCTGTAAAAAAAAAAAAAGAAGAAAAAGAAAAAGGAAAAAAGCAGAAGAAATTTTGAGATAGAAACATTAGTATGTTAGTTAATACATGAATTATTTTGAATTAGTTTGCATCTAAAGATTGCTTTCGAAGTATTAAAGATAGCCAATATAAGATAGCTTCCACAATCCACTTTCACTTTCATTACTGATCAATTTTTTTTTCAATTGGTTTTTCAACTGTTATTTGTAGGAGTAGCAAGCTCCATAACACTTTACACTATTTGATTTCCCAATACTTTAATAAAATATTACTGATTTTTATTTGCAGCAAATTATCGCAAGGAATATGTCAAAGCAGAAAGACCGCTAAAGTAAACATTCACCATAAGTGTTATGTACGAAGCAGGAAAAAGAGCAAAAAAAAATGGTAATGATATAGAGTAGGAAAGGAATGAACTGAATTCAAATTATATTATTTAATAAAAGTTCACTACGTTACACTTTACAATTTTTTTATTTTAATTTTTATTAATAATGAAAACTGATGTATAAATAAGTTAATTCTCTTATCTGTTGGAAATTACAACTACGTTTACTTTTAAATTTAAATTTTTTTTAAGTGATCAATGGTCGAGTGGAAAAGTTCATCTAGAAATTCTCAATGCAACAACTCATAATGTTAGCTCTATTCTAACATTTCTCTTCTCTTCAATGCTGCTATTTTCCTTCAATTCTCAGGACGACAATTCTGCACAATGATTTTTCGTTTCCCATATAAATGATGCTGAATATGATCATTACTACTTTTGAGAAAACAAACTGCTTTGTGAAATGAGAAGAAATGCCGAGATGCACAAATTCTATCAAATGAGCAAATAATAACGAGGATAAAAATTGTGCAAGCAATCATCACAGACTAAATGATTCGGAACAAAAAAGCAAATAAACAACAAAACCAGGTCAACATTTAAAAATAAAAATTAAAAACTTGAAATTGAGGGAAAAATTGTAAAGCGAAATTTTAGCCCTGTAATGACACGAATGGTATTTAAGCATTAAAAAATAATAAAAGAAAAAGAGCCTAATGTATAAAAAAAAAGAAAAAGAGTCCAATGAATAAAACAAAATAAAACTAATAATTAAATTGGGGGAAAAAAAGCTACAAAAAAAGTGGAACAGTGAATAATGAATTGAAAAAAATAACAAAAAGACAAAAAGATGTAATAATTATTCGAATGCGGAAAGAAATAATTATGTGAAAAACTGTAAGTAAATGATATCAAAAGCATCATTTTAATATTGAACATAGAAAAAACGAACAGATAAATGAAAATATATATATTTAAATTTAAATATGAAACAAGAAATTATCAGCCAATAAAGACATTTGCATTGGAGATCTTTTTTCTCATACGGATAAATTTCACCTTCCTTAATGTCATTTTCCAGATGTAAAATTAGGAAAAAATCAGTTGAAATTTGAACAAGTATCAGACCAGTAACTAAAAAATTTACTTAAGTAAGGAATAAAAATGCATAGATTACCATTGGTGGTAGATTGTTGTAAACTTTTATTATCCACATTATACGTCAAAGGCAAATTTTCCAGCACCGTTTGTAACGAACCCGGTATTGATACTGCTACTGTTTCAGCTTTTCCCAATGCTTTTTCTTCCTCATCCACCTCGTTCGACCCGTTTTGCTGATACTTATGCTTTCGCTTATCAAATGGTTGTGATGCCAGCGCTTGATTAAAAAAGAAAAAAAAAAAGGTCAGCATATAATTCATGACGAAGTAACGTTCCGTACCTCAAGCAATACATTTTATTTCAATTTCAAATTAGTAATGGTTATTTCATAGCTTAGTGATACCATGGCTAATAGTATCATACGTGCTTTTTAGCAAAAAAAAAAGCTTAATAGGTCAATTAGTCATCGTAACTAAAACAACAATAAGCAATGCATGGTTTCTATTAATTAGTATTTTTTGCTAATTTTTGCTTAAAAAGCTGCACCAATAATCAATTTTCAAATAACCATATAAATGATGTAAATTGAATAAAGCACACTGCTTAACTCTATTAAGTTATATCCTTTGACCTGTGAAAATTGCCTACAGTAAGTTAGCAGTGCAATGCGAGAGAAGTGAAGAGAGTAGGAAATATGATACATTTTGTTGATTAGAAACATGAGGAGACCGTAGGGATGTAGGAAAACAAATCCACGATAAACAGACAAATAAAGTAAACAATTAAGTGAATACATAAGTAACGTAAAATAAACAATTTAGAAAAAAAAAGGAATAAGCAAACAAGCAGAAGCAGAAGGCGCAATAAATGCATCTGCGCGTAAATGAATGCATAAAATAAATAGTACAGGAAAATAAGAACAGCTCTAAGGAAAAAAAAACCGGTGGCGGAAGAAAAGGATGGAAAACAAATGCTGTAAAGTAACATCCAATCATTCCATAAAGCTAATTGCTCGCCCACCCACGCATGACACTTAACAGAGCCTCCGCCCACGCATTCCAATTAGTGCAACAAAAGAAGGCCGAACACCATCAGCTCATTGCAGCCATGATGCAAACCACTCGTCTCATCCATTCACTTCATCCTACAACAGGGAGAACAAGTGATCATCATTTGAATGTTTCATAATATCTGAATTTGAATATCACACATACAAGCAGGTCAGCATGTGATGTGCAACAAATTGTGCAGGCATTGGAAATATGATATTAAACATTTAGGTACGGAACAAATCTAAAAAAATTTACCAAATAAAAAATTAATTTAATAATTAATTTTTTTGAATTTAAGACGAAAATGTAGCACATAATAGAAATAATTATAATCAACAAGAGAGCGTTATAATTATAGTCATGAAGGGTGATTTGTTTAGTTAAATTACAACCGTTTTATTGTTCTATTAGTTAAATGATTTAAAAAATGCCACAGTTAATTCGTTTTAGCAGAAAAAATTTTTTATGCTTAATTTTATTTGTGCTTTATATATAACTAAAACATGCAAATACTGAGCTAAGCAATTTCAAAACGATGAATAATTTTCCCATTTCCCACATTTCAACTACCATATTTTCTAATTTTAGCGCATAAGAAGGAGAAGAATAATAGTTACTAGTGCCAGAAATTTCAAATTTCCTACGTCACCATAATCTATTGATGCTTTTTGCAATTTTTGCTATTTCAAATAATTAAATTTTTTTTAACGAACTGAATTTTATTGCTACTTTTGCTTATTCTAATTTTGATTTTTCCATTTGCACTCTTGTCACTTCTCGTTTGTTTTTTCTCCATCCTTTCAACAAGAAGCTATCATTTGCCAACTTTTAATTGGCATTCTTTTTCTTTTAACATTTTTAAATTTTTAGCATTTTTTTTCTTTTTTTTTGCCCAAATATTTTTGGTTTGAATTTTATTATCAAACACACCCATCACTGTTCAGTAGCATCATCATATGCCAACTTCTATTCATCAAACTGAGCATGAGATAATGAAAAGACGAGTGATAAGACATATGACATGACACTTACATTCACCGTATGCAATACATTTTCTCCTCCCAAAATTATCAATTTTTTTTTATTGATTAATTAAATTAAATCGATCAGCGTAACTATGCAGCGATTAATTTTAATCGAAACAATTACCGATGCGCGATCACAATAGATGACAATAGTAATAATAATAATTATTATAATTACTAATAATAAACGATAATAAATAGCAATTTTTTAAAATAATAGTAATGATAATAATGACAAAGTGGGAATTTTAGCAATAATTCCTTTCATTTCACCGGCACTTCTTTGATGAAAGTTTGTAGTCGCAAAACAATTAATATAATTTCTGTATGGAATGACATTCAACCAAATTCACTCTTGTAAATTCTGACATTAACTGTCATTCATCTAATTAATTCAATTCAATGCATAAATCAAAATGATGCGATACTAAAAGTCACTGCTTGAGGAAACTGCTTGAGTTTTGCAAAGAGGAATTAATCGAATTTGCTATTTTAGGATTGCTACAGTAGCTGTACATTTTAATATTATCAAATTCTACACGTTTCATTGTTAGAGCGCATTGTCAGAATTGATTAAATTTAATTCATTTTGAAATTGCTCATTTAACTGTTTCAATTCAGTTCATTGAAACAAACATTACCATTGTTAACAACAAACAAGAAGTTGTGATAATTCCTGTTCGCACTAAAATAAAATATTTCTCTATGAATACTACCATCATCGCTATCTGTGTTGTGATGCAAAATGTGAAATATCAGAAAATGTTGAAAATATTTTAATTTTTTCTCCCTCAAAATGTTCATTTATCAAATATTTAAGAAGTAATTTTATTGTGTGAGAAAAAAAAAGGCAAAACTTATTATTGCAATAAAAAACAAAAAAAAAAACAAAATGTTCGAAATTTTCTTGACGTGTTTGTTCACTGTTATAACTGTTCCGTTGCGGCAAATTATATTTCAATCGCTTATTACCACGTCTTTTTGCCAAAGCATTTAAATTTATTTCATTTGAATTTGTCCTTCATAGAGTTATAAAATTTAAACTTACTTATATCATTTAAAATAGATTTTAGTTGCAATTTGATTCGTTTATTTTTCATTTTTTATTTTTTTTTTAATTTTTTGATTTTGTTTATTTATAATTTTTTTCAATCAACGATGATATGTTTAGCAAAAATTTGCTTTTCACCAATAAACAAAATTTTGCTACAATTTAACAGCTTACTGATTTAAACATTTCCGTGGTAAATTAAAATGTGCTCAAATAAACAAGCGTTAAATTTTACGGATTAATTTTAAATTTTCGAATTTTTTTTTCATTCACAAAAATATTACTAATTACACATACAATTTCGCGCAACATTCGTTTTTTGTTCCTCCTTTGCCATAAATATGTATATGTGACCTTGATTTGTGGAAATTTTTAAACAGCCAATTTTTACATTTAAAACGACACGTTTCTGTTAAAAAAATTTCATTGTATGAAAATCGTTTAGTTTGAAATTTTTCAATTTTCGTCAGTTTCTTCCTTTCGGACTACTTTTGTGTTGTGTACGAGAGAAAGAAGATGCCAGTAGCATTTCACTTCATCAGCCAAAATATCCTCCTCATGTCATTTTTGTTTAAACAAAAAAAAAGTGGAAGAGAGAGAGAGAGAGAGAGAGAGAGAGAGAGAAAAACCGAAACGAAAAATGAACGCACTGCTTTAGCTGCTGTGCCTTCCCTTCTCTATTTACTTCTGCATCCGTTGATGCTTTTTTTTCTTTTGTTATTTAAAAAAAAAGAGAATGTATCAAATTTTGTGCACTTTTTTTTTGCTTAATTATTTAATTAGAAGCTTTTTTTTGTTGAAAAAATGAATGAAATTTAATTTGTTTAAGTTTGTTTAGAAAATTTATTCAAAAAAAAAGATGATGATAGGAATTAATGAAATAACCGGCAGCTATCAACTGTTTTACCATTCATTTCTTTTTTTTTTGATAATTAATAATATGATAGAATTTGATGATAAAAGTTTACAGTTTGTTTTCCTCTTCAATGTATCATTTCATTGAGCGAATTATAAATTTCAACGATTAATGAATAAATGTTAATCAGGCCTATCAGCTTATCATTTTTATCATCACGCCAAACTACCTAACACCATTAGTATCAATCACGCTAAAGCTCATAAAACATGCGTGTAAGCTTGTGTGTGTGTGTGTGTGTGTGTGTGTGTGTGTGTGTGTGTGTGCGTGTGTGTGCATGAATGTAATTCTGCCAAAGTATTTTATGAATTTGAAAAATGCTCATCATCCGTCATTTCATATTTTTTCCACTTTGCCATCATTATGATATTATCATAGAGAAAAAAAGGGTGGAAGAAACCTCTGACACATTTTTAAACAATGACGAAATTCTGAAATTCTTTTAGAAATAGTGCACCACAATAAATGCCCACACATATATTAATAATTAAAAAAATAAGCATTTCTTTGAATTAATTTGAAAGATCTACCGGAACTGGAAATGAGGATTAGTCGTGAACGGGATGTTTTAATGATATTTTATGATGATCATGGAATCAGCACCAAAGAATAATAATAATGACGATAATAATAACAATAATAGCAGAAAAAAAAAATAATAATATATAGTAATGTTGGAAATAATAATGATGATAATAAGATGATTTCATGGTTTAGGATGAATTTTATGAAATAATGAAGTCGGCTAGCAATCAATATCGCTGATAATTGTTAGAAAATATCGAAGAGCAGTAAAAAATTTACAGGAGAAATTCGTGAACTGAAAATGAGGAATATAAAAATGTATGATAGTATTGAAATACATAATGCTGATGATGATGAATGATGATGATGATAATGATGATAATGATGATGATGATAATGATGATGATAATGATGATGATAATGATGATGACGGTGACGGTGATGATGATAATGATGATGACGGTGACGGTGATGATGATGATGATAACGATGATGATGATAATGATGATGACGGTGATGATGATGATGATAATGATGATGGTGATAGTGACTCCTATCAATGGTGATAATAATGATAGTAACGGCCTATTACTCATTACATAACACATGTACGTTATCATTACGATATATTAAAAACTTTTTAAATTAAAGATTTCAACTTAAATATCTCAAACAAATGCAGTTTAGCAAATCAAAAATCTTTCTTCATAATTTTTGTAACAAATGAAAAGAAAACAAAAAGAATTATCTCGAAATCTTTCATTAACAAATACGACTTAGTGATAAACTTTTGAATGAATGAATTAATATTGTTGAGTGATAACTGTCAAAAGAATCGTTCATAAAGTTAAACTTTTTTTTTGAAGCTAAGAATGAAGTAAAGAAAGATGAAAGGGATGGTGAAAACAAAGAAGAAATTTCGCATTTCTAAAAATTAAACTAAAAGGTGAAAGAAAAGGTGGAAATAGCAAAAAATTATTTTAAGAAGGTTTAGTCAACAAAAAATTTTGCAATTAATTGTGCATTGATGTTGAAATTGAAATTTTCCCCACTAACTATCTCTTTCAGCGTACGGTGATGAAAAGGGAGGAAAAAAAAAACAAATATAAAATCTTTTGCTTCCACTTCTCTTCCCTCACTTTACATTTTCATCGCATTTTTTTTCCTCTGTAAAATTGTTGAAAATATATGCAAAGAAAGAAGGTGAAGAAATGAAATTGAAAAGGAGAGAGAAAGAGGTGAGAGAGAGGAAAAGATAGATGGAGGCAAGACAAAATGAGATGAAGAAGAAAAAGAAAAAATTAAATTAAGTGGAAAAGATGAAAGAAAAGCGGCTCAAGAAGACTAGGACGAGGAGGAGACGGAGGAGGAGGTGGAAGAAAGATGATAAGCCATTCATTTAAATAAATAAATCAATTGAATTGATTGATAACTGGATGGGTTCTAAGCAATCATCCCACGTTATCCCACATTTTTTTTCACGTTTTCAACTTTCCATCATTTCATTCCTTTACGTAAGTAATTAAGTATACGAGCTCTACCGCCTTTTCGCCTACATTACCTCCAAAATAAACAAGAAAAAGAAAAACACCACGTTTACTGCTATCGGCGAAGCGTTGAATATGTTAGAGACAGTTAACGGAATATCTATGCTGTCTACACGTATGCGTATGCGTATGTGCGTGTTGTGTGCGTGTGCGTCTGCGTGTATGTATGTGTGTTCTTCAATTCTGAAGCTTAAAATATTGTAATGTTGTGGTGTGTGTGTGTGTGTGTGTGTGTGTGTGTGTGTGTACTTCTCGTTAACGAAAGTTTGAATTACATAATATATGAACAGAATTTCCTCCATTCCTAACGGATTGCAATTTTTCTCTCTAAAAAATTTAAATTTTAATCAGGTGTTGCGACACTTTAATCAGTCATCAATTCAACTTTAATTTCAATTTACTAGCTTTTTTCCCACTTCAACGTCAGCTTCAATTCACTAATCTTCTACCACTTTACTAACTATTATTGTTCATTCAGTTCATTCAATACTGTTTAATTAATCATTTATACTATTTGCTATTACGATTATTTATTATTACTATTGCTGTTGTTACTATTTCCTGTTATTAATTACTATATTTGTTTTCAGTATTGTTGTTACTATTGTTTCTTGTCATTATTACTGCTAATTATTGCCATTGTTATTAATATCACTGTTGTTTCTCTGCTATCTGCTACCATTCATATTCTTATTGTCATTGTCATTATCGTTATTTCTATCATGATTTCTGATAATCTATTCCTATTACTGCTATTATTGTTATTGTTATTTTTTTTAGCAGTGTTATTATTTACCGTTAATTATCGTTAATTATTCATTGTTGTTCTCACAAATGATAATGAGTATTGTGAATTATCATTAGCGTTGCTAACGCTATTAATAGCAAAAGCAGCTAACTTTAAAGACGTACTCGAAATGTTGAGAATTGATATTCGAAATGTTGAGAATTGCAATTACAATTACAATTACAATTAGAGAATTGCAATTGCTAAGTGATATTTCAGGGCGATTTCATTGCAGTTGTAATTTCGAAAAGTGAACAGTGATGGATGGATTGACATTGCTAATTATGTCTTGGCTTATTATCGGTGTGCTATGCTATTTTATGCTTGTTAAAGTAGGTGCACCACAGCTAGCCGTAACCACTGAGATAAATGATGGAATGACCAAGGCTAAAAGTGCTACCTTCAGGTATGACAAATACATCAAACGATTAAATTTTCATTAAAATATGCGGCAATTAAATGAGTTAAATGTCACTCTAATATTCTAATTTCCTAATCTCTCTCTTCTTCTCTCTCTCTCTCTCTCTGATATATCTTGTATTTTAATTTCTTTTTTTGCATCAGTAAAGCTTTTAGTCACTTCATGATATCATTAATAAGGAAAAAACAAGTCATGAATGATGGTACAGTCAAGAATGGAAAATGATTGATTTAGAATTCAAGTATTAAACCGGAAACAATTACAGCAATGGAAGTGGTGATGAGTATTTCACAGACTGGTTAAATGGCCTTATCGAATGGCTATTCAGTAATATGAATTGTGCGCCGGACATTCTTCATGCATGGATTGTTGCTATGAATGAAGCAGCAAAAAAAATTTCCATACCTGTATTAATTAATTTTACTTACCACTACATCCATACTTCCGTATCCTGTATTCATTGAATAATACTCAGTTGCGCAGTATTTTACGGCAGCAGTAGTATTAGTAGTAGTGGTAGTGGTAGTAGTAGTAAAACGATCAATTCACTTAAGTAATTAACTAATTAATTATTAATTTCGAATACTCAGTTGCGCAGTATTTTACGGAAGCAGTAGTAGTAGTAGTAGTAGTAGTAGTAGTAGTAGTAGTAGTAGTAGTAGTAGTAGTAGTAGTAGTAGTAGTAGTGGTAGTGGTAGTAGTGGTAGTGGTAGTAGTAGTAAAACGATCAATCATTATCACTTAAGTAATTAACTAATTAATTATTAATTTTGAATACTCAGTTGCTCAGTATTTTGCGGCAGCAGTAGTAGTAGTAGTAGTAGTGGTAGTGGTGGTAGTAGTAAAACGATCAATCATTATCGCTTAAGTAATACTAATTAATTATTAATTAAAATAAAACGCTTAATTTACAATTTTAGTTTGAGGAAAAATTGAAGGAAAAAAATTTTTTTATAAGTTTAGTTTTATAGGGAGGAAAAAAAATTTTGCAATTTTAGGGAAAATTTGAAGTGTTATTCGAGGGTTTTAGCGATAATAACAGTGTGACAAGAGCGCCACGTATTACTGATATTCGCATGCAACAATCGCATAATAATCATCTTGTTGGTTCAATTTGTAATTGTATGTAATTGGGTTTTTTTTTGTTTGGTTGCTTTTTTTTTTCATTGTTTTTGCTATGTCTTTACTGTATTCATTCCTCATTGACTAATCTACAGGTTACTTTATAGATTGTAAAAAGTAATATTAGTGTACCGGAAGTGCACCTGAAACTGATGAGTTCACAACGAATTGGCGATCGATTGTTGGTTACAAATTTCGATGCGAAAATTACCGACCTACATGGCGAAGTTTGCTGATTAAATCCTTTAAAAAAAAAAAATGAATGCGAAGAATGGGAAATTATTATTGTTTTTTTTTCTGGAATAATTTAAATAATTAATTGACAATTTTATTGTTTAATTTTATATAATTGTAAAATTTATTTCAGATTGAATTACGCCTAGCATGTATTGCAAATCAAATTTACATGATAGTATGCTTTTGTGGACGACCTGAATTAGACATAGAATTGAGGAACAGGGATGCTGCTCCGGTATTTTTTTTTTGTTCGATTAGTGCAGCAGACTTTAAAAAAAAAAAAAAATCTACCAATACGATAAAGTGTACTATTAGTAAAATATTTCAATCATTTCATTCATTCCTTTTTTTTTTTTTTTAAATGGTTATAAGCAGAAAGTTTTTTTTCCTATCATTTTTACTACTATCATAGTTTTGTTGTAGACTGGAATGGTTTCCACAACGATTGTGGATGAAATGATCCGTAAATGTCTTCTTTCCGCTGTTACTAACTTATCGCTACCGGAGATCGGTGCTGGTCAGTGCGGTAGAATGGGAAGCAACGTGGTGCCATCGTCAACATCTACCGCATTTTCAACAATTTCACGTCTAATAACGACAAATGTTGATCGGCCAGACGTGATCGATAGCGTTGATAGTTTGCCTGCTGCAGCACCGCAAACGCAAACAACGCATGAAATGTTGAAACGAATGAATCAATCAACATTTGTAAGTGTGTTCATTAATTTTATTAATATGAAATTTTTTTTTTCGAAATTAATATGAAATTAATATAAAATGTACATTTCCCATATGACAATTCAAATTTTAGGCAAAAAAAACGAGATTACCTTACTTTATTCTCTTGGAAAATAAAACACGAATTTTTAATACTTGGAAAAATTTATCATCAAGTAAACAATAACGAACCTATTAGATAGAAAGTGTGAAATGAACAATGAAAGTTTTGAAATGTTGAAATTTATATTTGCAAATAAATGTGAGAAGTAAAGGGGAAATTTTTCGAAACATTTATATTTTCATATTTTTATAAAAAGTTTAAATTCAATTGCAGCTAGCAAATCATCATGCTAAAGCACAAGCAATACCGAATAAAATGCGTGTGAAAGTTATCCGTGCGCAACGCCTTGGCGGTGATCGTTGTAGGAATTTTTGATCCATTTGTACGCCGGAGAAAATAATCAAAATTATTTTTACTTATATTTCTAATTACAGTTCGTATGTCTGTAGTAGTGAGAAAAGGCGAATTAATTTTTCCGTCTTTCAATGAAATAATAATTTTAAACTTTTTTAAATAGCTTATTAGTTGCATTTCTTTTCATCAAAGGTTTTTTTTTCATTTAATTCGAATGATTGAAGTGAACTTTGTAAGATTTGTGTATTGAAATAATTTCATTACAATGTTGAGATGATTAGCTCAAATAAATTTATTAATTAAGAGAGAATTAATTTAAAATTAATTTAAGTGGTAAATCAGCCTTATGTTGTACTGGAAATGGATGAACCAGCACAAAAATTTCAAACAAAATATGGACTTAATTCTAGTCCATTCTGGGATGAAACATTCGATTTGTGAGAATTTTTTTCAACATTTGAAATTTGAAATTGTCATGGAAATGTTTGAAATTTCATTACAAATGCGTTAGATCTTATAATTTCACTTCTACTAATTACTGCAAGATATGATGAATAGAAATACTTGAAGAAAGGAACAAAAAAAAAAAGACCAAACCTTTCTAATTAATTCATTTCCTTTCTAATTTAATTGTTCGCTTCATTCATTTCATTTCAAATATTGGAAAGAAAAAAATGCCTATTTAAATTGAAATATTTATGCAATTTTGTCTTTTGCAGCGATTTAACATCAGCATCGGAAGAGATATTGTTTGAGATATATGAAGGTTGCAGCAGTAGTAGTAGTACTCTCATCGAACAAGCCACTGGCTATCGCGGACAACATGAGGTTGAAAATGACCAATTCTTAGGACTTGCAATTGTTGGCTTAAACGAAGTACGACATTGCAATGCTAACACGTTGCACACCTTGAAATTACAAGGACGACCGTATAGGAATGATGTGATTACGGGTGATTTAACTGCTCAGGTGAAATTAAAATTAGTCATTCTGCACTTCGCTAATTAATTAAACTAACTCATCATATTTGATTTAATGCTATTAATTGCTATTAGCACTCATTGTAAGTAATTCGTTTTGAGAATTGGATTGCTAATTTACGACTGCTTTAGTTTGATTTCTACTACGATCCAGTGAGTAATTCGATCGGTAAAAATGCAAAGCAAACTGCAAGTGATCATCAATTTCCTGAATTAGTAAACAGGCCAAAAAGGTCCACATATGATCCAAGCGGTAATTTCTTCTATTCTTTTCTTGCACGTGATAATGGTGAAGTTGATAATTAGGCTTTTGATGAATTAATTTTAAATTTTAATTTTCAGATAGTTTTGGTGCATATAACGGACATGATGTGCTATCGACGATGGAAGCAATAGGCACAACAAAAAGTATTACTCAGGTAATTGGCTCATAAGATGACACCTGTTGCCTCCATTAAATTGTTTCATTTAATATTTTAGCACTTAAATAATTGAATGAAATGTAGTTGATAGTGTGGAAAATAGTAGTAGTTAATTCATTATTAGTGATGTTTAATCACTTCATCCATCAATCTTGCCATAAAATTAGCTATTTTCTTTTTTAAAAAATATAAAATAAATAGAGAGAAGCGATTAAGCATCACTAAATGAGGAAATAAATAAATTTTTTAAAATAACTCTCAAGCGATAACACTCAACCTTTAACGGAAACATCGAAAAATTACAAGAATACAACAAGCATCGGCAAAACCTGCGGTATTTCTACAGCAATAAAGTTAAAGTTAATCAAGAAATTATATTACTCGGAAGAGATGTGTGCAAAATTTGAATTTCAATTAAAACAAATTGAAAAAAAAAACATACAATTTTATAACAATAATAACATTGATATCGTTTAGGTAAATGAACAACTGTAAAATGCTTCAGAATTTCAGTAATTTTTTCTTTATTTCCGGAATTCCTCTCAGTTTTCTCTCTTTTTTTTTGCCTTCAGATCTACGATTCACATGGAGAACAAATTGGTAGTGCTGATATGCAACAGCAGCAACATATCATTACACCTCAACAACAATCATCCGGAATGAACGAACGACACGAATACGCAACCGGACAATACCAACCGGTATAAATTCCATTGTCATTAACTTTACGCAATTACTTCTTTAGCGTACATCACGTTTCAAGAAAATTTTTTCCAGCGTGGTAGTGCAACAACCAGCCAGATGCAACAACATATGATACCTAGCAATAGCACCGGAACCACCTCAACGCACCATTTGCCCACCGAAACAAATATTACTGACGTTGATAACTATCCCTATCATGGGTGAATAATTTTAAACTGATAATTAATACAGCACATTAACAGTGTTAATTAAAAAATTACAGTATTTCAAAAAAAACAAAAAACAAAGACTAGCGAATAGCAGGATTAAAAATTTAAAAATGAAATAATAGTATAGGTCACCGTGATGAATGGATAAATTTGCAGGTATGATAAGCAGGAAGCGGAAGGACTGTTGAAAAGTAAATCGGATGAAATGCCTCAGACTCAAGAAGTTAGTGAAAATCGACAGTCCAGAGGTAATCAATCGTACGCACAATAATCGAATATGAACTAATCATTTAGTATTTATTATTACCACTACTATTGTTATTATTGCGATAATAATAATTATCATTATTACCATTATTTATTAATCATCATTATTATCATTATTATCATTTATTATTATTATTATTATTATTATTATTATTATTATTATTATTATTATTATTATTATTATTATTATTATTATTATTATTATTATTATTATTATTATTATTATTATTATTATTATTATTATTATTATTATTATTATTATTATTATTATTATTATTATTATTATTATTATTATTATTATTATTATTATTATTATTATTATTATTATTATTATTATTATTATTATTATTATTATTATTATTATTATTATTATTATTATTATTATTATTATTATTATTATTATTATTATTATTATTATTATTATTATTATTATTATTATTATTATTATTATTATTATTATTATTATTATTATTATTATTATTATTATTATTATTATTATTATTATTATTATTATTATTATTATTATTATTATTATTATTATTATTATTATTATTATTATTATTATTATTATTATTATTATTATTATTATTATTATTATTGTTATTATTATTATTAATTATGAACAAAGAAAAGTTCGTAATCAAAAATTAAAATATTTTTAACTTATTCCAAATTTAACAGTTTTCATTATAGTTATTTTACATTCGTTCGTACCAGTAATTTTTTTTAAAGACATATAATTCTCTCTTTGATATGGTGATATTATTAGTATTAATGCATTCCACTACTGGCTGCATTAAACTGACTTCAGAAAATAAATGTTATTCTAATTAAAAATGATGAAAATTTTTAAATCAAATAATTGTCACTTCAAAGTAGTTTAACATACTAAAATTGCATGTTTTGAAAGAATTTCTGATATATTTCACACGCTTGTTCAGGTCAATGCAAGACACGTAATGAAGAAAAGGGAGCAAAAAAGCGTGACCGTTCATTCTTTAGTGAATTACGTGAACGATTAAGCAGACGTCGACGTTCGAAACGACGTGCAAAAAGTTGTGATCTTGCAACTGGTGAAATGGAGGAATCGGTATCACTACCACCTTCTCGTGATGTATCAAGGACACGATTTTCTGGTAACTATTCTATGATAGACTGATAATGGTCTTATCAGAGTCACGTCAAAGTATTACTTCAAGTTTAGCATAAATCCAAATTTACAATTACGATAAGCTCATAAAATTTGAAATAATACAAGTTTAATTAAAGAGAAATCACGTAGTCGGTATGATTCGGAATCGTGCGGTGGTAAGTCTGAGCGTTCCACCAAAAGTCTCTATCGGCACAGTACGCTACTTCTTGAAATACATGAAAATGGTCAAAAACGGTAAGTTACTGGGATTTAAAAGTTAAAACCACGCCTATACCGTAACGTTTTAATTAAAAGATGAAATGCAATAGTGGAAGGATAATAACTGGAAATGATATCAACGATAGACTTAATTACAAATAATGTCAAAAATTTCAGTTTGCAAAACACCAACGGTTAATGCTGAAATTATTTTTAGCATTTGAAAAAAAAAAAAAGGAAATTATTTCTAATTTTAGATGTTATCTAATACCACCTACACTACTGGATGAGCCAGGAGCAACGAAACTTTTACGACAAGGAAAAAAACTACATATTTACAACGATCATACATTTGCTGCTGTGAAATGTCGAAGGTTATAATATTCAATCAATGAACGATAAATGTTCATTACAATTCCACTTTTTTTTTCCTCTATCAACCAATTATTACTGTTTTAGTGAAATTTGAATAATTTAATTTAGTATGAAATTACAGTGGTACGAATTGTGATGTATGCAGTCAACGAATTGGAGGAAGTGGTTTTACTAAGCAAGCCTATCAATGTCGAGGTGAAATGAGAGTTTTAATCCTCCCAACACTTACAATTTTTTAATATTTGACGTAAAAAAAGAATAGTTTTGCTAATGTCAACAATTTTTCTTTAAATTAAATCAGCTAATACGAAATGTATTAATTACTATCATTATTAATCACTTAATAGTTGTTACCATCGGGCATATTACATGAGCAATTGGAATTTATTAGTACTTGTGATCATACACTTTACAATTTAGCTTCTACCGTTTAATTCCTATATAGCTCCTAACATATTTTGCGTTCTTCATTTGTTAAAAAATAATTAAAATTTTATTAAAGTGATAATTAATTTAAAAAAAAAAAGCATCATCGAAGTTGTTTCAGCTGAGCAATTCAATTCTCTGGTTCTTCCATGTCTTTCATGCAAGAACAAACTAAATTAGTATTTCGACGATTTAACTTGAAGCAAATTAAATTCAGTCTAATTGAAATTTCTGCTCAACCTAATTCGTATTAATTTTGCTGTGTGTAATTTTAAAAATGTAACTTCAAATGGATGATTTCTATTAACCTTCATGGTAATTATTCAAAAATCATCGCTATCATTAATTATCATCCATTACAGATTGTCAAACTGTATGTCATAAGCCGTGCTACTACAAGACTCAATCTTATTGCACAGCAAGTAATGTCAGCAAATTGAATATGTAAATTTTTCATTTTTGTACTGTCTCTTCCTTGCTAAAGTTTTCACAATTCAATTACGATACTTTTGAAATGATTAGTTTCATTAAATATTCTTTTTAACTATAAAAAAATTATCATGCAAAACTTGAATAATTTAATTCAATCGGGACATTTTTATCGATTATACATATACATATTCATATTTAGATATTTAGGAAAATTAAATTTATTGAAAAAATGAAATAATCGAATGACTGCTTTTGTGTTTCTTAGATTTTTTTTTATTTCTTTAAAAAAACATGTTAACAAATATATCTTTCAGAATGAAAGATGTTGATTGGGAATATCTGTTAGCAAACAAACAAATGAATGAATTCATTTCCGAAGATGGCATATGAATATAGAAATGAATTGAATTACTCAATTAATACATTATCGTTATAATTATTATTGCTATTGCTATTTAATAATCGGTCTATCGAAATAATCGTTGCTTGAAATGCAAATAATAGTTTGATAAAAGATGATTTGTTGGTCAATGAAATGTAAGAGACAAACATAAAAGCAATTCATATTAATGATAATTTTCAAATGTTTCTGTTACAGTACACTTTGCACAATTCAATTGATGAAGAGGGAAAGTGGAAAAATTTTAATTTCTTGCTGCTGTTTTACTGCTTATGCAATAAATGAAATATGATTACCGATTGATTGCATATAAATTCTATGAGTTCTCAGAACTCAACAATTCGTGAGTGGGACGAAGCAAAAGATCAATGTCTGAAGCGAAACAAGAAAGAATTAAAGAAAATTTAAATTTTCATTTAACATTTGTGAATGTGGAAGTAATGCTTTATAATTTAAATTTTCATTTAACATTTGTGAATGTGGAAGCAATGCTTTATAAATACTTGCAATCGTCAACGTATTAGTATTGCTATTAGTGAAAGCAAAACACTACTATTATTCAATAAATCACAAAAATGAATTGTATTTGAAAACTTTTAACGCAACTAATGATCATCTATGGAAAGAATTTGCCTCGTTTTACTCATCTCACGACGATTACAGTTTGTATTTGCAAATTTTTCGATATTTAAACCTATGAAAAACCAACTGTTAAGTGATACATTAAAAAAAAGCTTTTAAAAGATAACAGAAGAAGCTTAAATTCAGAAATATGCTTAAATCGCACATCATACCTACTGGATAACAAACGTCCGTGTCAAAATCTCTTTGACAACTGAAATTTGTAGTATTTCATAACGACTACGAGTGAGAAATCGCATAGTGACGCCAAGGTAGCAAAGTGACGCCAACCCTTTGTGGGACAGTTCGAGACGCTAAAATCCGGCAAGTTTTACGTTTGCGTTCATCAGACGTGCTTTTCTCTTATTTCCGGTGGTGTAAGTATTGATATATTTGAAGCGTGTTTTTCAATGAGATATAGTGATCTTTTAAATTGCATTATTTTCTTTTTTTCTTTTGCGATTTTTACTGTGATTTCAGTTACTGTTCATGCTTGACCGTAACATTAGTTTGAGCGTTTGAATGATCACACTTCATGTTCCAGCTGTTCTTATTTCATTCTAAAGTTATTTCATTGTTCATTTTCTAGTAATATTGTCCATACATCTCAAATGGAGCATCTACTACGTCTGCCACTTTGTTTTTTCAAACAAATTTCAGTTTTTAAATTTAATATGGAAAGCAGAGGTTTTTTGATCCGTATAATTTTATGAGTCTCGATTACACTGTCATTGTAATTGTAAATTTAAAAAAAAACTGTCATTGTAATTGTATGGAAGCTACTTTTTTGTAACGAGTGATTAATGGTGGTAACGATCAGCGAATCTGCGTTAAAAATGCCTTATGTGAAAGCTTATGAGATTAGGCTCGATATTGAAAGAATTTTTGATTGCAGAATTATTCATTACTTCATTTTTAGATGTCTGCATTGTACACTTGTTCGATCAGTGGTGAGCCGGCGGAGGTACCAGTTGTATCACCCGTTTCTGGACGAATTTTCGAAAAACGACTCATTGTTAAATATATTAATGAAAATGGCACCGATCCATTTAAAAATGACGCACTTACCATCGATCAGGTAAATACCACACATTATTTAGGGAATTTTTTTAATAGAAAGGTTTGAGAACTCTAAAAATTTGACCACTGCATCGAACATATTACCTGACTGCATATAGTTGTTGCCTTTGACTCATTTTGCTTTACAGTTGGTTGAAATCAAGTCTGATGTGGCGAGTGCGATGCCACGAACTGTTGCGGCAACGTCAATACCGTCGATGTTAAAGATATTACAGGACGAATGGGATGCTTGCATGCTCAACAGCTTCATGTTACGTGAACAGTTGCAAAATGCACGTCAAGAATTGTCACATACATTGTATCAGGTTAGAATATCGATTTAGTTGACCGTGAATTGCACATCATAACCGTTGCTTATCTTTTTTTGAGCTATATTATGCTACGCAATATATTAAACTTCGTTTAAAATTTAGAAATTTGGCTTTGGCTTGTTAGTTTTAGGAAAATCGAAAATTGGATAGCGTTATTAAGTTCTACAAATTATTAGAAATTTTGAGAAAACGTGGTTCTTTTTCTGTAGCATGATGCCGCTTGTCGTGTGATTGCACGTTTATCGAAAGAACTCAATGCTGCACGTGAGGCACTTTCAACACTGAAACCACAAGCAGCGGTTGATGTTGGAAGCATACAGGATGAAATGGAAACGGTTGATGAAGGTATCACTTGCGTACATTTTTAAATGTGATAATTTGGAATTGGAAAGCATTGTCCAATTTAGTTTTCAATTGCATCCGTATATTTATTCGGATTACATTTTGAGATTCTTTTATTTATTAGGTGTGCAAGGAATCAATGAAGTAGTGCTGAAAAAGCTGCAAGACAAGGCGGCTACTTTAACAGCTGCGCGAAAACAACGTGGGAAGAATTTGCCAGAAACATTGTCAAAACCGGAGTTGGTAAAGACATTCATGCAGATAGCATGCCATACTGGAATTCACAGCACAAGTGTACCTGGATTAACAGCTCTTGATGTTCAGGTAATTTCCGGTGTCAAATGGGTTTTTTGGATAAGAAATTGCATAGATGAAGTAACGGAATGCTTTTTTAGGATAATATGATATTGACAGGTGGGATCGACAAAGCCGTTGTTCTGTTTAATAGTGAAACAGAAACAGTTGCAGCAACATTCAAAGGACATCAAAAGAAGATATCGGCTGTTATTTTGCATCCAACGAAAGAAACGTGTCTTTCGGCATCGTCTGATGGACAGGTATTGTTCAGATTGTTAAAAGCCAAAAAATTAGATTTCGAAGTACAATTTATATCAGAAACTGAGTATGCTGGATTTATTTTTCGAAAGAAATAGATTGATATTCCTATTCTGGAATTATGGATTGATGGATTAATTGCTTTTTGTTTGATTATAGACTTTTTCTTTGAACTTAATAATTTTGTGATGTAGTTTAGGTTCGAGTTTGGTCTATCAAAGAAGAAGCTTGTCGTCATGTAATTGAAACTCATGAAAGTGCTGTAACAGATATATCATTGCATGCTACTGGTGACTACGTCCTGTCTGTTTCGAATGATTCTTCTTGGGCTCTCTCTGATATTTATTCCGGAAAAACTCTTTGCAAAGTATGCTTATTTTCATTTACCTTACAGACTTGAGTTTTACGCTGAATGATTTTTACAGCCCTTAGATCTTTAATGCTAATGATTTTTGAGTTCTAGGTTCATGCTTTGCTTTTTTTTTTCAAATATTTCCTAACATCTTTACGACTGCAGGAAATTTTTACTTCGAGTTGATAATACTATAATGGATTATGGCAAAGATGCATCTGTGCTTGCAAAATAATAATGTCGACTTTATTTTATTGTCATCTAATTTTTATATAATTAGGTGCACTCTGACGATAAGAATAAAGTGCCAATTTGTTGTGGACAGTTCCATCCAGATGGTCTCATTTTTGGTACTGGAACAGCAGATTCAATTGTGAAAATTTGGGATTTGAAAGAGCAAACAAATGTTGCTAATTTTCCAGGCCATCAAGGTTCCTTTGTTTTGCATTATTCGTTATGTCATAGTGACACTGCTAAATTGCTAGCCCATTATATTAACCACGCCAAGAATCCCGGAATAGCCAACTTTTAATTCATTGGTTTTTTTGATATGTATGTGAAAATAACGTGCTGGGTTTTGTAGCGTACACTACTCGGTACACTTCTTCAGATCACTGCAAATTTCTTATTCATTCATATAGATAGAGAGGAGAGATCAATGAGCATGAAACATATGATAAAAGCATAGTCGGATTAATAAGTTTGAAGCAACTAATGATGAAAATGTAAATGAAATTAGTGAATGAGGGCATGATTTTTAAGGTATGGTGAAAGCAATTGCATTTTCTGAAAACGGTTACTATTTGGCAACAGGCGCAGAGGATGGTGAGGTGAAGTTGTGGGATTTAAGAAAATTGAAGAGCTTCAAAACAATGACGATCAATGAAGGAAAGCATACTGTAAATTCGATTCATATTACGACTTTTTTTTACACTACAAGCTAAAAAATGCGGGATTGGGGTATATTATGTGCAATGCTCAGATTTTTTAGGAGCAAAAAAATTGTTCCTTATTTTCAGCTATTATTATAAGATTATGTTTGTCGTTGTCTTATGTTATTAAAAAAAATACCCTTACATACCATTAATAATGGACCGAAATCTGTCGATTCAGACTATTTTGAAGCATTACGTATTTATAGGCTCAGTCTGACTGGCAATAGTCGGTGTTAAAAAAATTACTTTGTTCTCAATGAAAAGTGCAAAGTCGAAGTTTCTTGATTTTTTAGCTTTCGGGCATTTGTTTCGATCAATCAGGTACTTATTTGGCAGTAGCAGGAGCTGATGTGCAAGTAATACATGTTAAACCGTGGACAGTACTTTCTACTTTAACGGAACATAAGGATGCCGTTACATCGGTTCGATTTGGACGTGATGCGCACAGCGTTCTATCGGTTGGTATGGATCGCTCATTACGCATCTACGCTCCTCCACAGTGATCAGTGGAGCTTCTAGTTTGGAAATGTTCAATTATAAAGATGCCCGTTAAATTTAACTAGAATCATGTCGAAATGCTGAAATTGATTTAAAAGTCATTAATTTGTGTTTTCTTGATTTTGTTTTACATTTGGCCATTTCTTTAAAAAACAGTTCGGAAACACTCAAGAAGTAATGATGGTATTCTGTCACTAATTTCAGGAAATCTCTATTCCGTTTCATATTTGTTTATTTATTTTCGTACATATGAGCAGCACCACAAATAAGAGTCCACAAAATTTCTTTGGTTGATAATTTTATAATTTTCGCAACTGGAACAGATATTTTATAATTAAGTAAATATCAGTCCTGAAATGCTTTGGTGATGCTTGATCAAGTTATAATAAATTCGTTACATAGTAATCTGGGAGAAAAAATTAAGAAAAACAAGGAAAACAAAAGTTGAATGCAGTAGATTCCATCAACTAAAATGGAGCTTCGCAGTGATGACACAGATGATGTTATTGACTCTTCATTTTTGCTATGGCTAAATGATTGTTAAAAAACACATGATATGTGTTCATGTGGTTGCATGTTCAGTTAATGAATATTCATTCATCTTCAGTATGAAAGGTTTTGCAAGAGTTCATCAGGCATTTTTCTACTGTGAATGTGTTTTGCAGTTCTCACATTTTTGGGAGATTGTTGTTTTTTTTTTTGCGTTGCAATAAAATTTTAGAAGACTACTGGTTTCAATGTATTATTTACAGTACCAATGTCTGCTGTAATTTGAATATCATCATGTAGCTTTGCGGAGATTCACCTATATACTGTATAAATTAGAAACAACCGTGAAGATTATTTGTAATTTCTTAAAGAAGGAAGACGTAAAGCTGCCGATGACGGGGATTCACTTTTTTATTGCAGTAAACCTGGTAAGTTTATTTCCAGTGCTGGACTCGAACGACGGAAGTGTCTTGCGCGAAATTATTAACGCTTATTTCAGTGTATTTTTAATTGTTGTATACTTCGATTGTGTGAATGCTTTAGCAAGCGATGTTGGTAATTACGATGACGTATACCGCTTGAAATTGTTGCTTTGCATGGGGAATCGACCATATCGATACTCGGCATATGGAAATAAACGGCGTAGGTTGGAGCCTGTCAAGCAACAAATGGTTTCGACTACTAAACCAACATCTGATGATGATGTTAACAGGAACTTTCGTTTTTTTGGTTAGTTTTACATGATGTGTAATCGTTAGATTTCATATATTATATAAACAGTTATTAGTTATTCAGACAAAAAAAATTTGAGAATTTCTGCAACTTCGAGTTTGCAGGTTTCATCACACGATTTTTCGCGCCAATGGCAAATCTTTTTCGGCCATCAGTGAAACCGCTGGCAGTTGAGGAAATATGCAGAAGTAAACTACTAAAAAATGGCACTGCTAAAGAAACGAACTGGGAACAGTCCAGAGAATCAATGAGTACGGTGTTTTCAATCATGTAAAGTTATGAGAAGTCTGAAAACGAGTTGATGAATAGCTGTTTTATTCCATATAAAGTAACATCGCGAATATAGTAGATAGATTAGTTGGTAGACTTCTTTATTTCGCTGTGTCGCATTCCTGCTCCACTGGGCTGCGATTGGATGATGCACTATAATGAATAAAGCTTGCCTTAATTACCTAGTGTTGAATGTTGTTTAGAAAAATATATATTATATTTAGCTGGCGAGGATGACGATGTGATATTTATCGAACGAAAAGATTCAGTGTTGTGTTCTTTGTTTTCAAAAGAAGGTTTTTATTTCAATTACTTTTTGCTTCACAGTACTTTTCCTTTGGAAATTTTAATTTTTAGAATTTTTCAGATTTATATTCTCGTAGAAGTACTGCTGAGCAAGTGGAGGACAAAGAAAATGAAAAGAAGGGATCGAAAGAGGAAAAAAGGGGATCGTTGAATGCATTAACTTCAATGCCAGCATGGAGTAAAAGCTCATTTGTTAATTTCAGTTGCTGAAATATTAGTGACTGTGTAGATTATAACATTACATTAAAACTGGGTAAAATAAAAGGATAATTTTGCTACTAACATTAACTATTGAGTCACATGAATTCATAAGAGATTATTGTTGTAAGCAGTGTTGATTTCGAAAATCATTTTCGCTTCTTGCTAAAATTGTCGAAAACGAGAACTTGATGAAATATGCAGGGTTTTTATATTTAAGACTCCTGCAAGGACATTTTTCAAAAAAACGGTACGAAGGATGAGATGCTGAAGTACGATTCGCCATCACCTCAACCAGAGCACAGTATAAGCCAACAAGCTTCACCATCACTTTCACAAACTGGTCCTCTTATTTTTGTTTTTATGTTTTTTAATTCGGTGCATTTTCCTAAAGTTAGAATGGCTGGAATCTACGAAAATTGCATATTTTTCTTTTTGCACTTGTTTTTCTAAAATCTTTTTTAATTAATTTATTTCTGTTTGGTATACAATTCAAACATTATATTTTCGAAACAATTTGAGCATTTTAAAAGTTAAAAGTAATCCTGTCACATTACTCTTGAAATCTCACTGTTGCCCGATATTTTAGGTTCAAATATCTCTTCGGATAAATGGGAACGCCGACGGATACCATCCACAGCCAAGTTCTTTTTTTGAATCTTAATGTAATGCTTGTGTAATCGGAATTTCGAAAGTCAGACTGGAAAAGCTACCTGATTTGAGGAATACGACGACATGTAATGTATATGAATTTCATTTCTGTTTCAATAATTACAGGAATATGTTATCAAGCCGTTATTCTCCGTATAAGATTTTTTCGTCAGAGAGTGCAGGTACTAGCAGAAAGGATTATTTTGGCAGACAGGCCAACGTAAGTATACGTGTAATTTTGCTACATATTAAGCTAATTTTTTGAAAACAGGAGGGTACTAATTCATTGCATTACCTGAATTGTTATTGATAGCAACGTCGTTGCTATTCATAGTATTTCAGGTTATCGACAAGGAAGGCAAGGAGCGGTACAGGAAATTTCTTGAAGAAGCGGGTATTCTTAAGACAAGCATAGCACTTTCCCATCGCAATGAATGGTATGTTTTGGTTAAGTCAAATAGTTTAAATGTAATTCCAGGAATTCGAAGTGTACTGATCTTCTAGCTTCAGGAAACATTCATCCAAAAGAACGGATTGCTTTGAGTTGTTACAACGTGGCCAATTTGCATTAAATTCTGTTTCGCAAAGTGGAGCTTCATCTGCATGCTCATCACGAAAAGCATCGACTGAGACGAGCACCCCGGATAACATTGCTATTACAGAAAAAAACCTAAGTGACAGTGAATGCAGTGAGTATATAAACTTCAATCAAGAGCGAAAACATTCAGGGAGCAGGTTAGCATTAAAAAATATTATTTTCTCCCCGATCTTCTGATTTTACAAAGAAAATATCATTCTGGTTTATAATTTTCTATTGGCGATTCTGAGATGTGATCATGTTATAGAGAAGTTCGTGTTATTTGCGATACAAAGCATCGTGATGATTTCAAAGCTTTATGGGAAGAAGAAAAAAATACAAAACTACTGGCAGAACATCGCTTAGCATTACATCGTCAACAAGTTACCATAAGGGATCGTCGAGCTAACGAACTACGGATTCAGAAGCGTTTAATGTAATGTTTTTTGTTTTTATTTTTTGAATTCTACAAATTTGATTTTGAAGCGTTGTTTTACAACACATAGATTTCTTTACTTTCCAGCGAAGAGGCACGGCGGGATGAGGAACTAAGTTTGGAAGAGCAGCTGAGAAAGAAGCTCACTCTTACCGGATATGTTTTTCGTTTACGAAGGGCGAAGGATGAGTTTCCAGGTCTCTTACATTTGTTTATTTGAGAAATAATTTAGAAAGCTGGACTTTGATATTTCCAGTCATTTCATAGGAACTCAAGTACTTTTGGAAATCGCTGTTTTAGAACTTGATGGTGAAGCCGTACTACTAGTGGAACGTGCTTGGGATCGAAAATTGCCGCTGGATGAGAAATTGTGTGATGAAATAACACGGAAAGATTTGCTTACGTTAAAAGGACTTGATTGGCTTAACGATGAAGTAATCAATTTTTACATGAATCTCATCTGTGAACGCTCACGAAGTGATGAAAATTTGCCGAAGGTAGGCATTTATAGTTAGACAAAATTGGTCAGCACCTAAAAGGCATGTGTTGCCTTATGTGAAAACTGTGATAAAAAATAGATTGAAAATTAATTTGTCGTTCTGTATGATTGAGACATGTCTAAAAAATTGGCTATTTACATGGCTTCTTTCTTGAAAATGTTTGTGTCATTCTGAAGTGGCTGCGTAGTTCTTTATAACTAAAACATTTTCTTGACAATTCTGCCATCGCTCGATTACTGTTTATATTCAGGTGTATGCGTTCAACACATTTTTTTATTCTACATTAAGTACCAAAGGATATGCATCCGTTAGGCGTTGGACACGGAAAATCGATATATTTGCATACGAGATGTTGTTGATTCCTGTTCATTTAGGTGCCCACTGGTGTCTTGCTGTAAGTGTCTGCTTGCTTTTTTATATTACGTAACATTTTTTGCAATACCTAATTATATTATGTGACCAAACGGATGTTGTATGACACTACGTTGTATGGCACTATCTTATGGTATTGTTGCGAATTTTCAGGTTATTGATTTTAAAAATAGGGTAATTGATTATTATGATTCAATGGGTGGAAGTAATGACCGCTGTTTAGATATACTCAGGTAACCTTTAACTTTTTCGCATAATTTGTTGTTTCGAATATTCTCCCTTAAATTTCAATTTTTATCTGGATTTGCCTTCAAATGAATTCTATTATTTCAGCGAATATCTTTCCGAAGAATTACTAGATAAAAAGAAGGAAGAATTCGACCGTAGTAGATGGCAGCTTGTGAATCGTGGTGTCAGTTTTTTAATTTTGAGAGAGATTTTGAGGCTTCTGTTTAGTTTTGAATGAATTTTAGATGTGAAAGATATGTATTTACTTATATCGAATTTTGCCAGATTTCAGGATATTCCGCAACAAATGAATGGTAGTGATTGTGGAATGTTTGCATGTAAATTTGCAGAATATGCAGCACGACGTGCTCAGATCTCTTTCTGTCAGGAGCATATGCCATATTTTCGTGAGCGAATGGTTTATGAAATATGTCAGAAAAAACTTTTGTGATTTAAAAATTCCTGCATTGTGATATAATGAAATAGAACCGCGTCTCGTCTGTGCTTTCCGTTGTTTGGTGCTCTTGACCATTGTTTTCTCCATGTTCTATCTAACTTCGTCTGATCTAATAAGAGAATAATAATTTTGCGTAATAAGGGAATGACATTCCCAGAGCCTGCAGTTTGCTCATTAAGTGCTCGCAAAGAAATGACTGCGATAGCAGAGGTTATTGTTAATTTTTTTCTGTATAATCCAATTATCGTTGTAAAATCACCTTCCGTTGCTTCTTCCTATAGCGAAATGTCAAGGAGAAAACAGCACCAATTCTGGAATTGTTAAAAAATAATTTCACTGTTTCTCATTAAATGCATTGAATATGTACACAGGAAGCGGAGCTATCTGCTCTTAGCACTACGAACCTTTTTCATCAAGTGACTGACTGCGTTAGAAGACGTTATTGCTCATTTTTCAGCTTTCTGTAATCCAATTATTCATTTTTCGTTCTATATGACTGCTTTTATGCCCTCTTAGTAACACTTGCTACTTCAACAAAAACCTAAGTAGTGGAAAAGCGGACGATATTTTTTTCAAGCTTATAATTAAGTCGAGGAATTGGACTAGCCGTTGCATAAGATGTACTGAAAAGTTGTATTTCGATTTCGTTGTGTTGTATTTCATACGGATCTTATCTGTTTTTAATAAACTTTCCTCAATAATCACAGAGTTTTTGACAATGTTTCATTGTGTTCGCTATTATGATACCAGCATACAGCACAGGTAAGTGTTTTTATAAATTTCAAAAGAAAAAAATCCATAGCTGTATTTTTTTCATGGTTCTGATGGATAAACCAGAAGTGGATGTGTTGCACGTTAACCACATCAAAGATGGTATTGCGGATTTAGCTGCCGGTACAATAGGTAAGTGTTTCCTCATTTGCTGTTTATCGGGAAATGTATAATATACTTTAGTAAGTTGTTCTTTTTAATTACCACTTAGTTCCATTCTTACTTTTTTGAATGGCTTTTGAAGGTGGCATTGTAAACGTAGCTGCTGGACAACCACTGGATACTGTGAAAGTTAAAATGCAAACGTTCCCAACTTTTTATCCGAACGCTATACGATGCTTGGGATCAATTTTACGACTAGATGGCATTCGAGGGTTGTATGCCGGTTTGCTTTTTCTTATTTCATATGTAAAATATTGAAACAGTGGAACATTGATTTGGGTAGTGTTGTGATTTCATTTTTTCTGTCTTCACTTGTACATTCTTATGGTAAGATTCAAAAATTAGACGTTAGATTCTGAAATTCAGTTCATTGTAGCTTCTCCATCGAACTTCTTTGCAAATACGTTTATGTTAATTGGAGAACAAATGAATTACTGTTTTAGGTGCTATGCCCGCTTTGGCAGCAAATATTGCCGAAAACGCCATTCTTTTTACTGCTTACGGGTATTGTAGAAAGGTTATTTAATCATTTTATTATGCGTTCCCTGCACTAAGAGCAAATGATCTCGTAGCAAATTATTAAAACAATGAAGGTGCGAGAAATTTGTATTATCTTAATCTGTTCGGATTGCTGAAAAGCAGATAGATATTTATGGATTAAAGGAGACCATAAAATATTTTTTTGAAGTATGAGTTAAAATTTGTCCTGATATTTGACGTATTGATTTTCATCACAGAATTTAAAAGAGCTAGTAAAATAGTTTTTCATAGAAAAAAAATTTAATTTATAACCTTTTAACTTGGCAAAAAATTTTAAGGTGATTGCATTTTGCATTGGACGATCAAAACTGGAAGATATGACATCAATCGAAAATGCTTTATCCGGTTCATTGGCATCTGTTTTTGCATCAATGGCTATTTGTCCAACGGAACTCGTTAAATGTAAATTACAGGCTCATAGTGAAGCTTTTCCTGGAATAAGGAGGTAACACCGTATTTATTCTGGGCTCGATTAAATGTGAAAATCTTTATATATTTATGAAATTTTACGCATTCTTAACATTAACTCGGACATCATATATTGCAGTTGGATGCATCGTCTATGGAGTTTTCAAATTGTTATACTATGGAACTGAACAATGCAATAGCTAATTGTGTTATAGTTTTTTCGTTATTTTTCGTTATTTAGTAGTAATTCTCCAACTGAACTAAGCTGTTTCTAGCACTCCATTTTCTATATGTCGTGATATGTATCGAAGAAATGGTTTAAGTTCATTTTATACTGGTTTCGCATCAACCTTATGCCGTGAAACGGTTGGTTATTTCCTATTTTTTGGTGCATATGAATTGTCGAGGTTTTATTTGACACCAGAAGGAAAATCGAAGTCTGAAATTGGTTCGTTTATATACGATATGCTTCTTGTGTTTATTGTAATAGATTAAAAAAAAAATTGTAGTCAGTGACTTGTGAGCGCTTCAGTTTTTTTTCATATTCCATAATTTCCATGAAATTATGACTCAGAGATTCTTAGGCATTTTACGGACGGCAGTGTCCGGAGGAATTGGTGGTGTAGTGTTATGGAGTGCTGTTTACCCCGTAGATGTAGTTAAGTCGCGCATGCAAGTTTCGGGCTCAGGAAGTTTTACATGCATATTTCGCAATATTATCAGAAATGGAGGTATTTCATTGATTATCTATTTTTACTATCATTTTGAGAATGATTAAAGTTTAAATTTTATAATTCGACGTAATTACTTTGAGATGTTTTTAAATCCTGGAGGTATAGAAAGTATTTCATTAAGGCATAAGAACACTATACAGTGGATTAACAGTTACATTGGTCCGTGCATTTTGTGCAACCGGATGCTTATTTGTGAGTTACGAGAACTCGAAGCTATTATTTAAAGCATGGTTGTCGTGATTGCAGCTTTATATGAAATGTCATGAATTGAAATATCATGAATTTATGAAATGTCATGAATTTCAGACGTTGAAAAATTAGTATTGCTTATAGATGAAAGTAGTTGGGACTAATTTTGCAATAATTGTTTTTTGTTTGCTATTCTTTGACTTTGCTATAATGTTAGCTGCTCTGTCAGCATTTATTTACTATTATTGTACGACAAATTCTGAAATTAATTATCGAAAATTAAAGAAATTATTTGTTGAAAGAGGAGCAAGGGTAGGGTTTTGGTTATGATTATGTATTATTGCTTCTTAAATTATTTCTAGGTATTGTGTTCTATTAAGAGTTCAGCTGTGTGTTTTGATGTTAGTTTATTATGATTTAATGGATTTTAGGATTTCTGCATTCCTGCCTGTAAAAATTTGCCCATTTTTTGAAAATAACTTTTAATGCCTCTGAAATGAATAAATAAGTAATTTAAGCATCATGTCAATATTGGTTGATTTGACAACTTAATAATTTCAAAAGTGAATTTTTGCAATTAAATAACTTGCAGAGATAGATGTGGTCATTCGACTATTTCAAAAGATCGTCTCTAATGGAGAATAATAATTTGAGAAATTTTAAATACTCTCGCAAATTTATCCCACGAATGGTAAATCATCGTCGTACCAACAACATTCTTCTTCCATTAATGATGCGAACAAATCTTGATGATTTTGAAAATTTTTAAAAAACGACAATTGCTGTGTGTCGCATACTACGCTTTTAATTATTTTTCTTCCGTGATCTTGTTAATTGCCCCAGTTGATTTAACATGAAATTGTGAGATTGTTTGGAGCATGTGGTCTAACGACTTGCACAATTGAACTAATTATTTGATAGCATAGTAGAGGTGATCATTCTCATACTGCAGGTGACAGCAGTACTTGACGGTAGCGACAAAGGCTTTGCATCATTTTAACAATACTGTTGCGCACCATCGTCCTTCTAATTATTATTACTATCATTATCATGAATCAAAGGGCTAATTTTTTTGTACTTCTAATAATTTCACACCAATTGCAAGGTAGGAAACTACTTAAAGGTGAGAATTTTTAGCTCATGAATTTATTTTTTGCAACAAAAAAATTTTGTGAGGGACGATTTAAAAATAGAATTGTTGCTCTAAGTCATTAATTTTAGTTATAAACTTAAGTTATTTGGTTACTAAGTTGTTAAAATATGAATGACTTTATTAGCATACGTATAATTTTATGTGTCAATCGAAAGATGAAAGGGCAATTCAGCATAAAAAGCTGAGAAATTGTGAAACAAAATTATTTAATTTCTTAGATTTCAAATTTAAACTTATTGTTTGATTTCAATTAAATTCTAATCCAAAGTTTGAAAATAAATTAAATTCTCGGTCTTAACAGAACTATGATTTTTGTTGTTTACTTTCACTATCTCCTAAGATTGTTGAATTCATGCAGATCATGGGATAAAATGCTATAGCAATCGAATGGAAGTTCATTTAAAATTTCATGATCCATTTGATGGCGTTGTTTTTGTGCAGCGGGCCTTTACCGATAATGCATGCCGATGGCAAGGTCAGCGTACGGTCAGTATGAATTTTAGCATTCCTATTTCCGATAGCTCTTCCTGCGCTATTACACTGCAACCGGTAAGCTTCGCATAAAATAACGGTTCCCCGAATTATCAGTAATTGATTGAATAATTTCACATTGCACTTCATAAATCAAAAATCAACAAGTAATCCTTTGTTTATTTGGTTGTCAAAAAATTAATTGAAATTGCTTGTTGAAGAAATATGACCAATTCGCAATGGGTAATTGTTGAAAAAGTTCAATGAATTAAAGTAAATAGATAATTTAAAATTTATTAATGTGGTTTTTTTCAGCAAAAAGTTAATTCTCTTAATAAAAGCTGGAGATTCGTCGGCAAAGTGTTTGATATCAAAGGATAAATTTATTGTTACATTTCTAATTTTGTGCATTTGAACGATGCTAAATGTGAATGGAAATTTGTAAAATTTCAAAATACTTGTTGAATTATTAAACGGATGGTGATAATTCAAAGTGAATATTTAATTTAATTAACCGTTTTATGGAAATTTCTAGGAAGTAAATGCGATAAGCTTGATGCTAATTATCAGTCCAATGAAGCATATTTTAATAGACGGTGTGACAAGCTTGCAAATTCAATGCTTATACACAATCGATGACATTACCGTTGCAATGGCTGGCTTACAATTCCGGTACGTTTTCAAACTTCCTTCAAATTGCTTTTGCTAATAACTTTCCTCCCTTCTTCAATTCAAATGTCAAAGTTTACCGGTCTTGCACATTCATGTAATTGAATCTTCAGTTCATCGAATTTTTGATTAACTCTTTTAGAAAACATTAGAAAGAAAAAAAATTATTGAAAAGTTGTGAAGTGATTTCTCCATTTCTATCTTGTAGTTTTTAAAAAAATGGAAATGATTTCCCGTCTTAAGAAATTTTCAATGATTTGTTAAATGAGTTAAATTTCAATCATTAACCTGAAAATATACGTGCAAGCTGATTCTCAAGCATTCACCTAACGAGTGGTGAAGGATAAATTGTCATAATCAATACATATCTAACGATTGTTCTCATTTCGATTTTCGAATATTCTATTTTCATTTAACAATTTTCATAAAGAAAGTTTTCAGACGAAATAACATTTTTGAGGGAATTTCACTTTACCACTTTTCCATTTCACTATCTCTCTTAAACCATTAAGTTTGATAGATAGTGAAATAATATGTAATTCGGTCAATTTGGAAATAAAAAACCAGTTTGCAGGAAAATTTAGTGGAGGAGAATTTTCACCGAAAAATGAATTTTGAATTAAAAAAAATTTCATTTAAAATTTTTTTAGTAAATCTCATACTTTAAGTCCACAGCTTGTAACACATGCAATTGTATAAACCAAAAATAGCAAATCGAAATCATTGCTGGAAAAGAACAGTAAAACAGAACAGAAAAGAGCAGATTTGAACAGTAAAATGATTTCATAAGATTTCCGAATAAAAAGGAAAAACCCCTAAATTCTAGATTTATTAATCAAATACCTAATTCATTAATAAAATATCAAAAAAATTCATATTTAAATTTTATCATCTGTAATTACGTATTATACTGCGGTGAGATGTAGAAAGTTATTTGCAGCCTATGGCTCGATTGACAGTAATCAAATTGCAAATATTTAAAAAAAAAATTATACAAAATTTATGAAATTAATGTAGTAAATGAATTCTATTCTTATTGTTCATTACTATTACTATCAAAAATTGAATATTAAAACTACCCATTATAGAAATGAAAAGTTGTTTAATTTTTAAATTTATTATATCTTAATTTCTGAAATTACTTAAGCAATTTTTTGCCTCAGTTCTTTATTTTAAATGAGTAAGCAACGATAAGTTAAGACAGAAACAAAAGCAGGAAATGTCATTGAAAACAATTTGTGATGAAATATTTCAGTGGTTTAGGCGAGCAAACAGGTATCGCAATCGGAACAGGTAGCATTCCGGCTTTGGAAATTCAGATTCGTAACGGACACGGCATTGGTGGTAGTGTCATCACACATGCTAGCATTGGACAACCGTTAACGCTTGATATTACCCTTAAAAATACAGGTGCACTTCAAATGTTTGAATAGCTGAGTTAAATTTTTGAAATTTTCTCTTGTATACATAACTGTTAATTAAAATTGTATAAAGCGAACAGTGTAAAATATATTTATTATTATCATTATTATTATTAAAAATTATCGTTTTGTATGTACTTTGCAAATATTAGCAATTAAGGAAGATGAATTATTTAGCTAAATAGAAAGTTAAAATTAAAATTTAGGAGCTACAAGAGTGTTACACTTTATTGTTAAATTCTATCCTAGCCTTTTTATGCATGGAACTGTTTTACTTTAAAAAAATTAAAATGAAATTGTTGCCATTTATGAATAATGCTGATCACTTGGCAAAAGGTCCCCGTCATTTTCTATTTTTAGAGAAAATTGAAACAAGAAAACACTTTTCCTTTCGAAATTATTACCCAATAAATTTCCAAGCTTTTGTACAATGAACGATTATTAAAGTTTTGCAAATCATTTTTAATACACACAAAAAAAAAGTGAAATACAATTTTTTTCATATATTCCACAAAATATTTACAAGGGTAACCTTAAAAGCAGCAATTGTTACACAGATTTTTCCGTAAAGTTCATTTGAATGATGAGGTGCATTTCAATTCATTTGAATAGAAATTTCACTTATAGTGCACCGATTGAAATTTGATAAAATTGCAAATCTCAAATATTAGTGACTATTTTCTTTTTACGTAGTTTGTTTTTTTCGTTATATTTTTTACTGATATAAGAATTAGTGATTTTATTCGGATAGCAATGATCTATTACATTGCTATTAGCGATCATTTTTTTTTTTTATCATTTCACTTAAAATTTTACACTCCTTTCTGTACTTGGTGAAAAATTTATACATTTGAGGAAGAAGCTTGTTTCCTCGTTTTTTTTTGGAATGTGAAAAAATTAGAATAATTGAATTATAGAAATTTATGATTTCTATGCATATTCATGTATGGCACACGACGGTAGTAGCAATGATGCTAATTCATTGATGGGAATTATCGATGAAGATGGGTTAGTGCGGAAATTTATTTCAAATGCGGAAATTTATTTCACCATTTGATGACCATTAACCTTTTTGCCTGATTTTTATTCATTTTAATCTTTTTTTCTAACAAGTATTTTATTTACGTAGAGTGCATATTTGCATATTCTGTGATAGTATTTATTTCATCATTTTGTTTCCGTTTAAACTTTGAGCTTAAATTATTTAAAAAAAAATTTTTTTTTGAATCAAAAAGCAAATGAAGGAGTTTACTTTTAAAATTAAATTATTTCAGATTACGTTAGGAATAAATGTAATAATTATTGCACTTGTTTTCCTCTTTTTCGACATTAATTATTTTCTTTGAAAAAATTATCGTTTAAATTTATGAAGATGTGGAATGGCATTACTGCACGCAATTGACTTACCAGTTTATATGATAGCGCCAGGTGATGGTAAACCGAAACACATCTACATTTACATGTACGGTTTTCAATTTACAACATCACAGCTTGTTTACTTCGAGTGTCAAGCAAAGCCATGCATACATTCGTGTAAACGACAGGTTACTACCTATTACGCATTTGCTTATACTGAAAGTAAACAAAACTAAGTAATTAAAGTAATTAAAGTGAAAATTAAAGTAAAGTACCTTTATGCTCCCTTCTAAGTTTAATACGATAAGGAAAGGAGAAAATGTTAAGAACGAATAGTAGAATGACTAATTATTAATTGCTAAAATTTGAAACCTTTTTTAGAGTTAAAAAGCTTAAATTGCTGAAAATCGAAGTTGAATTTATCATTTCAATTGTTTTTTTCCGTTTTTTATATTTAAAAAATTAATAGCAGGTAACTTCTCCGTTCACTCTTATTGCATTACAATTTTATTAATTTATTTTATTTGAATTTTTGATTTGAACTTACTTATTTGAATTAATTCATCGCAGTGATACATTTAACAGGAAGAAAATTGAAAAACTTCTCTTTTTTCCTTTTTCACACAGCAATGTGAAGCAAATAAAACAATTATGGAGACAATAAGAGTAACTGAAACAATAACAACGACAGCGACAACAATAACAACAACAACAACAACAACAACAACAACAACAACAACAGGAATGAAAGCAGCAAAATTAGCAACACGTAAGGGTCGTGAAACGCAAGCACAAGTGATGAAATTATTTACTGTTTTGCAAATGAGGCAACAACCAGCAGAAACATATGCTGATGAATTTCGTAAGCTAACAACTATGTTATAAATAAAATTATCCATTTAAGAAAGAAAGTGCAAAACAATTAATAGTGTCAGTTTCAGATAAATTAATTAAAGAGCATAGTTTTCCGGGACAAGAATTTTCAAAAACTTAACTTTATTTTAGTTTGTTGTCATAAAAATTAATAATGTTTTATTTTAGTTTTTTTTTTTTTTTTATAAAAATATCTTAACAATTTATTGTATAGCATTGTGTGTGTGTGTGTGTGTGTGTGTGTGTGTGTGTGTGTGTGGTTAACAAATGAAAATTTGTAATTTAGCCCAAAAAAGTACATATATGATATGATACGACATCATAGATTTTTGTTTGTGATAAAATCATTTACCTATCGATTGCTAATACAGTCGTATTATTATACAATGATATCATCGACTAATTTGAAAAATTGAATTATTTAAAATTTCAGTTTCGACTGAAAATTCAACAAAGCTAGGACCCAGCTGTCCACCATTATTTTTTCTCATTGCATTATTCGTTGCGTTCGGTCTAATGCCAATAGTAACATCAGCAGTGTGCTACGGAATTACTGCACATCGACGACGACAAGTGCTTAATATTCAACGAACATCTTCATTTTCCGGTATTCATACTGAATCAGGTTATAGTTCCGTTCAGTGATAACAGTCGACAACCAGTTACCGTCCTGTTTTCTCCCTCGCCAAATGAATCACCTTCGTCTGGTCGGAGTAGTTGGAGATGCTTTATCCGATTACAAAACATGTTCATAGGTTCGAATTCCTCTGAATGGCATAATTAACAAGCTAATTTCGAGGGTCTACGAGATACATGTTTTAACTGCCTTGCTTATAATTAATGACAGTACCAAACTGTCCAAAAACTAGTTCAATTTATGTAAGCAATCAGGCTTTCCAATTAAATAACATTCGTATGAAAATATTTCTCATTTTTCACCAATCGAAATGTATATCACAAGAACTATTGAATCACATACATATTGTATCGATGTAGCACTATAACCTTTGGCGAAAATGGTAAACTCAAGCACAATGCGTTAAGCAATACCTTATACCTATGTTAACACACTCATTTTCCTAATTAATGGTAGCGATACAGAGGAAAAAAACGAAGTTACAAAACTTCCACTTATGATTAAAGCAATATCATAGATACAGTGCAATGTCAATTAAGAATCCGCAATTGCTGCATCATCTAGCTTCCCCTTCTTCCCAACTATGAAAGGTGATTATTGCGAACAATTAATATATATTATTTCTCATTTTTTGTAAACTTCAATTCTTCCGTCTTTTTATTTATATGTACTTTTCAATTCCAAAGCGATAACATATAACAAAATACAACAATATGAGCAATAGAAAAAATAACATGAAATTAGGCTAACAGACTTCGTAATCCCTTGGTGGTTCACAGGAATGAACAAAATACAACAATATGAGCAATAGAAAAAATAACATGAAATTAGGCTAACAGACTTCGTAATCCCTTGGTGGTTCACAGGAATGAAGAGTGAGTAAACAATCAGTTTTGCCTCTTTTCTCCGCTACCAGTTTTCACACAATTTACAAACAACTCCCATTCTTAGGAATCAGATTTCTGCTCAAATTTAGGATAAGTCTGCTGCGCTTCAGTCCAGGACATTATCTCAGATGATAAATCAGCAACAGTTTTTCCAACATCGCTCACCTGAAAAATAGGCTCTTTTTCCACTATTTTTTTTACTGAAACACTTTCAGTACTGAAATACTTTTATGATATTAAATCTACTTTTATTGGATGATAGCTAAAGACTTATTTAGTCTAAAAATTCCGGTAAAGGATCACCAAACCTTCAGTCGAATTTGTTCCATTGTGATTGAGTAACGCAAAGTTACAGTCCACGGTTCCGCTTCTGATTCAAAATCAATCGTTATGCCAAATGGTATACCTATAGCATCCGTTCTAGCATAGCGTCGACCAAGTGATCCACTGCTATCATCCTTAATATTATTCTTCAAATACTAGAGGAACAATTCATTGATCTATCAAGATACGACTTTTTAACTTGTCTCCAAATTATAAAATTGCAAATCCTTACCTGTCTATAGCTCACAGAGAATTTAGCTAATTCTGAGCGTACGGCAGCCATAATTGGCTCAAAACGCAGATTTGCTGATATTGGAAGAATGGAACACTTTATCGGAGCAACAATTGGTCGTAACGCAAAATACTAGAACAGAAGACATAGTAACACTTCAAACCATCAAAACATTAAAGTGTATAAGGAAATTTTATTTTCAAACGCATAAATCGCACCAATCTCTGTTCGTCACCCTCTCTTTGACGAAAGGAATGCTCCAAAACGCTGTACATGATCCTTCCGATACCAAATGACGGTTCAATAACAGACGGATGAAATTCCTCAGCATAAACCTACGATATTAAAAATATTGCACATTGAAATCCTCCATTTCCCAATTTTCTATATAGAAATGCGCATAATAAAGCAAAGAGGGTAAGAATAACTAATAATACATTATGGAATGGTAAAATCTTATCAGAAGTCATCTATAAAAAACATGTGAATGTCTCCAAGTGGCAATATTCTCATTTTTAAAAAGTATACCCAACAATCAACATTTATCAACGCGAAAAAAATATAACCTTCTTTTCATATCTTTTAACAGTGATGTGATCTTTTTGTAATTCCACTTCTTTATTGCCATACTGAAGCCTTGTACTTCTGCAGTTAGGTAGAATGTCCACAATTTATATTAAATTTTCATTAGAGTTAAATTGACGTGATAATGGATTAGGAAAACTGGACTCTAATGTAAAGGCTCAAATGATCATTAAGTATTAAATCAGCCAAAAAAATAAATTCATAATTAAATACCCGACAGAAATGATCTGCTTTTCCAGTGCCTCAACTTCTTCTGCACTAAGTTGTTCAAGTTTCGCTAGGATCTGAAAGCCTCACGTGCATAGATAGTTTGTTGGATATAAAAAATACCCTTTTGTTTAATTATCCTAATTGTACTTTCCCTCAAACTTCCCATTTCATGAGCTAAGTAAGTAATTAGTGTAAAAAGAATTTCTGGAATCACTTTATTAGGTTGCATTATTTTTTCGTAAATGCTGATCCAAAATGTCAGTGGTTCCAGGAGGGAAAATGAAATTTCACTGTCCAATTAAGAGTACTTCATAAAATTAATAGCCACCTGTTTTGCTTCCGCTTTATAAATTTTTCCAATCGCTGCCTTGTTGGGCACTGCTTCGACCACTTGAACAATTTTCGGTTCACTAAGTACCTTTTCAGCCACTAGCTTTTCTCCGCTAGCTTTCGAATGCTGCACTAGATCATAGCATGCACGATCAGCTACTCCAACACATTCAATCCATCCACATGATGTCAAGATTTCAGCATCCCAGCAATCCTAGAGAAGATTCACTAACCATCCATTATTGATGAACTAAGTAACTATTAAATCTAACTTCAGCTTCCAACCTTAGTTACACTTCGGGGACAAAACTTGTACCCCCACTCAAGAACTCATATGGTTATGTCCTATTTCGTGATACCACAGTCATTCCCCATATTGAAGTGCAAATCACACACTCAGCATGTTGAGATAAGGAACAAAAACATGAACTACATTTCGTCAAACCTCTGGCGACATTTCATCAAACCTCTGGCGATACTGTGAGTGCAGACTAACAGAAAATATAAGCAAATGACTAACACAAGAGTAATGTGCCATCTCATTAGCCATATGCTGCCTAAATCGTAGCCTCTGTGGATCCACTCCAATACGCACTAGATATTTATGAACTCGAACCATATAGTAACCAAGAGTTTCATTTGCAACCAACTTCTGTAAACCAGAACAGCTGCCTCATCGGCTTCGGTAAAGCTATTTCTCATGCACATGAACAAAAAATAAGTATAGTTATTACTACACAGCATTGAAATATATTTCTTCTCTTTAGAATAATATAAAAATTACAAGTGAAATTGATTTTGAAATCCGCGTAGTCAAAAAGTCAATCAAATATACCTGAGCAACAGCATCCCCAATTGACATTGTTTGTGCTTGCATACCATCCATTTGATTACAACCCGTGAATAACACCAGGTTATAATCCTTTACTAGCTCGAATTTCGGATGACTTTTATTATTCGGATCAACAAAATGCTCGATTTCACACATCGTAAATTCACGAAGTCTTATCAAACCTTGTCTAGGAGAAATCTCGTTTCGAAAACCGGAACCGATTTGAGCAACAGCAAACGGCAGTTTGCCCTTTAAGTTTGAATTAGTCAGTACTCTAACTATAATATGATAGAAAGTATCCGGTGAGATTATCACAAATAAATTGAAGTGATGAAATAACAGTGAGATGCAAAAATGCAATCGCAAAAAAAAAGATGAAGAAAGTGAACTTCAATTTCAAGTGTAAACAACTACGCCTAAAAATTGCACACCTGATTAAACTCTAGCAAGCGTTTGAAATTGACAAAGATGCCTTGTGCCGTTTCTGGTCGTAAGTAAGCTTTAAAATCGCCTGTAGGTCCTATTACTGTTGGAAACATCAAATTAAAAGCAATTGGTTCGGATAATTCATTCCCCGTTATTGGAGATTTGATGTTATGCTAGAAAACATTGTTTATTTCAAGTTATGCAATATGCAATATGCCAATATCAGTTATCATTTGGTAAAAATTGTGTGAAGAATTCCATACCTTGACAATGACACTGTGCATGTCCGCGTCGTTGAAACCTTCCAATTTCATCAAGACTTCTTTCAGTTCGTCCTTTACATTTGCTGGTGTCTTCATGTCCTGAACAGTTTTAAAATAATAGTTTAACTTATAGCTTTAGAAAAATTAAACTAATTTCACATAAATTACTTCTTCAACTAATGCATAAAAACACCTTGCACATTTTCTCAGCGAAATTTTTAATCAAATGATCAGCCCGAAAGCATTCACCGGTTTTGAGATCTTTCACCATCCAATCCGAAAATCGATCGACATGTCCCGATGCCCTACAGTGATACAGACAATACAGTCCCTAATAGGGTTACGTTAGAAAACAGATGGCAAATATAGATTCAATAAAAAAGTCGCGAAGTAAATGCAATAAGCAAACACAATGCTCTACAGATTCAATATTATAAAAAAGAAATCCTACTTTAGGACGGCTTCAGGAGTCAGCACTGAACAATCAACCTCAAGCATATTTTCTTCAAGAATGAAATGATTTCTCCAAAGATTAATCATGTTGGCTTTCATGGCGCACCCCATCGGACCAAAGTCATATAATCCCGCTACACCTAAATGAACCGTTCTGTTGAACTAGAATCATATAGTCAACGCCATGTGAGAGGCACGACAACATAGGTATCTCGATAACATATGCATAGGTATCTCGAATCAATCTACCCTGAAATAACTTACGACTACTTCCAACAGACTAACCCCTGACTTACCTCCATAGATGGCAAATGATTTATCATAAAAGAAACGCTGTTTCAGTAGGTCCTCAAACTTCAGTCGATCAAAAAACGAAACATTTTTTGGCACCAAAGCAAGTTCACGTTCTTCCAGTTTTTTCTTTCGGGCTTTAAGCTCAACAACCGCTCGATCGACATCCGTTTTCGGCGCATCTTTCTCCTTGAGGGAACGTATCAAATCGCCATATTCCTTAACAGCTGCGCGAAGTGGTGCAAGTTCCTGTAACAAAATACGGATTAAATCCTAAAATCTGGAAGCTACCAAACAACTCAATTGCTTTCATCCCAAAACAATTGAATATTTCAGATTAGGCTTCCGTAGCACCATTTCTCTAACTGGTGCAATTAATCGCTTTGCTCCTGCAATGTTAATTATCAATTACCTAAAGAACTAATTAAAAACTACCTTTTCAATTTCAGGTGAAGCCATATTATACAAATATGTAGATATGCGTTCGCGATTCTTTTTTCCAAAATGTCCTTTACGCTTTAATCGATAACTTAAATCCTTCTCGGAACTACTTTCTACCTGTCAAAAGGTCTCTTCAATATGAATACGATATGGAGAGATACATTTCACGCAACCGTCATTAATCACGTAATAATATAAAGCAATAATCTGCATTTTTTCGTCTCAATTTTCGATCAAACTTCCCTTGCAAATTCAAGCCTTTTTTGCTTACACTAAATAAATCAGTCTAATTATCATTAAAGGATAACTTATAGAAATTCCTGCCATACTTGTCCAGATATGATTTCTAATACGTTTACCTTATTTCGCTTAGTACTAACTTAATGATAATATATCACCCTAAGCATAATAAGCTTCAGTAACTGTAAGATTACATTGACAATCTTTAAATAACAAACCTCAAGCAGTAATTTCAAGACAAGCGATTTTTTTTATAAATTAGGTCGAAATCTATGCCACTTAACCAGGTCGTCATCAAGTAATTATTTTGTAAAATTTAATCACCTTGAAACAGGTCGATATACCGCTTAAATCTGTCTTCACAAGAAATATCACTAAAATCACCTGTTTGTATCGATGGGAATTGTAAAACAAGCGCGCCAGTGGTACTATATTCCGGTCAATCAACGTTTCATGACAATGAAGAAGACGAAACCAAAAAAAACTATTCATCGAACTAATCAAATTCAGTACATACGTGTAGCGCTCACGTCTGTCCCATGCTCCTCAGTAAAACCAGACAATCTGTAACACTTTGACAAATCCAACGATCCATTGGCAATCTCATGAAGTAGACGGTATTTGCGTGTAGATTTTTAGAGTCATGATTCTAATTCTAGCTCTAGTTGGAGTTTAAGCTCCAGTTAGAGCTAGACATCGAGCAGGTTTCATTATCAAATGTATTTCATATCTGTAGCGTACTAGCACCTAAGCTGTCGTGCATTATATTTCTTCTTTGCTTGTCAGTCTGTCGACGAGTTGTTTTAGAGAGTATGGGAATTTTGAGGAGCAGTTTGTTCTAATTGATAAGTTGGGAGTTTCCGGAAATAAACGTCAACGACCTACTGTATTCCACGCATATTGGTTGATTTCATGTGTTTCATTCATTTCCGTTAATTATTGTATCTCACGTATCTTCCTCATTGTTGGTTGTTAACTCTGTACATGTTTTTCATGTGGCGTCTTATTTGTAAAGAAAAAAAACGAAAATTAAGTAATTAAATAAGGCAAAGAATTACGTAGAAATGAAAAATAAGTTAATTTATACTATGAAGTAGATTTCCTGTACTTTACGTTGTGCAAAATAAGCAAATTTATTCAAATTTGCATTGCATTATTCTATCGTCTTATGTTTTCATTGTTTTGCTTGCGTATGCGCCCATATTGATTTTTTAAGCAAGAAGGACACATAGAGAGAAATGGTATCAAAAATGGAAATAGATGAACCGAAAGGCAATGCCAGTGGTGAGAAGGAAGATAGTGGCGATGCAAAGGAAGAGGAGAAAGACGATCTGTCAAAAGTGGAAGATCCCGATGCTGCTGTTCTCGAAAGTTAGTACTGTTTTCTATGATCGGGTGATTAATCTGAGAGGAAAAATTAGAAAAAGGATGAAGGGCAAACTATTGGATAATCCGAAAAGTGAGAAAGTATGTTAGCTGAGTAGATTACATTCCAAAGATAGACCCTGTTAGCAAAAGTTATGCCTATTAAGTGAAAATGTGAAAAAAGAAGATTGCATAATCTCAATTTTATATGCAGTGATAATGAGATAGCAGGATTACAGCGAATGTTATCGCAAAGAAAATCAGGTCGGAAAGGATGTTACCAATAGAAGTGTTGAGTGTGGGCACGTGCACGTAGTTACGCAGGCCTAGTGTATATATTGAAAAGCTAAATGTAACGGAATGTTTTAATAATTGGTTTTAATTTTTTGTGGAAATGTGAGGCTATACTGAGTAGCATTTAAAATTCTATTGTCGTTTTAAGGAGCGTGGATTGAGAGGTAATTTAATGCTTCGAATCCTTGAAATTATTGCACAGTTGCGTTAATGCATGATCGAAATTTGCAGATTTGCGAACATGGTGTTCACAATTGGAAAAGGGTGAACTGCATATACTACCACGAATGATTCAACTTCTACATAAAACACGAAAACAGTTAAGTGGAAATGTGCTTAAAAAGCTGATTATTGCACAGCTGATGGCTTTACCACTTGTCAGGGATCAACTCATCTCATGGCTTTCGACTACTCCATGTGCATCTGGTCTCGTTCAGCCGGTATGTTCATTCATGCGGTTCATTTTATATAAGTATCTTCTATTCAGATTAATGATATTGCAAGCTGTAACGGTAATGAAAATTCTAACCTATAAATGTTTCAGATGGAAGTGGATGTAAGCAAAGGTGGACGTTCCCCGCGACCTAGCAGACGTTCAGGTGGTCAACCATGTATTGCTCCACCACCAGAAGTAGAGCTTTATATACACTTGCTTGTGTTGCTTTATCTTGTTGATCAGAAGAAATTGGAGGAAGCAGAAAAGGTTTCGTTCTTCTGTCTTTTTTTTTGTAATCTGTTAATCTCTACGTTTGGCAGGTTTAATCCTATTCTTTAGTGTGTGGAAGCGCTAATTACACGGATAGATCATCACGAAAAACGCTCTCTGGATTCCATTGCGGCGAAAGCATTCTTCTATTTGTGTCTCATTTATGAAACAAAGAATAAACTCGATCAGTTGAGAGCGTAAGTTTACTAGTTAGAAGGAAGTTTTAGTGACGCAGTAATGAGTATTGTTTGGTGAAAAGCAAACTATCTAGTATCGATAAGCATTCTTTAAAGATATTTAAGATTTAGTGAGGTCGCATGGTATTTTTTCACTATTACAGTAAATGAATTTCAGTTACCTGAATGGTCGCCTTCGAACAGCAACACTTCGTCGACAATATGATTCACAGGCAGTTTTGATTGTTTGCCTTTTACGTGCCTATTTGGTTGGGAAGCATTACGAAGCCGCAGCTATGCTTGTTACAAAGGTTGAATATCTCATTGAATTTTATTTCGTCTTCTCTAAAAGAGAACATAACATAATAAAGTAGGTGATATGCTTAACGTATAGGACAATAATAAAAGCGAAATAAAATGTGAAGATTGTTGCAGCACAGATGAACGACACAAGAAAAGCTACGAAATTTTCATATGCAGATCTATATTTTCGTACTTTATTAAAACGTTGATTTTTATAAGTGCAAAATATACTGTTTTTAAGGTAACATTTCCGGAGGGTGCGTCGAATAATGATTTGGCACGTTTTCTTTATTATCAAGGCAGAATAAAAGCAATGCAGTTGGATTATACTGCTGCCGCTGGCTACTTCATGCAAGCGATTCGTAAAGCTCCTCAAGATGCTGCTATAGGTTTTAAGCAAAATGTAACGACAGATTTTAGGTCTAATAAAATAAGCAATGTAGAATGAAAAAGCATGAATCAAAAATATTTTTCAAATTGTCAAGTATTTTCAACTTTTTTGAACTCTACCTCTTTTCTTATTCTGAATATCCAAGTTGACGATTGCTTCCAAGTTGACGATTGCTTGAATTATTTACAGGTACAAAAATGGATTGTTGTGATTAGTTTACTACAAGGCGAAATCCCAGAACGATCTGTATTTCGCGTGCCAATTCATCGGAAAACATTGACACCCTACCTAGAACTTACCCAAGGTTATTTTTCTTTACAAGCTTGAACAGGAAGTAATTATGAATGTCAGTTTTGTTCCATAAGCAATTTCTAACGAAAAATTTGAATATATTTTCACTGCTGCTTGAGGAATTCATAAATTAGTCTAAAGCTGTAAAAACAATTTGATTCAAATTATTATAATTGCAGCTATTGATTGAACGTACTTCAAATTTTTTGCAAAAATGTCAAAGTTGCTTTATTTATAGTTAAAAGCTTTCTAATTTTTTAGCTGTACGTTTGGGTGATTTATTGTTCTTCAACAAAGTACTGAATAAACATGCAAAGCATGTTTTTGGACCCGATGAAACGTTGACGTTGATTGTTCGTCTTAGGCAAAACGTTATCAAAACAGCGTTGCGTCAGATTAGTACCGCTTATTCTTGTATATCGATCAAAGACATTTGCAAAAAACTACTTCTAAATAGTGACCAAGAAGCCGAATACTTGGTAGCTAAAGTAAGTTTGAAGTTTCACATTTTCGAAACACTTCTTAAATTCGTGAACTGTTATGAAACTCAATCCGTGGTACTCATTAGTGAGTAACTATAGGCAATCAAAGATGGTGGTATTGAAGCATCGATTACATTTGATTCTCAGAAATCGTCCAATCGATATATGCAATCGAAGGAAACGGAAGATATTTATCGCACTACAGAACCGCAAACGCATTTTGATACTCGTATTCGGTAAGGAAATAGTGATGGCTGAATGAAATAAGTTTTGAAAGTAAAAAATTTTCGAAGACTGGTATTTAACCGTTTTCAGCATGCTTTATTTGCAAAATTCTTTGGATAATTTTTAATGGCCCAGTCACTGTACCTTTTTAGTTATTGTTTGGAATTACACAATCAAGCAGTGAAAGCATTGCGCTATCCTCCAACAGCTGCTAAGGGTGTGGTTGAATCAATTGAGGAACAGAGAGAACGTGAGCAACAGGTGAAACATGTGTTATTAAATTGCAGTGCTTAAATATTACAGAAGTAATATGTGGAGTGGTAACCGAATAAACCCTGTGTCGTTTTCAGGAATTGGAGTTTGCTAAGGAGATGGCTGAGGAAGATGATGATGATTTTTAAAAATACTTTTGGTATGAAAAGAAAACTATTCTTGCTTTCATAAGTGTTGAATAAACTTTGAAGTTTCGGTGGATTAATTTGGAATATCACACTTGTTAATGTTGCTGTTTGTATCTGAACAAATGGAAGTCATTTTCAGTGCAGTACATCATGTGCAATAAAATCAGTATAGTATACACCGACACGGTGTAGGATAGCTAGGAATACTCACGGAGCAAGTTGAGGCGTGAAATTTCTGATCATGGTCCATAGGTGTTCTTAATGGGATTTCTTGCATTGACTTGTGGGGACTCCTTACGTCCTCCAATTCTCACGTATAGTTTTTACGTTTCATATAAAATTTGATCTTTTGGGCAACTTCTTTATTTTGTGGCTTTTACAACGTTTTATTCTGCGGTTTAGCCTGTTTATGCAACGCTTCCAACAATATCTTACACGATACTACGCATTGATCCGATATGGCGACAAACTAGAACCAACATTTGCCATTTGCGGTGATATTTCATTACGAAACGATGACGGTGCTGGGCGGTTATGGGGTATTCAGGACATCGTCGAGAATTTTCGATTCGCTTGGGGTGTCCCAAAAATTAGAACTTGTCAAGGTTCACTGTTGTTATTTTTAATCTTCCTTTTTCAATTCAATGATTTTCGGAACTTAAGTAAGGTGGTAGATTCTGCTTAATAGTTTTGTTTTATAATGAGAAACATGAATTATTTCATCTATTAAAAAATATATTTAGTACAGATCAGAGAAAAGGAACTTTTGGTTTCAGCAAAGAAAGTAACTCGTAAATTTGATGTGCACAGGACGTTGGAGCTCAAAACAAAATTGGTAGTATGTCATATTTGTGGCAGTTATCATGATTACAGCAAAATATGCGGTAATATTTGTATCTTATGAAAGAGGAAGAAATTTTATGCTTGTGCTAAAATTGAATAAGTCTTTATTCATACATGCATTTCTGAAACCGCTCTTTTCACTTGAAACTATCCTACTGATATTCTAACTGAATTACAGCAACTTGTTATAAGAAAGTGCAAAAACTAACCAATTTGATGAAATCCAAAATTATGGCCTACAATCCGTATATTGGAGAAAAGCAGTCGACAAATGTAAAATTTGAGGATGACCCACGTTATGGTCCCAGTGAAGCATACCAAGAAAATAAAGAAGCGGGACCCCCGACGGATCGAACGGATAGAAAACGAATCGTTGAGCTAGGAATTCCGCGGCCATCATGGTTTAAACCCAAATTTGTAGACAGTTATATCTCCAACAAACGAGAGAGATAATGGGAGAAAAACAGTATACGTACTTGTATAAATTGTTGGATAACAAACAGATCAGTTTGCTTTACGCTTGAATATTCCACAAGTGCACTTCCTTTAAGAAACAAAAATGGCACAGCCTTGCAGCTGGACACAAAACCTCGCAAAAGAAATTCTTGAGACCTCTCCGTTTAAAGTCGGGTTGGTACTTGTGCTCCTCGACATATTTCTAAGCTATTGTTGTTTGAGCTATGGTTGGGATGGTGTAACAAGTACAACACATTTTCCAAATTAAATTGCATCAGACCAAAATCTCCTAAGCCAACCTCGGTTGTATTTTAGTGTTCATATGATGCTCAATTATTCCTATCTTTACACAGTTGTTCTTCGTGAAAATAGTCCACAAAGACTGAATTGAATTTGTTATAAACTCCCGGAATCTCACGTGGTTTATGATAGACATCAGAAATTATACCTTCACGTTTTAACTGAAAAATGAAATTCGTCAAACTTGGAATAATACGCAAGATAAAGTACGCAACAGCTAGTGCACGTAACAGTAACAGAATAAATACAAAACTTTAAATGAAATACACAGAAGAAAGAAGAAATCTGATTTAAGTACAACCCTTAGTAGATGGCAATATTAGGGATAATACTGATACTGTGGAACCATATCACAATGGTGGAAGAGAATGGTCGACAGTAACAACACTGCTCATTAAAACAAAAAAAAATCACATGTTACCAACAGCACTCACGGAAACAACCACTAAACTGATCAATGAACGGTTATTCATTAGTTAACTCATCAAAAAAGAAGCGTATGCTTTTTAAACCGATGCCATCATGTTTGACAACATCTCCTTCAACGTGAAATTCTGATCAGTTTCGATTTTGAAAGCAATTACCGGAAAATGGTAGCAGAATGCTAGGAAAGGTCCCTGAAGTGAAAGCGTTAATTCAAAGTACAATCAATATAATATAGACAAGACAAGAAAAAGAGGAGCAGAGAGAGGCGCGGAAAATGTACAGTTATTCAATACAATCTGATTGACGATGACTCAAAAAACTGATTCATAACTTCGAGAAACTGGAAAAGAAGGACTACGTCCGAGTCGTTTCTTCGGAAGTCTTTCCAGCATTCTCGAAACATCACAGAATGTCGGCCTTTCTTCTGGTGCACAACTCCAACACCGGACTAGAATATCCTGAAACGCAGCTTCTCATTTTCTCTGAATATCCAAGGAAACTTGTAAATAAAGACCAAGAAATTTTGGCTTTTAAACACTCCATTCTTCATCTCAGCTATCATTACCTTAACTTCCCGTGGAGCAGATATATCATCGAGACATGCTTTGAAGCCAGATCCAACTTTCCAAATGACGACGTCCGGATGTAGTTCTCGAAACGGGAAACGATAAGTCATTAGCTCATACCAAATAGTCCTAGAAGCATACCAATGCGCATTTTTACAAGTGAAGGATGATCAATCTGTAAAGTTTCGTGCAAAACAAACCCAAACGCATAAACGTCACTGTTTTCGGTAAATGGCAACTGAGTTAGGTCAGCCGATAATAGTTTGACCAGCTCCGGTGCAATATAGGACAACCAGTACTGTGGGACGATCAGTGTATGATGCCTTAATAAGTCCTCACTTATTTTTCTTTGTTGCAATTTTAATTACATCGTTAGTCGACTATGGAAGATTCACACTAAGGAAACCAGGTAATTTGGAAAACTTAATGTGTCGTCAACTTTTCTCAAAAATTTTACAACATTTTCAAATAGGGAGCGTCAGTAGAAACTTATACTAATAAAAAGTAATTCAAAATACTAGCAGATCTTTGCCTCAACTCATAATAATAACAAAAAACAAATCAATAAAATTACCTGTGTGGCTGACCAAGTCGTTTCATATTAAAAAGACCGAAGTCAGTGAGAACGATACGATTTCGACTTTCCACAAAAATATTTTTCGTCCGTAAGTCTTTGTGAATAATTCTTTTAGTATGCAAATACGATACCCCCTGAATGCATTCGAGGTTTCTTCTAAGTAAAACATAAAAGTTAACCTAAATACCTCCACTTTCATCATTCTTTTCCTCCAAGACATCAATCAGAAATATGATGAAGCTTTGATGTCAGAATAAGAAATTTACATATTTCTAAAGCTACTGACTTCTTTCCAATAGTTAGAGAATTACCTGACATATCTGTGTAGCGAAATGTACGATCTCAGTGAAGTTGAATTTCTCGTAATGCTCATGAAGTAACTGATGAAGTGGCCGACCTTTGCAATAATGCATAACAATACCTAATTTATGCTGATCAAAAGTATAGCCCAAAAAAAGCACTATATTGTCATGTCGTGTATTTTTGAACGATGCGACTTCCATCTGTAAGAAAGTTTCAGAATTCATGAACTTTATTTCCTTTAGAACATTTAAAAATTTCATTAAATGCATTTCATTAAAAAAAAAAATACGATGAAACAGTGTACGGGAACGTATGCCCCACATTACTGCTCTAACAAGAATAAAAAAAATGTTTCTGTGAGGAATTTCCAGCACTAAAATCAAACAAACATTACTTCTCCATGTTTTCTGTAGTCCCTCTAATACAAATCCCATAAAAACCGAAAAATATGGCCATATAGGCTATAAAGATTACCTTGAAAGCTTCTAACTGCTTTTCTTCATCAACATGATCCATATTCAACAGTTTCACTGCCACATCGCCATACCAGTTTGCTTTGTGAACCTTAAAAAACAGTTCATTACTCATAACTGCTTCCGTGCATAAATACATTTTCTAATAAATGAAGGTATATACTTAAACTTAAACTTAAGAGCGAGAAATTAAAATGAGCATCGATCTCTGCATAATATTTCATTATCATAAATCGCCGAAGTACCTCGCCAAAACGTCCTTTTCCAATCAAACTTTGCTTCTTGAATTCGATTTGACTAAACGGAATAGTGAAGTCATACCAGCTATTTGGCACCCTAATTGTTCCATTACTCCATCTGTCTCGATTCAATGAGCAACCCGAGTTGGGGCTTAACTTTAAGCTATCGAGTTCTTCCTAAAATTGATAACAAATTCCTAATTAGCATGGCAGGAAATTTCCATGAAAAAATTGAAAAAAAACAAGAATCTCACTCGATTGTCAGAATTACCGCCACTGCTCCCCAGTGAGTCAATAAACAAATTACATTCCGAGCCTTCCCAACTACCAAGAATGATAGTACCGCTGGAATTCACTGTACAATCTGAGCCTTGTGATGAAATTAGCCGATGCTGTTCACTGAAATATATAAAAAAATAATTTCATGCTGAGAAAAATACATCATAAAATTCCAGAATCTCATGTAACCTTTCACTGGACAGTGATAATGATATAACAGTTTTAGAAATACAAAGTTATAAGTACTAACAAGTTACCTGCAGCCACCTTCCACAACAATGTCCGGCACCTCAGGAACTGTTTCCGGGAAGTCGAAATTACTTCTGGATGACGATGGAGGTACTGACGGCAATAAGAATGGACTAGCTGTTGGCAGCGCAGCTATAAAATTAACAACTATTGAAAACAATCGTACAGCTGAGAAAAAAAACGAAAAAAGGCATACTTACATTGGCAAATCATGGCGTAACATACCACGATACTATCTACCTACTATCATGGAATCTCAAGAAGTCATAAATAGATGAAGTAAAAAAATTACCTGAATATACAGCTGGGAAAGCAGGTGTTGAAGGTGTCGAGCTGTTTGTACTTGACGAACTATCAACGGGATCAAAGCGAAATGACTGTTGAGGTGAAGCACTGCATTCAGATGGTGTCCAACCGTCCTATAAAAAATTAATCATAAGGTGTAAATCCTATCATTCGATCTTGAGAGAAGTCACTCAAAGGAAGAGTTTCTGACATTTTGATACTCTATTACATGGAAGGAAACACGCCAAATGTAAGAAGTATGGGTTAAAAATCACATGTCGCTAAAATTAAGAATACCCACTGTAAATAAGTCAGAGCTAACTTACATTTCCGGTGTCCTTCATGAACATTTCCTTCAGTGCCTGCTTCAGATATGCAGGAGTAAGGCCGCAAGAATCACCAATTTTCTCCTTACAATGAGAGTGTACCCGCCATCTATGATTTATATGCATTTTTCTTTCATTTCTTCTTCACACAACAAATATTACAAAGTCATTAACTCCAATTCTTAGCCGTTTATATTAAAGTAAGGAGCATATGAAATACTGATCCTTTAGTCATAAACTTACTTGCACGATTTACATTTCTCATATTCACTGAAGAAATTCAATTGTCGTTGACAGAAGTGACAATTTTCAGTGGAAATACGAAAACCTTTTCGTCGATGCCACTGATGAGGGATGGAGTGCTTGGCGCGAGCAGTTTTCGGAGTTCGAGGCATTGTGTTTGAAAATGATAAGGTGACCCTTATATCCTGACCTTAACAGAGCTCAGAATTTGAAAATCTTCAAACTCCACAGGTTACATTAAAAAAAAAAAAAACACATACTCGCCGCTTGACTCGTGTAGCTCAAATGAGATGACGGGTTCATAGCAGCTCCACGATTTACTACCGACAAACAATCATTAATCGAACGCGAACTGAAAAAAATATCACCACCAATCATATGCCACAATTGAAATCATGGTTACTTATCTTGCCTTAGTTCCGCGATTTGGATAATATTTAAGTTTTCCGAGTTTGATATATGTAAATACCTTGTCAATCCACTTCCTTTATTGTTGTTAACAGTGTGCTGAAGATTTGATTCATGAGAGTGTGAGCGCATCAGGCCATCTGCCACTAAGCTCGTTGTCGAAAAATGATTAGGAACAGATGTGTTTTGACTAACATTTCTATAAACACAAAAACTATTGAAAAAACTTTTTTAAAACAAAGGATACATAACTTCTCTTTTGAAAAAATGAAAAAAAGAAAGCAGCATTAACCTTGGAAAATCATTAGGAGTATTAGAAATGGTCGTATTGATTGTCGTAACATTTGGGCTTGCGGGTGGTGTCGTTGTTGGAAGTGATGATTGAGATAAATTTGATCCTACACCTGCAAAAATTAAATAAATCGTAAAAACAAAAAAAAACATCAACTATGCATTGAATGTTTGAAGAACATCTAACCCGAGCCAGAATCACTGGCACTCGACTCTGCACTGTTCTCATATGCAAACAGCCTGCTCTCACTCGGAGTTAAATGATCGAAACTCATCCAGCATAGATCTCTATCACTAAATGAGCGAACTGGCTCGTATCCTTCTTCTGCAAATATTTCCAATAATTATTTTCAAATAAATTAGCTAAAATTCACTAACACTGGAATTCATCCAAGCAGCATAGATTTAGTTGAACAAACCAATAGTTTACAAATGAGATTTTCAAAACAAACCATCCGTAGTAAACATTAAATTAATAAATAATTAGATGTTTTGAAAAAATACAGACGGACACCATTAATTCATCATTTATCATTAACCATTTAAATCATAAAGTTAAAGAATTACAGCAAGTAACCTTTCCATTTTGAAACATAACTTCGCAATGAATAAGATGATTTGCGCAATCTACGACGACCATCTGATGTGAATCGAAATCTTTCGCTGATATGCAAAAGCTAAATTAACAATGTATCAGAATATTGGTTACATAATTCAGGCGTGAGATAACTTCCGTTTTAGCATTCTCAAAACTAGCAATTGAACTAATGCTGAAATTAATGCGCTATTCCTTAACTTGTTTTGTATTATAAAATTACAGTCCTTTAATCAATTTCATAAATAAGAACACTAACATTGTAGTAATTGCAAAGATTTCATATCAATTATTTGCCAAAATTACGGTGTATTAATTTGACGCAATTTTTCCTCAACTACGGACATGCACGGGAAATCAGAAAATTTTGTTACCTGTTTGTCGTTAACATTGATTAGTCCGCAAAATGTTTGCAAGCATTTTAAAACCGCAACAATCTCGGTCGGTAATAAATTGACATATTTCAACCATTCATTAAGGGTTGGATACTTCGTACCACGATAACGATGGTTCAAATAACACACTTGTGAAGTGTGCCGAATTAATTTTGCCTGAAATGAAATCTTCCTGAGTTTTCGAAAAAATATGTTGATAATTATGAAATGATACGAAAAGCGATCGTTATAGCATTTTGCCTGCAAATCACTTTCGTTCTAATTATATTTCCACAAATTAAATAAAAATCAATAAGATGTGCTTTATCAAGTATACATAACGAAGCAATGAAATGTAGATTTCATTGCTGATGAAAAAATTTTATCAAATGATTTATTTCATCAAAACAAGTTCTGCTTCGCTAAGTTACAATATAACCGTGCCCATGAATTGACAAAAAAATAATCACAATTTTCAAGCGAAAAAGATATGTGCAATATTGTTACAACAATGATAACGGAAACGCAAACCTCAAGTTGTATTAAAATAAGGTCGGAACCAGGATTGCGGCTTGTCGAACGTCCAATAACTAATTTCCGTCCAATTATGTCAATAGCGTGTAAGCTTTGCTCCACTTTTTGTAACCAGTCTGTCTGATTAACTTGTAATGCCGTATTTGGCATTCTGCACGTCCTAAAAGTTCAACATTATACAAATATATATATAACATATATTTGAAAAAACTGATTTCAAAACAATATTTGAAAACATACCTCTAAATAATGTATGGCTATATTTCAGTTCATAATACATTTCAAAATTAATATACAAGCATCAATTTGTGACGAGTGTTTTCGAACCTGTTAGAAAACATTAATACAAAAAGAGCTGAAAAATATTAAGCAAATGATTAAATCAGTCTAAAATATACCTTTGGAAATTCATTACGGACAGATAATTCTCTGAATCACTTTTAGCTTACTAAAGTTCACGCAAAAGAATCAATAAACAGTAACGGATGTAGTCATACGAAGTCATCGTGTATTATACAACGCTTAAATTTTCTTTAATCACAACATTTAAACGTGCATTGTTACACTGCTAAGCATATTCGAAATACATGAGAACGGTAAATTTTAAGTAAAAGCAATTCATTTCCATTTCAACAAAAACCAAAGTCAGCTACATTTCGAATCACCTTGAACTCTTCAATGATCATCAAGCTTGTTTCCCAATTCATGCTATCCTCGTAGTTCACAGAAATTACATCAAAGAAATAGCGCAGATACTTGAGCTCTAGCAAATGTACAAACTGATACACTTAATTCCACATCATACATTCTCTGTCTCCGATCGATTTTTTTTTTAAATTTATCTGCTCGCATGTATGTGTGCCATATATCTTTTGCATTAATTTATGTATGCATATAATTTGCATCATTCGAATTAAGTAAATCTTCAATTTCTATTGAAATTAATAAAGACAATTTTTTCCACCGATGTCTTTCATGTAAATGTTTTTAAATTTGATTGTATAGCATCTGTCGGTCCATACATTTTTGTTTTCAAATATTCATAGATTGTATGTGTATGTTTTAAATTTGTTTTTCATATTTTGGTCGTGGAACAAAAGCTGATGATGGATGGAATAGCTGTCAGGCAAAATTTTTTCCTCCCTTCCTAAATTATGTACCTCAGAACGCGTTACTCCGACAATGTCCGGAAAAAAAGAAATATCATTTATGCCAAAGAGATAAGACAGAAGTATATGCTACGAGAGTAAGCATAAATTGAAATGAAATGACCAAATGGATCTCATCCGAAATGTAAGCTTTTTGTTTGATCGATCGATCATCATCCATCGTGAATGCGTTTTGGTGGAATGGAAACATCAATTTTCATGCCACAACTGCTAGCTTTTTTCATGCATGAAACTGGTCAATATTTCGTTATGCTACGCTTCTGCAGCACTTTAGCTCACACGTATGTAACGAACATGGTTACGTGGGTTTTTTTTTCACAGCTATAACTTTTGACGTGTTTTGTCACTTGCATTCTACCGTTCAATACAGTTACGAGAGTTGTACGAACTGAAAAGTTGAAACAAAACCATCAAAGGCATACTTCACGGAGAAGAGAGAGCATATTTTCCTCCTTGTTCCACAAAACAAAAAAGGCTGTTCGAGCGGAACGTATAGTTTGCATATTGGCCCGTATTTTCGGGAAACTTCCTCAATGTCTAATTCATTGTGTCACAGCGTCCTTTTCCTTCCTTCTCTTCTCCTCCTCGGCACTCCTTCATTTCCCCATCCCTCTCTTTTTCTTTCCTCCCCCACCACACATTCTCTTTTCTGCTATTTGCATCTCTCATTGACTGATATGAGATCTATAGTAAAGTGCGGAACGTTCTCGAACTTTCGTGACGAATGTAATTGGGTGGCAGTGAGTGCTGCTGGCAGTCGATCTGTTCCGTCCTAAGGTTTTGTGTGTCCGGCGATGGTTGTGTGGGTGATGATAGGTCAGTGGCCTCGAGGTCAGTGGCCTTAGAAGTTGTATGGGTAAGCAAACTCACTCATTCCCTCATGATGTCAGTGATAGTGATAATGCTCATGGAGGTGTTGCGCATGAATCACGAGCTTGTCACTTCCGGAAATTTTTTCCTGGTGAAAATTTACTTTCACTAAAATTATTTTCGAAAAAAAAAAAGAAATGGAATAGGAAAATGTAGTGCTTTATTGTATGATAGCGGAGAGATACCAATGGGAAGTTTGGTTTTCGTAGAGGCTTTTTTTGTAAATAAATTTCACTTTCTCGTGGTGTTTATACGTAATTGATGCTAAATATACTTGATGATTGCTCGTTTATATTAGGAAAAATGTTGAGCAAATTATGATGAGAATGAGAAACTGCAGTATTCCTTTGCACGTTTTAGTTTTTTCTATTTTCTGCATGCAAAAACATTTCATGCTTTGCTTATTCATATTAACTGAAATAGTGTATTCGTACGCGTTCATTATATGCGAATTTATTTAATAATTATACATCCTGGTAGTACGTAGTTAATTCATGTTAAAAATCAATTTAGTATTTACTTATTTCGTTTACTTGTGTCCCATGACGATGGCTTTTTTCTTTTTTTTTTGTTGTTTGCACCAAATCTATTAATGCTTTTTTATATATGCAGTCATCACTTATTTCAAAATGCGTCTCTCATTCTGTGAATCAAAATTTTTTTTTATTTTTGCAACTGCAGCATTTGATTGCGCAAGGGAAGAGCGAGAAATTCGCATATATTCGGTTGAGACTCTCTTTGTACATTGTTCACCCGTTTGATTTTTACTGTTCATGTCATTCTTTATTTCGCGTGTTTTTTTACTTGTGCTCTCACTCACTAACGCAGTAATGTGATTAATGCAAACTCTGAGTTTTCCTAATTATTTTACTTTGAGTTTACGAGTAGCAGAAAAAAATGTCTGTGGTAGGCTTTGATTTCGGTAATATAAACAGTTTTATCGCTGTGGCACGTCAAGGTGGTATCGAAACAATTGCTAATGATTACTCTTTGCGAGCCACTCCGTAAGTCTTTTTGTCTTTTTATATTTGTTTTCATTTTGTTAAAGTAAACATTTCGAGAATTAGTAGTTATCTGTATTGTCATGAAGTAAAACATCTGAATATCTAGTATTAGTACTGCTCTGAGATTTTTTGAAATATTAAGCATAACAATCAGTGTATCCTTGTTTTCAGATCTTGTATAGCATTCACAACTCGAGGACGTTCGATGGGTGTTGCTGCTCGGCAGCAGTTGAATACAAATATTAAAAACACCATTATCAATTTTAAGCACCTTCTGGGACGAAAATTTAGTGACGAAATAACCCAGAAGTACCGAAAGTTCATACCATGTGAAATGGTTCAGTTACCTAATGATGATATTGGATTGAAGGTATATTTCATCATACAACAATACAATTTTTAAGTTTCTGGAACCTCCAAACCATGTATTTTCTATGGATTTTTTTTTTACCAGCAAACACTATGAGAGAAACGCTAGTGAAAATTTGATCTTCAGGTGCAATATTTTGACGAAGAACGAGTTTTTACCCCGGAACAAGTAGTGGCAACATTTCTAGTAAAATTAAAAGATATCACGGAAAATAGTTCTCACGGAATGAGAAATGTCACAGATTGTGTTGTTTCGGTAAGCATCCGTTCTATTTTTTCTTGAAAATTCGAATTTTTCCACAAATGATGCTTATTTGCCGATTAGTGGATCTTTTATTCCCAGCCATAATATCTCCTTTTCAACAAAGATCCGTCTAGTATCCCAAATTTTAAGGTTTCTCGCTCTTTCTTTGTTTGGTTATTCTGGCAGAGTCTAGTATCGAATTCAATATTCAGGTTCCATTTTATTTTGCCGACACTCAACGACGAGCTTTGCTAACAGCCGCCCGAGTAGCAGGCTTAAATTGCTTGCAGATTCTCAATGAAACAACAGCTGTTGCTCTTGCATATGGTACCTCTCAGTTTTTTAAATTAGTTTTGAATTGGTCGGAATTCTTAAACATTGAGCTTAGTGTTTCTTTTTTGCCAAAGAGTGGGTGGAATTCCACAATTGTTTTCATGGATTTTTGGCGGGTTCTTAAATAAAACTTACGTTTTATCGAAACAAGTTTTGAAGGACTTTCTGCATATTAATTTCCTTTAAGTCGGGTAGTGTGGATTACGAGATGCCTGACTATAATAAATATGGTTGTTTAGTAACAAACATGGGGGCTCGAAGTAAGCTAAATGAAACTGTAGACGCTGAGGATTCTATAAAGTTTTCTATATTTTATATTTGTGATTGTGCGTTTTAGGTATTTATAAGCAAGATCTACCAGCAGAGAGCGAACCACCTCGGATAGTAGCATTTATCGACATTGGACATTCTGCTGCGCAAGCTGCACTTGTTGCATACAACAAAGGCAAACTGACCGTATGTTCTGAACATTTCTTTTTTTCTGGAAGAACCTAAGATTTTTATTGAACAGTCGTTTTCTCTACTCTTCGTTGTCTGTAAATAGTATGTCCAAGATTGTACGAGGTGGCTTCATCTTCTAGCTTTATACTCGTCATAAGAATGTTTTTATGTGCATCTTAAAAGCTCATATTTTTTTGCATATGAATGTATGGTTAGGAGTGAAGTTTGACAAATGTAAATTGTCTGCAAATTAGGATTTAATATAATATTCTTTCCAGGTGCTTGGTGCAACATTTGATCTCGAAGTTGGTGGTCTGGCTTTTGACGACATATTACGAGATTATTTCAGCAAACTGTTCTATGATACCTATAAGGTTAATCAGGATCTTCATTTAGCTTTATGATCTGTTAATATAAAACTGAAATGATATTGCACTTATTGTATTAAGGTTTGAAATTCTGTTGAATGTTTTGTATATAGCATGTATGCTGGTAGGAAAAGCTCTGTATCAACTTTGAAACATGTAGATAAAACTAAAGGAAATTTGCTATTTGCGTTAGTCATCAATGTTCAAATTTTAGAAGGCTGTAGACTAAGGTATACAAAGCATCAAATTATTTTATTGAAAATTTTTGAGATGGATGTTGCAAGTAACAAACGGGCATGGTTCCGACTTCTTGATGAATGTGAGAAGATTAAAAAACAAATGTCGACAAATAGCACAGCTATACCGTTGAATATTGAATGTTTCATGAATGATATGGATGTCAGTGGAAAGATGAAGCGGTAATTTTTTATAGCTTAATTCCTTACCTTGAAGTTAGGTTTCCAGGTTTTGCTTCAACTTCGTTGCCGGTTTTTTTTTTCATGCAGTTTTTTGTTTCAGTTCGCAGTTCGAAGAGCTCGCAGAACCACTTCTAGACCGCATTCGTGTTTTGCTGACAAACTTGCTCGAGCAATGTGGAAAGAAAGCAGAGGAAGTGGAGTCGGTCGAATTGGTCGGCGGCACTTCCCGCATTCCGGCTATCAAAAAGATTACTTCTGAAGTTTTCGGAAAAGAACCAAAAACTACAATGAACCAGGATGAAGCCGTGGCGCGAGGTAGTTTTTAAAACTTTTCGAATTATTTTGACAGTTTCTATAAATGTTTCGTCGCGAGTGATTAGGTCGACTTTTCTAGTGTTCTTAATTTTAAAATTAGTGATTTTTAGTAGACTTCGTTTATATTGTTGAGTGTTCTCTTCGTCTCTTTATTATACATTAATTCCAGGTGCTGCGATGAAGTGTGCTATTCTTTCGCCAGCATTTAAAGTTCGAGACTTTTCAGTAAAAGACAGCCAACCATACAGAGTCAAAGTTTCGTGGGCTGCAATCGGGCAAAGTGAAGGAGGGTATGTATAAAATATTGTTAGCTAATAATTTCCGCTTTGCTGTTGTTGGTCTTTTGGATTGCTGGCCATGTGTTGTGACGAACTGAAGTGCCAACACAGAATTTTTATTAACTGTTTTGGTTCAATTACTTTGATTTTTTTTAGTGAGAATGATGTGTTTGTTGAGCATGATGAATTCCCTTATTCAAAAATGCTTACTCTTTATCGACAAGAACCATTTCAAGTTGACGCCAGTTATTCGTATCCTAATCAAGTTCCGCATCCGATGCGAAATATAGGTGTGTGGAGCTGTTTGAATATTGCTTTCGAGTTTTATTGATTTCAAAACATTTGGATTTGCCTTTTCTCTAGCTCCACAATTTGCAAATGTTTTCACACTTTTAAGGCTCATGGATTATTAAAAATCTTACACCGGGGCAAAATAATGAACCGAGAAAAGTGAAGGTGAAAGTGCGAATCAATCCTAATGGTATATTCTCAGTCTGTTCCGCAAATACTTTCGATACAGTGGCAGCGAGCCCACTCGATGTGAGTTATTTTAGCATACGATCTTTTTTTGGTGTCAAGATTTTTCCCGGAAGAAATTTATGTCACCGTTTAGAGTCAAATTCAGAAAGCACCAGAAGCAATGGAAACTGATGATACTAAAGGGAATAAAGAGAATAAAGAAAATGCGGATGCAACAACTAGTGATGTCGTACCTCCTGCTGAAGAAGATCAGAAATCACAAAATAATGTTGGACAGAAAACTAAGACAATTGCAGTGGACTTACCCGTTGAAGAGCATGTCCCATATACTAATGCCAACGAGGCTGAGCTAATACAATTCGAGGTTAGTTTCGTAAGCGTACAAGATGAAATTTTTACTCGAAGGTTTGAAAACGTAAACTACGTAGAACTAATTGAAACCTACAATTGGAAAAGAGACATGAGGAGAAATGGTACGGTGGTGATAGTATTTGCACAGGCAGCTGTCACCACAGAGAGGGAACAACACTTTTATAGAGTCGAGCGATTATATTTCTTTGATATACTGGAGAAATACCCTATATTCTCTTAACATTTTATGCAATGGGAGTTAATTTTTTCAAACAGCAAACAGTAATTGGCAAACAGTATTCATCGTACTGCATAGCAAAGAACATAGGAATAGAATTGCTGTTTATTGACTTATAGCTTACTTTAATGTTTAATTTTTAAGAAAGAAATGCAACGAAAAGACAAAGTGGAAAAAGAAAAAGTAGACGCGAAAAATGCTGTTGAAGAATATGTGTATTACATACGAGACAAACTGTCAGATGTTTTCGCGGAATTTATTTCCAGCGATGTTAGTTTTTTTTTCAATCAAATTGTGAAAATAATAAACAACGCCTATCGATCTGCGATGTTACAGTGGCGTACCGACATTTTTAGCTCCCAGTTGCATTACAGTGTCATTTGTGTACCATTTTCCTGTACACAAGCTTATTGAGTGCTTGCTTTGTTGAGCATTCTACAAAAGTCTGAATTCGGATTATGGTATTAGCATTTTTATGTTTTTTAGGATGCCAAGAAACTGCGAGAATTATTAACAGAAACAGAGAATTGGCTCTACGATGAGGGAGAAGATGTTGAGAAGAAAATATATGACGCTAAGATGTCTGAGCTGAAGAAACTGGGCGACCCTGTTCAGGAACGATACCGCGAATATGAAAATCGAAAGAATGCTTTCGATGAATTTGATCGAGCTATTATCGTAAATTTGATTTTATCAGACATCAAACTGTGGAAAAGAAAATTTAAGCATTTTTTTTTAAATATATATCCTTGAATTTGAAAATCAATGATTTCAGAAAGCGCGAAAAGCTTACGACGAGTACACAAAAGGCAGTGAGAGATACGCTCATCTTGGATCAAGTGACATGGAAAAGGTGGAGTATACAATTTTTTTGCTTTTATTTTGCATCCGCAAATAGAGCTCTACGGTTCAATTCTAGAAAAAGACACTATCTGTTTATGGTGGTCTTTAGTGAATGGTTTATTATTATAGGTAATATCTGCAATAGAAGAGAAAAAAAAATGGGTGGATGATCAAAGAAGTCGCCAAGAAATGCGCAAAAAAACTGAACCTCCAATAGTTTTCGTCTGTCAAATACAAGATGAACAGCAGGTAAAATAAATAGGTTTCGGTCTGATAATCCTTATCTCCATCTTCACTCAACGAAATTTGTGGAAACGTTCAGAAGTGCTAAAACGCTGTACAGGAATCGATATGAAGCTAATTTTTTGCTCTAAGAGTCGTTGGTGTCTGCAGTTATTTCTTTTATTCTTTTCAGAAATTTGAGAATATCATCACACCGATACTGAATAAACCAAAACCGCCACCGCCGAAAGCAGAACCTACAAAAGAACAAGAAAAAACAACTGAAGGTCAAGAAGGCCAAGATCCGGCTTCTGACCAGACACCAAAACAAGATGCTAACAATAAAAATGAGCTTGGAATGGAGGTGGATTAAGAATTTTCATTTATTGTTTTCTTTTGTTTCTGGACTATTATTTGTTTTATGGACCGGACTGTTTTGTGAATCATTTCGCTACTTATAAATTTCAATGTTGTTACGGATATGGGGATCCAATCAGAAATGGAAATAGCTTAGCCTTATTTCAACTTAGTGAAGTTTGCGAGTTGGCTATTTCCATTAACCTATTTCATTTTTTTTTCTGGAGTTCGAATGTTGATTTTCACTTCTTAGTTTGCATGTAGCTGTTGCAAGGTTACGACAGGAATGTATCGGTATGTTTTCCTTATTCATATGTGTTTTTCTTATCTCTATTTTACACTGCGTTTTTCGGTCCTTTTTCCTCGAGAAATTCCTGCAAACCTATTTTAAAATTTTTGTTCGGTCAGCAAATTTATGCTTTCAATTTTTTACTGTAATTTCTGAAGGCTATTTTGTTAAAATAAATGTGATTCATTTGAATGTGTCAATACGGTGTAAATTGCCCTCCTCCCCCCACCCGCCCTCCCACTGGTTGACGATGTTATGTCAAGCATCCTTTTGTTGATTGCTTCAAGTATCTTTTCGGGTTTTTGGGATCACTAATTTCCTTGCTGTGGAGTTCGGTTGTAATTTGTCGATTTCATTAGCTCCCGTCAACCGTTTTGTAGAAGTCGGCAATTAACGATTTTCCAACTTGCAGTACTTGCTGTCTTTTTATGCTTCTAAATGGGCGGCAATAACTGAATTGAGTGCACGGAAAAGCAGTTAATTGCTAATATTGTGATGAGGAAATAAAACTGCTAATATTGTGACGAAAAGAAAAATGTGATGAAGAAGTAATAATGAGAAACGCCGGTCTCTATGCTAGTCTTTTCTTCATTGACATAATTTTGTAATAAGCGGGACTGATTGTTCGAAATGAAATAACGACTGACTCTGAACTGCTGTATGCAAATTTAAACATTCAGGAATATTTCCACATCTTTAGTACTATACCAATACGAAGAAGTGAAGGAATCGCCATTGAAGTATTAAATAACATGGAATAATTGAACTATTAACTGCTCGCTAACGCTTTTCGTTTTGGTAGTTCGTGGTGTGATTTAAGAAATGCAAGATGTATCGTTTGTTTTCGTTCAGAAAACGAGTGTTTTGTCTTAACATGAAAAGCAAAGTATATATGGATGGAATCAATAAGAGTACATTTCGTTACGATTGGATAGAAATGCAATATTACAAATTTATTTCATCATTTGATGTGGATCCGGTCATTTCGTTGCTCTTAATAAGATTCTTATGATGCGGCGTTAATACGGCTTTTAATTTCTGAAAATTTATGCATGAAATCCTCATTATAGATTGCAATAAAATTGCAGTGCAGTGCTAACACTGAATATTTCAGTTTCCCATGTGCTTTCTTTAATCTTTCAGAAATTATTGTAAAGTCGAAATTAATATAGATGCAACAAAACATAATTGTACTTGACAATAATCATACCTTAACATGCTATTTCAAAAAAAAAAAAGTTATGTAGCAAACATGCTCAGTGGAGTACTTATGTGTATTTTTATTATTTGTTAAAAATTAAAATATTGTGAGGAAGAAATTCATACCGCAGTGAATGTGTCACCTTCCTCGTTGAAAAGTTTGTAGAAGCCGACCAGGAAGATTGCCGATACAGTTGAAAGAGAAAATAGTATGCCAAGAATATTAGCTATTTGTGGGTAAACAAAATCTTGATACTTCAGTGGTTCATAATTAACGAAATAGCTAATTATGGTGTACTAAAAATGACAAAGTAAAAATTTTGCAAAAATTTCAAACAAAAAAGATTGCACAGACAAAAATAATACTTGAAAATTAACAAATCAAATTAAGAAACTGTAAAAATTCTTAACCAATAAAAGAATTGGTGCACCAATACTCCAACATAAACGCCAGTAGTATCCTGGTTCAAAACCTAGCATTTCTTTTAAATTTTGCGCAAAATTGCTCATTCCTAAAAAAAATAATGATATAAACTTTTTGGAATTGTTATCAGGATGATGAAAGAACAAACGACCTAAATGATTAATTTGATATTAAACTTAAATCAGATATCACTACATCATTTAATAATCCATGCTACCAAATCATTTGCTATTTATCATTTAGCTCAATGGAATTGTAGCGATAGTTGAATTATTATCAAATTATCAAACATTGATCAGTTAATTTTTTTGTAAATGTGAAAAATATTGAAATAATTGTCTTATCATTGATAAGAAGCTATCACAATCAATAAAACTTGTTGCATTTATTAAAAGTAAATTGTTTACGCTAGTGGATAAATTCTAAATATTAAATTATTGCAGTTTAAATAAACATATGTGTAACCGTAAATGAATGAGACGACAATTGTTTCACAGAGTACAGCTATCAGTAGACTCCACGAAGTTCCGTAAACAATTAGCCATTCCATAATTAGAATACCACCCTACGTAAACATTCATTTATCGTTAAATTTTTCAAAAATTAATAATTTCATCCGAGTGTTAAATTTCGTAGTGATGGAAATGAGAGCGAAATGAAGAGTGAACAAATGATATTTTGGAATGAAATCATCAAACTCACACTACGAGAATTGTATCAAGCATACAGTTATATGAAATTGCCATGAAACTAATTAATTATCGCTAATGAGAATTAGTAGGAAAAATTGTTAATTGCAAAAGAATGTAACCTTAGTACATATAGCAATACCAATAAGCATATAAAAACCAAACAGCACAGCGACAAAACATTCACGATAACGATTCAGCAATGGGAATTCATCGCTTAATGCCGTAATGATTGCTTCAGAGCCACCAAACTAAATTTCTCACTTAACAATGTCATTTTTTCAAAATTAAACAAAAATTAAATTTTTGAAAATTCAATAATTTCACTTCATCTTGCACAACAACATTTGCGTTTCAGTTAGATTAAAAGCCAGTATGATCACAGAGCTGTTTTTGCTATTTTTCAAAAATGAAAATAGCTAAATGCTGAAATGAGCAAATAAAAATTGAAAAAATATTTTCAAGAAAAAATTGCATCCATTTGATAGCATTATTTTAGCAATAATTTTTCAAATATTTATCAAAAACAACCTTCCCCCCCCCCCCCCCCCCCTCCTCCTCCAAAAATACAATAGGAAGGTTGAAAGTTGCATACCGAGCTATCCAATCCAAGCGTGAGTAGCATGAGGAAGAAAATTGCGGAAAAAACGGATGCACCGGGCATTGTTGCCAGTGCTTCCGGATAGACAACAAATACGAGTCCGGGTCCTTCCTGAAACTGTCCGGCAGAAAATAATTAAATATGCGAAATTGTAAATAATTATTAAAAACATGAAATTGTTGCATACATTATGATGCTATTGAATGTCTGAAACTGAACAAGTAATACTGTGGATTTATTAATAAATTAAATTGAAATGTGAGTAAAATAGCGTGTGAGTTAAAGTGTAAATAAAGAGAGTAATTAATTAGTGACAATTTAATTGCGATTCATTTTTTTTTTTTGCTACGTTTAAAATACGTTTGGAAATTTTAGAAATTCTAGCATGTGAGTAGCTCACCTGGGCCACTTCTTCTATTGCCCGACCACTTTTACATGACATATAGCCAAGCACATGAAAAAGTAGCAATTATATTGTTGAAATGTAATTTAGTAGTGAAACTAAATTTGAAAAGTTTGCTTGGAAATGAAACGGTGGAAGTGGCAGAAGAAAAAAATTATATTTCAATAAGGAGAAAAACGATAGCGGAAATTTACCGAAAAGATGACAAAACCGGACAGGAAACTTGTAGCACAATTAATCACACTCGTTAGTAACGCATCGCTAAAATTTTCTACTTCATTTTATTAATTTAATTTTAATGAATTTTAATTCTTCATTCTCGATTAGTATTAATTTCAAATTATCTTTTTGCATCAAGCGCTTTGTGCAGAGGAAACAAATGCGCCGTGTAACTTAATTTTTCAATAAACGTTTCCAGTGGAAATAAAATTCAGTTAGAATTTAATAAATTATAAATGTTGCTTATATTTCAAGCGAACATCAATTCATGTTAGGATTTAATTGATCATTCATAATTTTATTTTTTAACCAACGTTTTTTTGATAATTACCCGATAAATTCAAAATTTCATTTTCAATTCACTGTTTTAGTAAACCAATTATTTTGAAATAAAATTTCTACACTCATATAATCATTTGCAATAGTAATTTAGTATTGCCGTAAGATGGAAACATACTGACCAAATCCTGGGCCCAATGAGAAGAAAACCTAAAATCACCGCGTTACTTTTGCAATGAGCCTCTTATAAAATTTCTAAATTTCAACAGGAAAAGAAAAAAATTAGTTTAAATTTTTGTAAAAGATGAATTCACGTGCGACAAATTTAGAAATGGTAAAATATGCAGTTGACGGCGGCGGGAGAAGCGACATTACCAAACTTAAATATGTGATTTGACAAGTTGTTTTGACTAAATTGAAGCTCATTTGATCTCTTGTTAACTTGAAATTGTTTTAAAAAAAATTGCATGTGCAAAATGCTTTTGTATGAGCGGTAAAACGAATGAGTACCTGAGTTGCGGCATCCTGCCAAGCAGTTGGGACAGTTAGCATTGCGAGGTTCGGTTCGACGTAGTACTTAATACCCTTTTCGGCTCCCGGCAAAGTGATGCCGCGGACAAGTAGTATTAGCAGGAAAACATACGGAAATATTGCCGTGAACCATACTATCTGTTGTAAGTAAATGTTCATTGCCACTATCGCTATCCTTACTTTTATCCTTATCTTTATCATCATCATCATCATTATTATTTATTATTATTATTATTATTATTATTATTATTATTATTATTATTATTATTATTATTATTATTATTATTATTATTATTATTATTATTATTATTATTATTATTATTATTATTATTATTATTATTATTATTATTATTATTATTATTATTATTATTATTATTATTATTATTATTATTATTATTATTATTATTATTATTATTATTATTATTATTATTATTATTATTATTATTATTATTATTATTATTATTATTATTATTATTATTATTATTATTATTATTATTATTATTATTATTATTATTATTATTATTATTATTATTATTATTATTATTATTATTATTATTATTATTATTATTATTATTATTATTATTATTATTATTATTATTATTATTATTATTATTATTATTATTATTATTATTATTATTATTATTATTATTATTATTATTATTAATTTTTATTATTATTATTATTATTATTATTGTTATTATTATTATTATTATTATTATTATTATTATTATTATTATTATTATTATTATTATTATTATTATTATTATTATTATTATTATTATTATTATTATTATTATTATTATTATTATTATTATTATTATTATTATTATTATTATTATTATTATTATTATTATTATTATTATTATTATTATTATTATTATTATTATTATTATTATTATTATTATTATTATTATTATTATTATTATTATTATTATTATTATTATTATTATTATTATTATTATTATTATTATTATTATTATTATTATTATTATTATTATTATTATTATTATTATTATTATTATTATTATTATTATTATTATTATTATTATTATTATTATTATTATTATTATTATTATTATTATTATTATTATTATTATTATTATTATTATTATTATTATTATTATTATTATTATTATTATTATTATTATTATTATTATTATTATTATTATTATTATTATTATTATTATTATTATTATTATTATTATTATTATTATTATTATTATTATTATTATTATTATTATTATTATTATTATTATTATTATTATTATTATTATTATTATTATTATTATTATTATTATTAATTATTATTATTATTTTATTATTGGTTTTTTTTATTATTATAATAATCAGTTTTTGTGGATCGATTATTCACAGAGAAAATGGTGAAATTAAAGAAAACGGATGAGGAAACGGATGAGGAAAAAGGTAATAAAATGAGGGAAAATGCAAAAAATTTTTTGATTATAATTCTTTTACTTCGATTTCCAGGCGGATGATAAATGAATAAAAGTTAAGTGTTCTGCACGGTTAGATAATGTCATGCTTAGCAGTTATTGTTAAATGTTCACTTCAAGTATAGAATACTTACATCAAATGTTTAACGGATGTGAAAAATTTAACAAATGTAATTCACAGATTTTTTTTTTGAATTCAATTGAACGATCAAACAAACCTTTCCACTCATTCTGATGCCTTTCCAGAGAGAGAAATAGCAAATGATGTAAACCATTAGAAGGCAAAATACCATTTCCCAATTTGGTGAGCCAAGATTGTTCAGTGAGTGAGATACTGTTGAGTTGACGACACCAGGTGTATGCAAACCAAGAAATTCTTTACTGCAATTTCACTCAACGTGCGAATTTCATTTTTCATCGATAGGATATGGTAATGTGTAGATTTCAATTTGCAGCAATAAGATAGGTGTAGCAACACGTGATGGTGTAACACGTGATGGCACGTAAGAGGAACGTGATAGAAGTAGCATTATGAGGCAAGTGATAAAAGTATGATTGCAGTGAAGAGTATTTTAGAAATGTTATTTTTTTTCAAATTTAAATAAGCTTTAAATGATTTACTAGAAATATTCTTCAGCAGCCGATATAGCAACAATATTAGACATATTTAATGGTTCAGCACATTTGTCATCTCTTCCATCGTTCCAACTGAAAGGTGCTAATGTACGCGAAAAATTTTAATTTGAATTGTTTGATAAATTGAAAGAAAAAAACGACGAGAATTTTGTAGCATCTTTTTTCTTGCATAACATTTTTGTACATTTTAAAGTACAGCAATGGTAGCAACTTTTTACTGTTTGAAAATGTTCTCAACGAACGAGCTCTTTCTATCATTTTTGGTAATTTCAATGATTAATTCTCACTTACTTACATTATTTTCTTAATTAATTTAAGTTCTAATTAACGCTTTTCCCTACTTCTCTACATCGCCCCTTTTCTCCACTACATTTCACTATCAATTTGAATTAATTGCACTCGAAAATTTCCTAATGAATATGTCCGCTATCATTATCGATGACAGTCCTTAGCAGGAGCAACGCTGATCTCTGCTAGCTGCGGTAAGTGATTGGAGCGATGACCTCGGCTCGTAGCATGCGACACTGTTGTAGCCGTTCGCACACGACGTCCATGGTAAAGTTGCGGCGAATGATTTGAGGAAGAAGTGTAAAGCCCAAGCGATGATTACGTTGTAAAAGAAGTCCGTGTAAAATGCAATCATTATGACGCAGTAGCCTATTCCTGAAATTTAAAACTGAAATTTTTTTCTCTTTCATCAATTCCTTATTATCGGTTAGTAGCAGCGGCTGTAATCAACGATCCGTCTTCCTATCCTCGCTCTTTCACCGTTGAATTTCGTCCATTTCGAAATTCATCATCATTAAACGCTTAGGCAAATCGCTGTTCTTATCATTCAGCGCATTTCACCTCATCATTTTCCTATGAGTCATCACTGCATTCTCTATCTCAGCAAATTTAGCTGTTGAAAATTGAAATTAAACTTTTTAAAAATTAACAATCTCACTTTTCCCTCACTCGAACTCCCTCTAATTACTCAGTATTAAAATTTTTTCGTAATTCAAGTGGACAAATGCAGCCCCAAGTGGTGATTGCTCCTTTCCGAAAATATTGTCCGAGTGATAATTCCATGTAAAACAGCGGTACACCAACAAAAATTACCATTAATGTGTAGGGTATTAAAAATGCTCCTATAAAATAGACAGATTAATTTAATGAATTTGTGACAATAAACGCGAGACCGAAACAATTTATTTTTACTTAGCAAATTTTAAGCAATTTATTTTTGCTCGTTAAATTTTAAACAATTTATTTTTACTCAGTAAATAATTTTTTTTAAAGTGATAAGCAGCGCATTCTCTCGAAAGCTGCTTATTTTGCTCGAAAAATTTGCCTAAACGAACGCAATAATAATAGCAATAATAGCAATACTAATAATATTAATAATTAACAGCAATTACAATAATAGTAGTAATAATAGCAATAATAATAATAATAATAATAATAATAATAATAATAATAATAATAATAATAATAATAATAATAATAATAATAATAATAATAATAATAATAATAATAATAATAATAATAATAATAATAATAATAATAATAATAATAATAATAATAATAATAATAATAATAATAATAATAATAATAATAATAATAATAATAATAATAATAATAATAATAATAATAATAATAATAATAATAATAATAATAATAATAATAATAATAATAATAATAATAATAATAATAATAATAATAATAATAATAATAATAATAATAATAATAATAATAATAATAATAATAATAATAATAATAATAATAATAATAATAATAATAATAATAATAATAATAATAATAATAATAATAATAATAATAATAATAATAATAATAATAATAATAATAATAATAATAATAATAATAATAATAATAATAATAATAATAATAATAATAATAATAATAATAATAATAATAATAATAATAATAATAATAATAATAATAATAATAATAATAATAATAATAATAATAATAATAATAATAATAATAATAATAATAATAATAATAATAATAATAATAATAATAATAATAATAATAATAATAATAATAATAATAATAATAATAATAATAATAATAATAATAATAATAATAATAATAATAATAATAATAATAATAATAATAATAATAATAATAATAATAATAATAATAATAATAATAATAATAATAATAATAATAATAATAATAATAATAATAATAATAATAATAATAATAATAATAATAATAATAATAATAATAATAATAATAATAATAATAATAATAATAATAATAATAATAATAATAATAATAATAATAATAATAATAATAATAATAATAATAATAATAATAATAATAATAATAATAATAATAATAATAATAATAATAATAATAATAATAATAATAATAATAATAATAATAATAATAATAATAATAATAATAATAATAATAATAATAATAATAATAATAATAATAATAATAATAATAATAATAATAATAATAATAATAATAATAATAATAATAATAATAATAATAATAATAATAATAATAATAATAATAATAATAATAATAATAATAATAATAATAATAATAATAATAATAATAATAATAATAATAATAATAATAATAATAATAATAATAATAATAATAATAATAATAATAATAATAATAATAATAATAATAATAATAATAATAATAATAATAATAATAATAATAATAATAATAATAATAATAATAATAATAATAATAATAATAATAATAATAATAATAATAATAAATAATAATAATAATGGAAAACAATTGGCAAACTACCTTTAAGTATTGCGATTAATCCTCGAGGCTAGAAACGCAATATATTTTATGAAATTTCACTGATTTAAGTTTTACGTTTTCAAAACAAAAAAAGCGCTAAGCTCACCTCCACCATTTTTGTAGCACAAATACGGAAAACGCCAAATATTAGCCAAGTCAACCGTGAAGCCGATTATCGATAGGAGGAAGTTTGCTTTTCGATTCCAAGTGTCTCGTGGCTTGTCGGAGCAATCTTGTCGTATCGCTTTATGTCCTAATTTTCATGTTTTTTTTTGAATTTCATTTTAAATTACCGCCCATCAGTCATCTTATCATTTTCTACAAATTTTGCAAATTCCTTTGTAAACCGACAGTCTTACTTATTCCATTTTCACTTTAATATTCATCGATTTCGCGTTCTTTTTTAAAAAAATACATTTCTACCTTATATCCTTTCGGTGAAAATTAAAGTATTATGCGAAATTCATTTTTGTTACTATGTATTTAATTGCTTATCCATTAAATATTTTGTAGCTTATATAACTAATGACAGTAATTGCGTCTTATGAAAGCCACCTAAGTTTTCATTTCATTCATTTCAGTCACTAATAATTTTATCAAAAAAAATGGCTTAAATTTAAGTTTTCACTTACTTTTGTGGACCAATTCTTCGTTCATATTCGCGCGTGCTAAATGTGCTCTGTGAAAAAGTTCTGTGGAAAAGTATTTGTCGGCACGAATTTCATCCAAAATGGAAAATGCTTAAGATGAAATAATAAAACCTTAATGCTTAAATTGCAGGAAGGCTATTATACTTTTTTTTTTCAAATAATCTTACTATAAAACGTTTATTTTTTCTTTGTGTTAAAACTTCTAATTTGAAAGGAACTACATTCGTCACTGCTCTAACCTTTTTTTTTCCTTCCTTTTCTTTTTTATCTCTTCTCTCTCTCTCTCATCAATATTTTCACAAAAATTTTTTTCCTTCATTTTTTGTTTAATCCATTTAATTCATTTGTTTTTTTTCTCCTCAAAAAACATTTTATGCAATTTAAGCATTAAGCAATTTAAGCAATTTTTAAAGCAAAATTTAAGCAAAAAATTTATGAAATTTAAGCATGATTTTTACATGCTATTTTTTTCCTTCCTTTTGAATAATTTTTGTTAAAATTTTTTTTCTTTACATATTATGTGCTCATCAAGCATTGATTGTTCGATAAAGGATTTGCTCTAAATTCAATCGATAAATGATCTGTGTTATTTCAATTTTTCATCGGCTTGTTTGAAAACGCCTAGCGATTGGATGTTCGTTTGATCGGATCGCTCGTTCAAACGTCAAATTCAACGTTCACTTCCGATAAACCGTCTTCTTCACTCTTTTAACAACTTTTCATCTCTTTCAGAGAATTCATAAATATTCCAATTTGAAATTAAAAAAAAAGTTTTGAAGAATTATGAAAGGAAGAAAGTAAGAAAAAAAAATTTTGCAATAAATTCCTGGTGAATTGAACAATAAAATTACGTATTCAATCTACAAAATATTAAATTTTAGGAATCCAAAAATAACAAATGCCTTTGCTTTCCACATCAACCAAAAATACAAATTCTTAACACATAAATAGTTTGAAATCTCAAATAATTGTAAATTGAATTAACAAATATCGATTCAATTCTTTTATTTAATTTCCGATTACATATTATTCGTTTCCCTTTCTCATTCCTCTTTCTCTTTTTCCATCATCTATTGCAACAATACATCAACAAACTTGCCTAATCGTGAAGCTATAAATTTTAATAGCTTTGGAAACTTATCAGAGAAATATTAAAATTGTTCAAAAATTGCTAATATCTAATGTTGGCGTTTTTTTTGTCGTAAAAAACGAAGGAAACTTTTTTTCCTTTCCTAAATTTAAATTCATTTCAGTTATTTGATTAATATTTGTGCAATAATCGCAAATGTTATCCAAAATTGCTTTCTTTTTTCTTTTTTGCTCATTTAAATATTACAATACTAATAAGTTGTGGAACTTTGGTTTTGTTCAAAAAATATTTTCACAAAATTTCTTCAAAACTTTTCAGCTATTCCTTATCACCGCTTGTTGATACGGTGCTCTCAGTGATAGCAGCAGCAGTTATCCGCTTCAACTCTTCATGAATCTTTGTAAAGGACGGTCGATCGATGGGATTTTGAGCCCAGCATCTGCCAATAAGTAGTGATACTTCGGATGGCGTACCCTAAGGCAAACAGCGATTACTTGAAGTGTTGATTAGTGAAAGCCTAAGAGTCAATAAGAAACTGTAGACAGTATGTAAGCATAGTACTCAAGAGTAAATAAGAAACTGTAGACAGTATGCAAGCATAGTAATGATGTATCATTCATTTGCAATTTCAATTCACGTTTTCTGTAAATGATAAGGTAAATTTAATTTAATTTATGATTGAATATATAAGTTCATTTGCAATTTCAATTCACGTTTTCTGTAAATGATAAGGTAATTTTAATTTAATTTATGATTGAATATATAAGTTCATTTGCAATTTCAATTTACATTCTCTGTAAATGATAAGGTAAATTTAATTTAATTTATGATTGAATGTATAAGTTCATTTGCAATTTCAATTCACGTTTTCTGTAAATGATAAGGTAAATTTAATTTAATTTATGATTGAATAAATAAGTTGAACAATTGTACATTAATTGACTGTTAAAAATTTGGGAATAATCAAAGTATTTTATTACAAAAACTTTTAGCCATTTGTTAATTTAATGTGAAATTTTGAAAAATTATTGTATAAATTTTATAAATAAAATTATAAAGTATTGTTAGTTTAAGCGATTGATAAATTGAAATTTTTTCATGATAGAACCACCTCAGGCATATCCATTCGATAATTTTGAACGATAATTTTAGCACGCGTCTGTATGTTCGATAAGGATGGATATGGTTCGCAGCCTTCAGAGTACACTTCCCAAACATGCAAAATTATTTTTCGTTTTTATTTTCTCTTTCAAAAATTATTTATGTATTTGTTTAAGTGAATTTTTTTTATCCTTGATTTTAATATCTTTTGTTCTTAAAGTAGTTCCTAATTTTTGTATTAATTATATTGGGATTAAATTATATTTTACATGTTTCAATTTATATCGTTCATTTTTGTGCTAATTTACTGAAATTAAATTTTTTTAACAGAACTCAATGTTTAACTTATACGTATTATTCTATTTCGCTTTATTTTTATATTTTAATTTATGTAGTCAAATTTTTGTGCATTCATTAGCTATCTGTTCATTGTGTAGGGAAAAATTCAATTTCTTATTTTAACTTCTTTTGCAAAATAAATAAATCTGCAAATGCTAAAAAATAACTGCTAGAATTTAAAGTTCACCTCAATTCATTCATATGAAATATCAAACTGAAATGACGTCATAATTTCAGTTCCATTCACTCAGTGAAATAAATACTTTAGGCGCCAATTTTAACAAAAACTAAATTTCTCTAAATTTTAATGTTACAAACGAAAGAAAAATTCAATACTATAAAAAAGAGAAACAGAGAGAGAGGGAATATCGAATATGGTCATTAAATTACTCATTTACTGCTCATGGAAATTGATAATTAACTCATGGATTGTAACGCCTACCATAATACCATACGACCATACGTCAGTTTTCGTTGAATAAATTCGATTTTGCATTGTTTCTGGTGCTAACCACTTAATCGGCACCTTCAAAAGATTTCATAATTAAATGAATTTTTCATTCCACTCGATCAATTAAAATTTCATGAAAACATGAAATTTCCTGATATCTTGATGGATATTATTTGCTGTTGCGATTTCAAGTTTTAAAGTTATTTCAACAAAAAAATTCAAATTTGCATTTAATTTTTCTAGCCCTATGCTAGAAAAATTATTTTTGCAATCACAATTGCCTCTGCTCAAACACTCAACTTCCTAAATTCTAGCACGGTATAGTGAATTAGTAAATTATTTAAATTTGTTGGTTGATTGACAAAATTTAATAATTAAATTTTGACTTGGAAATATTTGCATTTTTTGGAATAATGCCTATGAGTTACAGAAAAAATCGTTAGTAAAATTTGATTTATTATTGCGATCGAAACGTTAATGAAATTCAATATTACAATTGAAATGAATGATTAGCAAAAATTAGGTACGCTTTTATCGCTTACTAAAGGAACTTGAAGTAACTTTGTGTAATATTTTTTAGAAACAAAATTCCAATTTGCTTCCTTCGTTTGGCATTACCAAACGAAATGATAAACGACAATTCAAACTGATAATTAGCATATTTAGAAATTTGCTCATAATAAAAAAGTAATAAAAAAATGAAAGTGACTTTCGTCTTACTTTGTCAAGACTTTTATCCTGAATTGGTGTTTTCTCGTCAGACATGCCAAAATCGCTTAATTTAATATGATAATCACGTGTTAGTAAACAGTTACGAGCCGCTATATCTCTAAAAATGACGGAAAAATAAAGATGAAATTCACTCGAAAAATTCACAATCATTTTTTTCCCCTCTCAACAGCATAATTAGCATAATTATATTTCATGGCACTAAAAATATTGTCTAATTAACCTAGAATGTCAATGCTGTACAAAAAATAAAACCCTAAAAGGTTACTTAAATCAATTTTAAATTAAAATATCACCTATGAATACAATTTTTTTCCCCTCCAGGTATTTCAAGTCTGAAGCACATTCTGTGATAAATCATAATTTTAACGATGGTAAAATCCGACAGCATAATTATTTCATGGCACTAAAAATATTGTCCAATTAACTTAGAATGTCAATGCTGCACAAAAAATAAAACACTAAAAAGTTCCTTAAATCAATTTTAAATTAAAATACCACCTATGAATGCAATTTTTTTCCTCCAGATATTTCAAGCCTGAAGCACATTCTGTGATAAATCGTAATTTTAACGATGGTAAAATCATCCCACGATTCTTGCGCAGAAATGATAACGTTGAGCCACCTGAATGATAAACATGTATAGCTAATTAGCAGCTAATTTAATTAGCTAGTTCTACTATGCTATTTAATCTTTGTATGATAATAAAATAGAAAAATTGATTTCCTTTTTTTTTTCAAGAACTTTCAAAAACCTTTGATATTTCACAGCTATTTTTGCATGCTACCTACCGACAATTTTACTTTTACCGTTAAGCTTAAGCTAATTTTATTTGGTAAACTCGTAATAAATTAGCATTGCTAGTTTATAAATTATTAAAGTTAACTTTGAGAAAAAGGCAAAATGCAATTGTCCATTTCTGGAAATTTAATTAAAAATCATACAAAATGATTGCTTAATGAGAAACCTTCACAAAGTTCCATTAATATTAGCAGTGGTGATTGATCAGCAACAACACCAAATATTCGAACAATATTTGGATGATCAAATTTACGCATAATACGTGCTTCTTTTAGAAAACTAAAACGTGACGCACGTGATGCATTATCATGCATTGTTTTTATAGCCGCTAAATGCATGCGGTCATTTCCATCGGTGTATTCACCACAATATACCTAGAAGAAAAAATTTCTTGAACTTAAGCATAGCAGAAGTCTGGCCGTACAACAGCTGAAGCTTACATTATGAAAACGTAGGCTTCTTTTAAGAAGTAAATAAGTAACTATGTTTTAAATTGAAATCAGACAGTCTCTGTATTTCGTTACTTGAGTTCTTATTTATTCATTTTTAAATCCAATCATGTCTTTGTTAACTGCTGCTTTGACTGCCATTCCCTACTTTGTTGCCTTCTCCTTCATTCTTGACGTATTAATTCATTCATTAATTAATTTAGGTGATTAATTTTAAAGCTGTTAAACTTTGTTAATTTATTCTAATTTGCAAATAATCAAATATGACGAACATTTATCGCTAAAAATTTAGACGTACTTCAACAGCAAAAAATCTATTTGTGATTAAAATTTGAATATCACATTAATTTTCATGTTTTATATTTCAAAGAAAAATTTTGCTAACCTCACCAAATGCTCCCTCACCAAGTTTTTTCAGCATTTTCACTTGTGCTTTCTGCACTAACCAGTTTGGTCGTGGAATTCCATTCCTCAAAACTATTTGACTATTTTGTGTGAGTGGTTTTTTTGTCAACAAATACCACTTAATTAATTCATCAATTGATTTCTTCTGTAAGCAACAACATGCAACACGTTGGATGCTTGTTTAATACTTTTTTTTCCCCTCAAAATAATTGATCACTCATTTCAACTCTTTCTAAATTCACTTATTTACATGAAGAAAAAAATTTTTTTTTCCTTCCTCCTAGAAGTTTTGTTTTGGTAGTAAACATTTGAATTTTCTCTTTAAACGTTTTGCTTTCCTCGTTTTTAAACGTAACGTTGTTTTTCCTTTAAAAGCAAAAAGAGAGAGAGAGAGAGAGAAAGAAAGAAAGAGGAAATTCCGAAATTTTGTTGATAGGAAAGAAAATAAATATTGAAGGATAGCAAAGTTGACAGATAAACAATTACAATGAAAATTTATCGGAAAAAAATTTTCAAATTATTAAAATCATTTCTCCTAAGCAAATAAAAGGAAAAAAATATTTTCAAAACGATTACATCAAAAAAAAAAACTAAAATATTGCGCTTAAAAGTTAATTATTTTAGATACTAAAAATAGTTATAAATTTATCGAAACGAATTTTTTATTCCCTTCGCTGTTTGAAAATTTTAGAGAGAAAAGGAAAAAAAACAAGTCTTAAAGTATTTATTAAAGTAAGAACCAAGTCTTAGAGAATCCTGCTAACTATTGCAAAGCTTCGCCTAACTCATTAAAACCATTCAGGGTATTCTGTTTAAAAATTCGATTTCAAAAAAAAACAATGATTAACCTTAATTTTTTCAATATAAATTTCACCATTTGAATTTTGATTAATTAGGAAATGTTTTATCATCTTATTCGTGCACACATCAAGTGATAAGGTTATTATATCTAAATGTTTTTAAATTATAATTTTAAAGTTTTCTAAATTTCAATACTTCAAACTTCATTTTAACCAATTAAAAGTGCCAATTATAAATGCATGTTAAGAATAGACAGCACCAACATTAGCTGACACTCCACATACCTTTCCAGTCAGTTTTCCGGATCAGAAAATCACCATCCTCTTTCAACAACGGCTCAATGTCACGTTTCGTTAGAAAACCATGATAATACCTATCGATCGGCTCATAATCCATTCAGGTTGAAAAGTCGCGAACTGAATGAATCATATTATCTCCGTTGAAAATTTCAAATTTCGAAGAACTAAATTACTTTGATGAAATTAATTTTAGAAATTTCACAAGTTTCCACAATTTCTCGAATGTTCTACTGATTAATGATGACAGGTTTTCCTCATTTCAATGATTGAAGGCATTGCTCATTGGCTTGCAAAGAAATGAAATAAAATTTCTCTGAAATAATTACTATCAAAAAAATAAATTACTCAAAAACTTTCTTATCTTTTTGCACAGCAATTCAACCGATCACTTTTTACAAATGGCTGCTTTTTAATCTAAATAGATATTTAAAAAAAATTGAAGCGTGTGAACGAAAAAAATGAATTTTTTGTTTTTATTCAAATTTTTATGCTAAATTTTGTTTTTATTTTTGGAATAGCTTTTACTATTTCTTCGTCCCTCTCCACTAACCATAAATAATCATATCGATTAAGCTAATAATTTTATTAGTTATTATGTACATTACCGGACAAATATATATGCATATTACAGCGACTACAAACACTATGACAGGAGCAGTTATTCTTTAAACAATGCATTGAAAAATAAAAATTAATCAATTAATCAAAAATTAATCAAAAAATCAAATAGATGGTATAACAATTACATGGTTCTATATGATACATTGCTGAATGTCTTGCTGAATACTTTGCTGAATTGAAACGAAAAAATTTTATACTTAATGAGTTAGCATCATTGAGCACCAATAAAAGATGGAAATGTTTTAAGCGCTGATAAGTAACTTTTTCAAATTCGCCTTCTAACTTCCACTCTCCTTATTTGTCATTTGAACAGAAATGCTATATGATGGTATTCATATAGTTGAAGAAAAAAATACTAAGCATAAAAAAATGAAACAACACAAGTCTAAAGATTCCATTCCAAAAACATAATTCAAATTTACTAGTAGCTAAATTAAACATATCAAAACCAATTTAGAATATGAAATGCTACCATAAGCAAAAATTTTATTGCGTGATTCAAAAGTTGCATGAAAGCGTTACAAAACATAAGGCACACCTATGAAACTGCACTTTCATTAAGATTCATTTCAACTACTTTTTGAACTATCAAAAATTTTTCGCATCTCTTGCTTCATTTTCAGAATTATTGCCGGTGGTACGCAAAACGCGAAGCATTTCAAAACATCAACCACATATCTAAAAAAGGTTACTGTTGAAAATTAAATACGACCTCAGTGATGCGTCATATCAGAACCGAAATGAGTGACAGATGTAATCAAACTACTTCCATCAATATATATCTCGTGCAGGTAACCTGATACTGTAGAAATAAAAGTGATACGATGGCATACGTGAAAACTAAAAGACTTCATTCAACAAAACTAAACGAGTGAAAATAAAATTAAAACTATAAGCGGCTCACAGGCGTGTACACTTTCAAGAATGGAGCAAGGAAAGAACTTTCAATTCTCTAAATTCATCACAGTGACTATGAATTCTTAGTGTAGGTCATCCACAATTAGTCATCTTTAACAAAGAGTCAGAAATGCTGAGGAAAACAAAAAAAAAAAAAAACAAATAAACTAACGGAATCCCTTCTGCGTTAGCGATTTCAGCTGCATCATTTAGCAACAGCAAGTAAATTTTCCCACTTAATCGAGTTGTGAGTCGATTTTTGATTAGCCACTTTCGATCCATCTCATCACTACTGTACTGTAATTTATGAAGTTTAATATAAAACTAATTATATGACAATTTGAAATTAATAGGGAATTTCACGCAAAAATGAGTTTTGTTTTAGATAAAAAGTATTATATTTGGAATTAACCTAACAATTTAACAAATTCCGTTGTGTACTCAATACTTATTTAATTTATAACCAATAATGCTTTCCTTGCAGTACAGTCGGTTAGGAACATAACAATACACAAGAATGGGAAAAACCAAATTATTTCATATCTTCGGCAAAGGAACTAATTCAACGGAATAACATATGGCACGCATTCCACTTATTTCTGACAAATGAAGGGAAGGAAGAAAACTATAATAAGACTGCGCTATATTTTACACTAAAAACTGTTTCTCGGATGAATTTGAATTATATTTTTCATCTAAATTGCTCCAATAAATTCAAATTACTCGAAAAATAGCTGGGTATCTTCTTAGTAACTTCCGATAATTGTGCAGCATGAGAATTCGAGAAACTTTCGATATGAGAATAAATTGCGATGATGAACATACGCGATCAGGATTCCACTATAAAAATGACATATAAGGTTACATATTTGGAACTTTACCATCATAGTACATTTGAAACTTTACTTTTTTCTAAAAAAAATTAAAACATTACAATTACATTTACAATTTTAATCTATATAACAACGTGTCATCCGTATTGTAGGATGAAATAAGAAATATTCCAGTGTTTGCCATTCAACAAGAAACAATAATCATGAAAAAAACCTTCGCCAAATCTAACTCAGTAACCATTTCACTGACATGGACATATGACGGAGTACTTCTACCAGGGTTATCCGCCTGAAAAGTCAAAATCAACAGGTTCTAAAATATCGGTATATGACAATCGCTTCCCCTTTAAATAACAACTGTTCAAATGAAAATCATTTAATAAAATCCAAGTCTAACTTTGGGAGGACGACCACGTTTTCTTCCGCGTGGAGAAATGTTTGTTGGACGTTGATGCACAACAAAATTAACAACACTTGTTTCGCTATCCAAATCCGATTCAGTATTAACCGGAAAACTGTGATAACAAATGTTCATGTTAATGAATTCAATTTTTTTCTGAAGACAAGATAGCTTTAACTTAATAATAACAGTTACACAAATGACCACCATAATTTCACTCTTTTCCTAAATGATTGACTGAATTATCGAGGAACATTTTCGGTACTTCTGAAAAGCCGTTTGAAAAAAAAAAACAGTAATTCGCTGAATAACACGCAATACTGAACAAGCAAAATGCATATTCATTGCAATGTACCTACTCCTTTTAGCGTTAATTCATAAAATAAATGGGAATCTTACTTTGGAGATTCTAATCCTCTTTCCGAAAAACCTTCCACTTGCTTTTCACACAAAAATGGCTTTTTTGCTGCTTCAAGAATGCTACGACACAGGCATTTTATATCGTCCTCTGTTACTTCCTGAATATAAGGTAAAATGATCAAAGGAGTATTCGTGCAAAATAGGAAAACTTACCGTCAATTACAATACTAAAATGAAAAATGCATTCAATACAAATGTTTCATATACACACACACAAAATGAAAAAAAGTACACTAGGTTCATGTGTTTATTAAGTTTTCTTTTATTTGGTTTAAAACCTTAACATATTTGCTGCAATAATCATTTAATTAAAAAAAAGCAACATATATTCTTTGCCTAACTATTGAATTACATTTTAAATTTGAGTAACCAATTTTTGACGTGCTTTTTTTAATTTCCAATAATTGTTCATCAGAGGAAGTAAGAAAAAGTCATCAAAAAATCTTTAACGAACCAATCCATTTCTCTGAAGATTCTCCAGCGCTGGAGAAAAAGTTGTCCTTAAATGTCGCTCAATAATTTGCCGAAATTCATTAGTCATTTCGGATTGAAACACCTAACAAACGAAAATATTATTTTTTCTTGTTACACGCGTAGTAAGCTTTATGAAAGATTCCTTTCATAATTCTTTAAATGTATAGATATTAAAAATCAAGCGTGCAGTTTCCAACCTATTCGTATTTTTTCTTAAATTTGAAATGCCAACATTCTGCCAACAAATGCATTGGATATAATCAATGCTAACTTCGTGGTAAAGTAATTTACCGTCAATCAATAAATATGAAGCTTCAAAGGAGTTTTTTTTTTTGGAGCAGCATTTTGTAACTACAGATTAACAAAAATCAATTAAACATATGCGTTGCATTTAAATCTGATAATTTTGTGAAGAAAACATACCTGTCGTACCAAATCGAGAGAACGAAAAGTATCGCCGGCCATATCCGTTTTATTTCGCATGATAGTCTGCTTTAATAAATTTACTTTTGCATTTTTTCCTTCACCCATCGATGCTAATAATCCTTCCAGGATTTCGGTTCGTAAATTTAGCTTATTACCATTACCATTCCCAGTACCGTAGCTTCCGAACATTCTGACACGTATAAATAAAAAAAAAAATCAAAGGGAGCTTGAATTGATCACTTCACCTGAAAAACTCTTTTAGCATTTACAATTTTACGAAACATAATTCATTGTCAGCGTTGCAAGTGAAAAATACCGGAATAGTGGGGGATAAAATCTCACATATCTTTCACAGTTGACTTTGAATTTGAATGCAACAATTACTAACTAAAACTGACACCTACAAATTGAAACATTTTGCAGACAGGAATAAAAAAAAAAGAAAAATTAATGTGTTAAATGCAAAAAGATGTATATCTAGGAATATTTTACACCTCCACGTAAGTAATGCTACAAACTTAAAATCTTACAAACACTTACTTATACGATACGTACATCCAAATATCATACGCAATAATTTCAAAAATTAAAAAGTCAAAAATTAGAATAAAATGAATGTGAAAAGCGCCAGAATGCAATATAAAAAAAAAACTTTTAATTCCTAAGCATAATAATATTTCAATTCTCTATTCTCTTGAAAAAACAAAAGGAAAACGTTAAAATTAATAGCAAATTTTTCATCGATAAAATTTCGAAACACAATCAGACCGTTAAGGTAGCAATTGATCATACATTGAGATATTGTTTTAAAAGTTCGATTCCGCTAAGATAACTTACAAAATACCATATCTTTTACCACTTCCGTTAATCGCGTAAACGGATCAGTTGATGCCATTCAAATGACGAAAGTAAACAAGTGAACGATGGTTGAATGGATGAGAGCAGTTGAAATGGTTGAAAGTGGTTGAGCTGTTAAAACGATTGAACGATTAAACAGTGAAATGGTTGAAGTGTGGAAATAATAGCAATTCAAGCACAAACCTTTTCTGAAATTTGAAAAAATGAGACATTAATGATCGGTCCTCGTTATGTTTGTTGAAGTTTTTTTTTTTTTTTTTTTTTGCTATGTATGTCTGGCAGTCATTTCTGTGCGTTTAACGTCCCACTGTATCATCGCTACTCTCAATCTTCAATGCTCTCAATCATTGCTCTGTGAGTCTCTCTTCCCTATTTCTCACCCTCTTTACTACTGTTTAATTTTCAAAACTTTCTACTTTTCTAATTTTACGATGAAATTTTATCAAATTCTTTACCAATACTTTTATTCCGGAAATAAATTAGCAATTAGAATTTGAGATTTTAAATTAACTTGAGAATTATTAGCAAAATATTTCTGAATGCAGCAGATGAAGAAGTATTTAGCTTTTGGCATGCTTCTTTTCAGTATTTTTCTTGTGTAAATTAAAATCTTTTAAATTAAAACTATCAGTGATTTTAGCGCTTACACAATCAATTGCAAATTAAGTTTAAATAAAGTAGTTCAGTTTTTCATAATGTAGCAATCCAAGTGATTTTTCATTTCTTTGCTGCGGAAGCTAGAATTTTGTCCCGAAAACTGGAACTATTGCTTGATAGAAATTCTGAGTGCTGTAAAAAATGAATTAAATTATTTTATAAACTTAGGCTTTAGATTAAGTATCATAATAGTTTTTGACATTTGACGTATTATTTGTATGCTTCACGGGTGAAGTGTAATTGACAACAGCGTACGTTCGTTTCCGCCATACGTTTGCGTCATTGCTCAATGACGTAATTGTTTGCTAATCAAGCAAACGAAAAACCACCATTCACATCAGTCAGTCATTTGCATCAATTTGCAATTGAATTAGCTTAGTAGAATTAGAATTTTTTTCTTTTTTTTTTTTTTTAGAAAAGAAACCACTTCGATTGGTTGGTTTTTTTTTCTTCTAAATTTCATCGTCTTCCTTGTGTTAATTTCAACTTTTTTCTATTTTTTCCTTATCAAATATCTTTATTATTATCAGTCTGATAGCTTCGCTCTTTTGTTAATCAATCAAAAATGGTTGTCTTCTGATAAATGTTTTAATTGTGTATTTTTTTAAGTTTTTAAGAATTTAACTTTACGAATCAATAATTTAAATATTATTCCGCGATTAATTTACTTGTAGCACAAATATTAATTCATAGCTAAAGACCTTAATTAACGCCTAGTTGATCATTAATTAAGTGATTGAGTGATATGCCATGTAATTTAATTCATTTTACAAAATATTATCCAATAATTCACTGTCAAATGAATTCATAGTACGACAGCTGGGAATTATTTCGAACGAAAAAAAATATGAATTTTTTTTCCTTTTTTTTTGATTATTTCGATCATTCATCATAGGCAGCCAGCAACTCATATTGCGAAGTGATAATTGTACGATAATGCGAAATGCCATTTAATTGCTTTCTTCTTCAAATACAACGAAAACCTTACTAATTTTATGGCCAAAATTTAAAATTTGCAAAATTTTCTGTAATTAATTGATAATTGTCTAAATTTTAACAGTAAAGCAACAATGTAATTTAAATTAAGCTGTTAATTTTCTTATAATGATATGATATGTGAAGAGATGGCAATAAATATTTTTCGATAATAGACGCGTAAAAAATTTCGATAAATTCATTATGCTCTTCATTTCACGCTTCCAAATGCGTTTAAAATTTTCATTTCAAATGAACAATTTTGTCAATGACTACAATTTTATACTACAATAAACATGTTGTGAAAAAAAAATGCAATTAAACAGGAACTTTTCGCAGTGATAATTGCTTCATTAACTTATCATCGCTGTAAATTACAAGCGTAAATTGAGGATGAAATGAGAGCAATGTGAAAGAAAGCTGAAAGCTTAAAAAATATTTCACTAAAGACGCTTTTGTTTTAGTTGTGATTTTTGATCAAATATATTAAAATTTGCTACATTAACTGATATCGTACAGAAAGAACAAAAAAAAACGAAGAGGGAAAGGTGCGCAAGAGAATAGTGAGCATAAAGATAGTATAAAAATTTTTGTTTCATTGAACTTTGGCACGATATTTGCTAACTGCTTATTATTATTATTATCATTATTATTATTATTATCATTATTATTATTATTATCATTATCATTATCATTATCATTATCATTATTATTATTATTATTATTATTATTATTATTATTATTATTATTATTATTATTATTATTATTATTATTATTATTATTATTATTATTATTATTATTATTATTATTATTATTATTATTATTATTATTATTATTATTATTATTATTATTATTATTATTATTATTATTATTATTATTATTATTATTATTATTATTATTATTATTATTATTATTATTATTATTATTATTATTATTATTATTATTATTATTATTATTATTATTATTAAATTATTATTATTATAATTATTAGTTATTATTGTTATTATTTCTTATTAATTATTATTATTAATTATTAAGTATTAACTTGTTTTCTAAGTTTAATTTTGTCAAAATTCATTTGTTTAAATTAAAATAATTATACGTTTTCGAAGACTTCCTCAATTTTCTGTCATTCATTTATATCAAATAATAAAATTTTACCAATGCAAAAAAAGAGCAAAATTTTTCTGCCAAAAAAGAAATGAAAAAGAGAGAAGGAGAGAGAGAGAGAGAGAAATTAGTGAGAAGAATTGTTATTTGCGTTTTTCAAAAATTTCAACATTTGATTGCGGTTGCAACGATGTGAAATTTCCGCTATTATCGAACTGTTGTTGAGCTGTTGTTGCCCCCTCTTCATTCATTAACTAAAATTTGCTTTGTTTTTTCTTTATTCATATTTTCTCTTTTCTATTTCTCCTTTTTTATAAGTAATTTCTTGAAAAATTATTATTTCAAATTGTTTTTCCAAAAAATTATTTCAAAAAAAAAGAAGAGGAAGAGAACGCGAAAAGCATTTGTAAAATGATTGATAAGTGGATACCAATGCGCAATATGATAAGCAATGCTCTTTTGTAACAAAATTATTAGCGCTTGTTTCAACTTCCGGATTCCATCGAAATGATTCACACGTTTCACCATTGAAGTACCAACGAATAAGCCAACCGTCTTGTGATTCACAAACTGGCTGAAGACATGCTGTCTCTGTAAATTTTTTTACTTTTAACATCTTTTTAACTTTTTTTTTTAAGAAAAAAAACAATGCGTCGATTTTTTTGATTGCTTTTTTTTTGTTTTTGGAAGGAGTAAGTTCTTTTTTTTTTTGTTGCAAAGAATTAATTTTAAACAAATACATAAACGGTGCAAAAAAAAAGCTAAAAATTATTTTTTTTTCTAGTTTTAATTTTAAATTAAATATGCCTTTTCGTGGGCAACAAACACCATTTCCTGTTTCGGCGCTAAAATCAACTGATTGTATGCATTCATAGCCGTCCGGACAATTGATTTCCTCGAATGTTTTACTGTGACAGAATACCGGTTCATTATTACGATAGAGTACCGTTCGATATCCGGCACCGTTTGGTAGCGGACACGTAAATGGTGGCCCAAGCATTCCGGTGCTAGCATCTATCAGCGATAAACATATCCAACCATTGGAATCACTGTTTCTTCTGCATTGCTGTATCTAATTTTTTCTTTAATTTACTCTTTTCAAATACTTGTCTGTCCTCATAAACCATTTCAAGCAATAAATTACCATCCAATTTACCTCTCAAAAAAAAAAAAAGAAATTGGTAATAAAGTAACAATTTTAATTTAATCCTCTTTTTCTTGTCTTACTATCCTGGAATATTTGCTCGCTTCCTCTTCATCATCATTCATCTATTTAACATTTGAATGTTTAAGAGGAGGGAGAGAGAGAGAGAGAGAGAGAGAGAGAGAGAGGAATAGTGTAGGATAGGTGCTCTTGCCACAATTTTGTTTATCGTAATTGCACTTACTATTCATATTTTTTATCAACCTCTCTCTCTCCCTCTCTCTCTCTCTCTCCCTCTCTTCGCTTTCTATTCTTTTTTTTTCTTCAGCATAATTAACATATATTAACGAACTAACCTAATACTATCTTGTGGACATGCGCAGCGTCCGTTACGACATACTGCGCCAGGCCATCGTTTCTCGCATTCGTCATTTTTGCATTCTTTTGCAATTGTCATTTTTGCCAGAGCAAGTATTACGTATATCCGCATCTAACTACGCGAAAATCCTGCAGAAAAGATTCTGAAATAATTTGATTAATTAATTAATTGAATAGAATTAAACAGATCAGTGTCCTTATCATTCATAGACTTCTATATCGGAAATCATTAGGAATATAGTTTATTGATTTCATTTTGGATGAAATTTATATTAATGTTCAGTTAAAATTTAATTGTTCCTCTAATGATGTAATAGTTATTTAGCAAAAAGAAAAGGAAATAAGAACAATCTATGTATTAGCTAATATCGATCATATTCAGCTTTCCACAATTAGTATTAAAAAGTGGTTTTTAGTCCAATTAATTTTGTTTATAAAACTTCTTTTCTGCTTTTTCACATTATTAATATTGAAGGTTTTTTTTTAAAAAAAGCAAATTAGTTTCTAATTGATATTGAATTAAACTGAATTATCTCACTTATCCAATTATCGAGTACTTTTAAAAAAGACGAAGGGGAATGGCCTTTTTTACATTATTAAATCCAATATATTAGGCTGTTTATTCTCATTTTTTCCGAAATTAAAGTTTGTTTATTAATAATTAAATGTTTTTTTTCACATTTCCGCTTTCCCTTTTTTTCAATGCATAAATTGAGTGATTTTAAAAAGATAAAACTTACGTACAAAAGCAAAAACAAAACGAAATAGCAGAAAATGCGACAGAAATATTGAATGATTTAGATGAAATAAAATTAAATTAAATTAAAATAAAATAAAATAAAATAAAATAAAATAAAATAAAATAAAATAAAATAAAATAAAATAAAATAAAATAAAATAAAATAAAATAAAATAAAATAAAATAAAATAAAATAAAATAAAATAAAATAAAACAAAATAAAATAAAATAAAATAAAATAAAATAAAATAAAATAAAATAAAATAAAATAGAATAGAATAGAATAAAATAAAATAAAATAAAATAAAATAAAATAAAATAAAATAAAATAAAATAAAATAAAATAAAATAAAATAAAATAAAATAAAATAAAATGAAATGAAATGAAATGAAATGAAATGAAATGAAATGAAATGAAATAAAATAAAATAAAATAATTGAAGTAAAATTATAAATAAAATAAAGCAAAATAAAATGAAATAAATTTGTTCTATCGATGAGTGATGATCGTAACAACAATACTAGAAATTAATGTTTTATCGAAAATAAAAGATATAAAAAAAATAAAAAATAAAAAATAAATGAAAGGGATATATAAATGTATGTCAGCGAAAAAATAAATACGGGAATGATCGAAGAGCTTGAGGTGATGAACGGGGAGAGTTGAAGGAGAGATGCGGGGGTGGAGGATGAGGAGAGGGGAGAGGAGATGTGAAGGGGGGGAGAAGATGGTTGGAAACGAACGACGAACGATTTTACATGAAGACGATGGTAGTAAAAGGATGATAATAGGAGAGATGGATTAATGAGTGTATTATTTGTGTTCGTTATTTTCATTTTTTTTTTCCTTTTTCTGTAAGAGAGAAAGAGAGGGAGAGAGAGAGAGAGAGAGAGCGAGAGAAACAAGAAAATATTACTTGCAACACATAAAATCTTGTTTAAAAACAAGATTTATTATCATCATCAGCATCAGCATCATCATAATCATCATCAAATACTATTCATTGATACATTTTCAAAAAGTTCATTTCTATCAACTAATATTATCATGCATATGAGAATAGCAATAACTCTTTAATAGGTAAATTTTAATTAAGTATAAATTTTGATTTAAAAAGGAGTAAATTAATGAAATGAAGTGATAAGCAAACCGAGAGATGAATTGATTTCCTTTTTGATTTTTTTAAATGAAGAGTTTTTTTGTTCTATATGTTTAAAATTGCAGTGAAATTTTGATGCAAAAGATGGTGATATCTAACACAGTAATAATCGAGTAATGAATTTTGATAATAATTCACGAATAAAAGAATGACTGTTTGATTAATTAAAACTTTAATTATTTTTATATTAATTATTGTTCTTGACTGCTCTTCACATCACTGTGCAAATTTTTGCAATGGATAAATGAAATAAAAAAATACGAAAATATTTAAAAAAATAAAAGTTAATAAACAAATCAATGATCAATTGTAGGAAAATGATTAAAATTAGATGTGAAAAATTTACGTAAATCGAAATAATTTTGAAAATATCTAACATAATATTTTTGAAAATAGTTAATAATAATAGTAATAAAAATAGGCAAAATCTAAATGGAAATCAAATCTACACATGATTTTTTTGATTTTTTTTTTCATTTATACGCACATGTTTATATGCAAATGTGTTCACGCTTCGCGAAGTCAAAGACCAGCATTTAAGCTGAGAAATGAAAAATTATTTAAATTTTATTAATTGCATAAAGCACAGGCTTATAAAAAATTAGCATGTGGGTTGCAAAAAAAGTGCTGCGCTTATTAATTTCGATTTTGATGGAAAACATTTTTCCGCTTGTTTCCCTGTTTTTTCTTCAATTCAATCGTTGATAAATTAAATTTATTCTTCTAAAATGAGATATTATATTCAAGAATAAAATTTTAATGCGCCTAATTCAAGCTAATTCAAATTTTTGCATCACTTTGCATTCACTTAAAAAAGAACAGAAACATTAAATTTTACCCGAAAGGAATTTGCCAAAATTTATCAACGTTTTGCGTGAAAACAATTTGCTGAAATTTGTAACTATCTAATTTATAAGTATTAAAAATCCGCCAAAAAATTAATAATTTAGAAATTAAACAAAATCAAGCTTAATTTGTTTAAATTAATTTGCACACATGCAAATTCATTATTCGTTTTATTTTATTTCACTAATTTCAATTTGTCGCGGAATTGCAATAAAAACAGCTTTACAGCAACAACACTTTCTGCAAAATGATTTTACCGCAAAACCTGCTACAAACAGTTAAATTTTAGGGAAAAAAAAGAATGCATATAATTGCTTGCTGATATTGAACCACAATTTATTACTTCAATTATTCCCTTTCATCTACTGTTAATTGTTTTTAATCATCAATTAACTGATTGAATTTCTTTCTCTCTCTCTCTCTCTCCTTCTCTCTCTCTTTCCTTGTTCCTATTGCTTTTGCTTTTTCACATAGCACGAGAAATCATTCGAATACTTTCTCAGTGAACAAAAAAAAAAAACAAAAAACAGAAGCAAAAAAAAAAAACGTGTCGTGAAATTTGTTCATCCCACTCTACCCCGAAGCGAATTCTATGCTTTCGAAAGCGAATTTCTATGCTTCAAATTCTATGCCTTTGATTCTATGCTACCCGAAGCGGACTAGGAGGAGGGGGAGGAGGGGGGAGGAGGAGGAGGACGAGGGGGAGGGGGAGGGGGAGGGGGAGAGGGAGGAGGAGGAGGATTGTTTGAATGGAATTGAGAAGTGAACAAAAGATGCGTAAAAAAATTGTGTTTTTTTTTTTTTGATGATCGATCTTGGACGATCAACGAGCGAAGCATTCTAGTGGAAAAAGCATTTTGCTAGCTTATTTCTGCGATGAATTCATTGGAACTTTTTTTTTGTGCTACTCAATGATTTTCAAAATTTTTAAATTTAAACAATTTTGTTGTTCATTCTTTGATTGATTATGCAATAAAAATGTGTGCGATTTTTGAATTCATACTAAAATTACTTCGCCGCTGAATGAGTGTATGAATGTGAAATGGATTAAATGGATTAAAATTAGAGTTCAGAAATGTAAAATAAGATGCTCTCGAAAAGAAAAACAAAAGAAGGAAAAGTAGCTAGGAGAGGGAGAGTTAGAGAGAGAGCGAGAGAAAGTGAGGTGAATGAGAGAGGAAGAGCAGAGAGGAGTGGAAAAGAATGCAGTCGTAAAATGGGAGGTGGATGAAGCGGAACATTTTCATATTTAATTTTAATTAAACTTTTTTAATTTGATTGTGCGCACGATAGAAATATAACAATGCAAATTTGGATATATTTCCTATAACTAAAAGTATGCTTAAATACTTTCTAAGTTACTGTTGCCTAGTTTGATTGTAATAGTTTAGTCACTCTCTTGCATTCGATTGGAATAAGTTTCTTTTTTTTTGGATTTGCATGTGACTTAATGAACCTTTTGTTTTATTCTAATTTGTAATATTATTATTATACAGTAGTTGACAATTTCATTTTTCAACTTAACGAATTTCAGTTTTTCATGTTTGATTAATGATATTTCATGAAGTACTGCTATTTTATTCATTTCCCACTCGAATTTTCACTTCACCATCGATATTTAAAATGTTTTTGCACTTCATTTCATTGTTGATTATTAAAATGTTTTTTTCCTTTCATGTGCGCTAAAAGAAACATAACGAGAATTTTATATTTTTTTTTTGAAGTTCGGAAATATCATTCCTAGAAGTTAAGCAAGTAATTGTAACTATTTCAAGTATTTTTGCTCTCATCTACCGCTGATAAATATTGTAACAAAAGTTAAGAAAAGCAGCTAGCCCGAAAAAAAGAAGTTTCAAAGTAACGTTCTGTTTTTTCTGAAAAAAAACAATAAATGCTGTCGCAATTTTCTTTTTTTTTTCATTGAAGTTTTCCAAAAAAAAAAAACTCTTATTGTCTTTCGTTTAATTCAGCTTTTTTTTTAATATTTTACCTCAGTACCAAATAATTGCAAAAAACAGTAATAAAAGAAAAAGTGGAAAAATAAAATTTAATGAATGATAAAAATAAAATTTAATTGATACTGAGCAAAATATAAGAAGCAGAATAAAATTTAATGAATGATCCAATGATCCAATATTTTATGACAAACTAGAACAATAGTGATACATTTTCCACTTGTAGAACTTCTTTTTTCTGCTCCACCTCTCTGTCTCTGTCTCTCTCTCTCTCCCTCTCTTTGATAGCATTTTTTCTTTTTGAAATGCTACTTTTATTTATTGTTAGAAAAGTTTTTTTCCCTCCTTTTCATCACAGTTCTGCCTTTTTCTTAAAAATTTTTTTTTCACCAGTTTTATTCTTAATTTTCATATGTTAAATTTCCTTTTTCTTTTTTATTTCACTTCACTTGTCGCTTGCTCTCTTTTCTTTCTTTTTTCTCCTTTTGTTTAAATGCTAGCAATTGGCCTTCAATGTTTTTCTTCATTCTCATTCTTTTTCTTTTTTCATTCGTCAAAAAAAAAACAACATTGATTCAATGAAGTTTGTTAGTATGTATGTGCTTTTTGAACTTTTTGAACATTTTTAAGTTTTATCTTAAATAACAAATTAACAAACATTCCAACAAAACACACACACACACACACACACACACACACACACACACACACGCACACACTTTTCCACAACGTGTACTTGCAAACTTCGTTTCAAATTGCAATCATATTGCAGTGTGTTTTAGATTCATCTACTTCGCATTATCACAAACTCTTTTTAACTGTTTGATTTTTTTTTGAAAAATAAATTAAATTTTATTTTTAATTTTTTTTAAGGAAAATAAAATATTGCATGAATCGTTCAAAATTATTGTAAAATAGCGATTTTAACATAAATTAAACTATTTTATGTTGTAATTGCAAAAAAAAAATTTGCATCGTTGTTTTTTTCTAATTTAGAAATCATGCGAAAATTTTTTTTGCTTATTTTTCCTATTCTCTTTTTTTTCACGTGAAAAAAAATGGGAATTGAAATTATTGTGAATAAGAATTTTACAAAAAATTCAATGATTAATTGTAATTAAATGTTTGGTCGCTTTTTTTTGTTTTAAATTTAACGATTCTATATTTTCGCAAATTTCTCCTTTCTTCTTTTAATTTTTTCTTCAAAAAAGTTCTACATTGTTAGTGAGCGTTTCATGTTTTTGTTTACTATTCACAAATTTTCAAATTTTGGCGATTTTTTTGAAATTTTGACAATTAAAAAAATTTTTTTCATGTTTTTCTAACTTTAATTATTTTGAGAATTTTTGAAAATAATTATTGTCAATAAATTTTATCGATCGAATGTCAGTTAACTGATTTTATCGTTCTCTTTTTTTGGAAGTTTTTGTAGCAATTAGTAAGTGTATATGCTAATAGTGTTTTAGAATTTTAGAAATTTTGCAAAAAAAAAGAACGAACATTTCTTCTAAATTTCAGGTTAGCTACTATTTATGAAATATGCAATTTATTTCTTCTGTAATTTGTTTGTACAATAGAAGAATGCGAATTAATTTGAAATTGCCAAATGTTTTCTATTGCTTACAATGAAATCGAACTGGACAACTGTAACTCAAATAATGACCATACTATTGTGTTGCAAAACGAGTCTGACACACTGGACAAGCTCAGCGTATCCTGATTTACGTGGTCGAACTGCGTCAAAATGCGCTGTAAAGCTTTCACCCGGTGAACAGTACTACATTTGTGATCCTGATCACGTCCTGAATGCATCTGAAGGTGCGTGCGTACGGCGGCTGTATGTGTGCTTATTGATTCCCTTAATTAGTTATTTGATCCCATTAAAATTGTTGATTAGCAGCTGAAGTTATTAGTGAAAGAATGTGCACATATGCTTATTGAATATTCATTTCCCTAATTAGTACTTTTAATTCTATTAAAATGGTCAGTCAAAGAAAATGAATACATGCTTATTGGACATTTAGTTGCTTAATTAGTATTAAATTCCATTAAAATTACTAGTTGCAAAGTGAAGCCAAATAATACTATCATGAATATTTCATGCTAACCTGCGATTATTTAATCAAAGGTGAAGCACTTCATACTTCGCATGCCTATATTAGCTGAAACTATTATTAGCAAAAGAAAGCTCTGTAGTAACAGAGATTTTTAAGGTTGCTGATTGTTTATTTCATTAATTAAAAAAAAAATGAAATTAAAAAATGACAATCACGATTGTATTTTCGCTATGCATTTAAAAGTTTTTAAGTAAATTTATCTTTAATAATTCATTTATTTACAAATGGCGAAATTTTTAAATTATTTTTCTTGATAAATTTTTATCGCAATTTTTAGAATTTTAATTAACTATTTTTATTTTTTAATTATTTTTTAAAAATTTATTCTTCTATTTTTAGCACAATTGTTAAACGAACAACTTTATAATTTAACGATTGGTACACCGTGTCACTGCCAACGACGATCACAGTGTGCGACGGGTGAAGATAGCACAAGTCCATTTTATGGATTTGTTGCATCAGTTGCATTGGTCAACAATTTACGAATGACCATTCATAGTCCATCTGAGCAGTTCATCATTTTGCTATTTCATTTTTTTTTTCATCTAATAAAGTTGAACTTTAACGCAAATTTTAACTTTTTTTTTTAATTTCCACGGAAAAATTATGTAGTTTTTGAATTAAATTTTATTTAATGCAAATTTTGCAATTTTCATTTTGAATTTTTGTTTTGCGCGATTATTCTGAAATATTTATATTACCATAATAGTTTCAAACATTGTCAGAAAAGAAAAACAAAAAATAATCCCTTAATTTTTAAGGAGAATTGAAAAATAATCCGTAATTTTCCTTCAAATAAATCACAGTTTTTAAGAGTAATTGAAATTAAAAAAAAAATATTTTGAAGTTTTGAGCAACCGATGGAAGTTATCGGCAGGAATTTTGTTTTCATTTTTTTGCAAAGAAAATTGATCCGTTTATTTATTTTTCAACATTGCATATTTTCTTTTCAACGAGTTGTGCATGAAATGAATATGGTAGGAATTCTATTTGTTGAATTTTTTTTAATCTGACATTTTTGACATTTAGCTGAATTAAATTAAAATGTCCAAAACAGTTATCGAAATTAACAAAAAATTTGTGTTAATAAATTTCATTTTATATTTTCTAGTTTCTACCGCCAATTTCCATTTCCTTTTCTGAACAAATTAGAATGTAATAATTTAATTAACTTCGTGTTGAAGAAAAAAGTCATTTTTATTCGAAAATAATTATATTTAATTTTGCTAGCTGCCACGTCTTGAATGATCGAAAATTGTTTGATGACTTTTTGGTGAAGCAATTAATTTATTTTAAATTTTCACAAAAGTAGGAATGAGCAAATAGTGAACTTTCGACAAAATTGAAAAAAAAAAACGAAAAAAAATGCAGCTATATCATCTCATCTTTAAATTAATTAATTAAAATTAGCAAAAGTTTTTACGACTCATTTTTTTTAGTGTATTTCTCATTCAATAAGATTTTAGCGAAAAACGAACCGTTCAAATTTCATTTAATACTTTTGTAGGCAATTATTAGATCGAGCGGAAGGTTTCTGTCGTACGCTTGAGGGACGTTGGGCACTTGGTGATTGTGGTAATTCAGTGCTCATATTTATCTGGAAACATTACAAAAAAGTATGGAAACAAATAAATTCAATTTGTTCCTTTCATGCTATTCTCAACTCTTTCAATTCCATTTACGTCAGTTACGTAAATTTGCTTGCGTAGGAGCACAATTGCGTCAATTTACGCATCACTTGCGCGTGAGAGGGAAAAAATGGTTAAATTTGTTCTTCGAATAGGAATGAATTATTAAATGAATTAATAACCATGGTTTGAAATTAGAAGTTAAAATTTTAATTTTAATTTTTCCTTTGAGGTAATTATATGGCCAGCACGCCTTGCACAACGATATGTTACAGCACGAGAAAGGCGAAAAATTTTAGCTGATGTGAACAGTTTGATACAGGACGATAAGTGGTATGAAGCGCTCAAACGGGTCATTGGTAAGTTGCGAAAATTAATTAATGATTAATTTAATGTTTAAAATTTTAATACAAATAAAAATTTCCCAATGAAATTGTTTGTAAAACATTGAATTTTACTACCCTTTTTGCAAAATTTGATAAACAATAAGCGATTAGCCAATTGCATTCAACAATTCTCCGTTGCTAATTAAGTCATAAAATTTTGATAGAAGTAAAAAATTACATACCAAAATACCAGTCACAATTCATTCATTATTAAAATTTGCTAAATTTATTAGCATATTATTAAATTTATTAATTCATAGCTCTTGTGTGAGCAAAACATATTCGTTATCCAAAAATGAATGAATGACTAATTAACTTATTAATTATTCCTGAATTACAGCGTAACAACGCTCACCATTCTACACCATCGCTATTTTCAATTTTGAAATACTATCACTTATTATTTTTAGCATAAATACTATCACTTATCGCTTTTCACTCCTTCTTCTCTTCTTCAATCTCTATCCTTTTCGTTTTTTTTTTCTTTTCCAGCTGCCCTACACAATGAATTAAAAGGTGATCCAGAGGTTCGAATTGATACGGGTACCTTATCATTGATCATCGCTGTAGGTGTTGCTGTCTTACTTACTATTATGGTTACATGTAAGTATGTATGTATTATTGATAAGGTATGATATGATATGATATCATATCATATCATATCACATTATAGCATATGGCTAATAGAACTGATATATTTTTAAAAGCGAGCGAAAAGTTATATTTGTAAGAAATTTTAAATTTCATTAGCAAATGTTACTGTTTGATCCATTTTGTTGATTACGTACAAATGATACTTTTCTTCTTCCGATGAGGATGAAGGTGGAGGAGAAAGAGGAAATTTGACATTTAAATGTAGATAAATTTCAAATTTAATTCAACATTCACATATAGTACGTTAAACTGTAAATAATTTCAAGAGTAAAATTGAATTTAGTAATTATTGGTTGATTAATTGACTAATTAATATTACTATTTTCCGTTGGTTAAAATGGCAGAGAAGAAATTTTCAAAAATTTAATTTAATTTCACTTAGTGTACTTATATTATTAGTATGTGAAAAAAATTTATCCAAAAAATTAGGTTGTGTATGCGCATTCCGTTGCTGCGGCAATTTACGATCCGATCATCATCAATCAGATCGATTAGGCAAATCGTTGCAACGAATTGACGGTCTTCGAGCGCAGATTGTACGACATGGTGCGCAGTTGCGGCGCTCTTTTTCACGATCACCAAAATTTGGCAGTTTTCGAGAGTGCTCAATGAATAGCTCATTCATTAGCGATATTGGCAATGCAACCATTGTTTGATTGAAATTTAAATAATTCTGGTAATTTTTGTAAATCAATACTTAGAAGATCAAATATTTGAACTGAGCTAATTAATTAAGGATAATCACGTTCAAGAAATAATTTAAGTTTAAAATGCCGAAGAAACCGAAATCGAATTTCAGAAACATATTTAAAATTTACACAAAAAAATAATGCGGGAAATTATTTCTTTGCACGTTTTGAAGTTTTATGTTTTTTTTTTTGCAAAAAATTTTCTTGAAATAAATTTAAAAATTAAACTCAAAAATTTTCCATTTTAAAACATGTATAGGTTTCTTGAAAGAGAATTAGAATTATGTAAGAATTTGCTCAACAATAACAATTTTTTATCATTTGTTCGTTTTTTCTGTTTCTCATCAGTTATTTATTTGTGGGCAAAATTTGAATTTAAACTTTATAAAATTTTTAAATTTTTATCACTTGCTATCATACAGCTCACTTATTGAGAAATTTTCATTATTTCTCAATAGCATTATCTCAAAATCATAGAATGTAATATGAAATGCTTTTGTGTATTCACTTTTAAAGATAAATTTAATGAAAATAATGGAAATTTTAAATTCAAACTCTGATAACGATTAACAAATGCAAGAAATTGCTTATCGCTATCAGAGTTTGAACTTAAAAGTTCCACTATAAAAAATTAATCGTTAAGCCAAAAGTACTCAATTGTCACAAATAGATTGAAAATAAAGACAAAGAAAATGAAACTAAGTGAATTTTAGGGAAAAAAGCACTAGAAATTTGATATCTAATTTTTCGTTTTTTTTTTGGTCATTATAATTGGTAAATTAAATCTGAATATTTCCTAAATTAAAAAGAAATTCCCATACAACAATTTTTTTATTTTTGAAGAATGTTCCCTAACAATCTTTTATTGCTTTGAAAAACTTTACAGAAATGTATGGCGTATTTTCCTTGTTTTTTTTGCAATACAACAAATGGAAGTTTTTTTTTTAAAAAAATACATTTTTCAATTAAAAAATAAAAAGGGAAATAAAGAAAGGAAGAGAGAGAGAGAGAGAAATAGAGAGAAGAGTGAAATAAGAGAGATACGCTATATGATGTGATCATGAAAATCTCGAAGTGAAATTTGAATGATTTATTTCCTCATCAGTGTATTAACTTACGCACACCTGTTTCCAGTGACTAAAATGATTTCAGTTCATTGATAAATCTCATCCATCTTACTTTATTTGCTTTTTCCTTCTTACAAATCGATCACAATTAACACCATAGTTTTTTCGAAATTTTTATCGAACCGAATTATTTTTTCAAAAATTGAAATTTTATCATTGCAAAAATGAACGTTATTAATTTGAGTGAGAAGAAACACTTTAAAAGTCACTAGCATAATTTATTCAGTTACGTCACCAAAAAGTGAACAATCAATAGGTAACTGTTATCAGTGCACAAAAAAAAACAGAACGTTCAGAAGAAAAAGAAAATGGTCATTTCGAAAATGACCATAATCAATGCTAACAAATAATACATCATAGAAAGATATTTTATATTGATAAGGAAAAAACTTGAAAAATTTAATCAATAAAAACGTAAACATGCTAGAATCAGAGTTGAGTACCATTTCTATAAAGTAATCAATTCTTCTTCAGGTTAGATTATTTCATTGCTAGTTTTAATTTGAAATAAATTTCAAACATCTTATTAATTTTATGCACAACGAAAAATAAATAATCCCTATTACTACTGCTACTCGCATCACTAATACTTTAGTGATTAAAAAAATAAAATATAAAGTTGATAATTCATTTTTGCATACTTTCAAGTAATTAATGCAATGATAATAAAAAATTTCTCATTTCCATTTTTGGAATACATTTTGCCTAAATGAATGAATGAATGCTAAAAAATGATCTTATCAAAAAAATTTATTCCAAAAATTCTTAATACAAAAATTAACACTCATCATTTTATTCTCTCTCCCTCTCTCTCCTCCTCTCTCTCTCTATCCCTAGGTGATACTTCGTTTTTTAACATTAACTCGGTTGAAGTATCCATTACCATACGTTGTAGCTATTGGCAAAAGCCATAGCAATGCGTTAGAGCCAAAAATTGAGCAAAAATTACGCCATGATGAACCCAAATCATAGGAGGTACTATCAATTGCATGTCGATGACCACTAGTTGCACAACACAATTGAACCGATGAGCTCTCCAATGTTGTCGCATTTTGAAATAGCAAGCATATTAATTGACCAACAAATACACTAAGTGAAATGCCACAAATCTAAATGTTGAAAAATATTTCCACGTGCAATATTTTGCTTTTAATTTTACTCTGAATTTTTAAAAAAATAAATGACATATTAAATTGGCGAAAGAAAAAACTGATGTGTTATGTATTGCAAGATAATAGGAAGATATAATCATATGATAACAGGTAGATAAGTAAAATAATAATAGTAAAAAAAGAAAAAAAATTGCTTTTGTGCTTTTTTTTTAAAATATAACTCGAATGTAAATTCATTAGGGTAATCTCAAAACACATGCTGATAAATACGCATAATATAAATCATATATATATATATATATATATATATGTATTTAAAAGAATAATAATAAATTGATTTCCGTTTCCAATAACTATATTAATTTCATTTTTATGTACGAAAATTGCAGTACAGTTGTTACCAAAGCATTCAGTACACCAGATGCAACTAAGCATGTTGCAACAAGTCCATTAATAGATGGTGGAGCTTGCTGCACATATCCTGGCATTAGCATACCTACCATTCCTGAAAAATACTTTTGATGTGATATATATATATGTAAATTTTGAAATATAAGATACTTAGTTACACATGAATATGTTACATGCCACTCTCACATTCAATAATTATTTCGGATGGATAGAACTTGTTCAAAATTTTTACTTAATAATCATTAAAATAAGGAAGTAAGAGTGAGTATATTGTAAGAATCAGTATTAAGTTAGAAAGCTTTTAAACATTTCTTTTCTTCCATTTTCAAAATAAAATTTTCATTTAATAATGATTTAAATTATGAAATAAGGATAAATATTAAATTAAAATCAACTTTTCTCCATTCTTCGAAATTAATTAAGGTGCAATAAAATTACTACATTGTCCACAAATAGTTAATTATTGTAAGAAAAATATGCTGCAGCAGTTAATTATTATTAAAAAAAGAAATTTTTTTAAAATTTTATAAAGCGAAACGAAAGACACAAATTGCAACATATGATATTGTATCATCTTATATATGATAAAATTCATGAAATTTTACATTTGAAGTTATAATTTAAAAAAGCTAATTAATTATAAATTAAAAAAAAAAGTGAGTGAAAATAATTTCATACCTGATAAACTCCAGAGAACAATTGACGTACGTTGATAGAGTGCCGGCGTTGTAACGCATACAACAAAGACACAAAGTATTGTTGACCAGAAGAGGAAGAGAAGGAAGAATTTATGATTATGCATGTGAATACAACGACCAATTATTGGACAATGATGATCCATACGAATTACACAACGACTACACCTGATATTTTGATTTTAATTTAAAATTTTATTAAATTAGAATTTCTAATTCGTTCATTATTTACTTTACTACCAGAGAAAATGAAATGAACATTTATTATAATTTTGTACAGACAATGTACGAGCAATGAATCAGATATTTACTTAACTATATAAATTTAATTAAGGGAACAAAATTATTCATCAAATTTTAATCATTTTGACAATATGAGCATTAGAGATTAGAATATTTTTAGATATCTGAGAGAGAGAAAAAGTTTTGTTGAATGTTATTTTGTAAACACTTACATTGAAAATATTTATTGGTGATGAAATATTTTTTAAATAAAAATGAACTTTTTTCAAAATGAAGTATTTTAGTGATCTTAGATAGAAAATAATCAGCTAATTGTTGTTTGAATCGAATATTGCAGATTTGAAAAAATAACTTCAATAATAAATCGTTATGTTCTTTATATTTTTTCATACTCACCGAGTAATTAGTTAACTAACTAATTTACAATTGAACTGTTACTTGGAACAATGATGTGTTCGATTTGGCTTGATCACTTTACAGTATATGCAAAATGGCGGACATTTGATATTTCCACGTTCTGTTGACATCGTAACATATCGTACCGGTAATTTCGTTTCATTAGCCTTAAAATAAAACATAAATTAAAGCTTTTCAATTAAATTCCAAAATTTATGCAGAATTTATGAAGGATTTTTTCCTTCTTTTGTTATTGGAAATATTGAAAATTGAATATTTCTGAAGAAATTCAGGTTTCTGAATTGAAAACGAAATTCTACAATTCACGCTATGCATGGTTTTTTCTCTCTCCACATATTCACATGCAATATATGTTATTAATGTTAAACATTTAAATGTAAAACTTCTGAAAATAATACATCATTATTTTCAAACACATACCCATTTCACAACTTCTTCAACAAAATTGCGCCCTTCAAAGATATCACTCGGTGGCACAAAACATTTCGGAATTTCCGCCGGTGTTGTAAGTATTGTTGCAAAGAGTGAACAAATTGCCAATATCCAAATTAATTGGAAAATTATTAGCTGAACAATAAGTGCTACAGTACCGTAGGAGAAGATATGTGCGCAAAATGAGGCGGTAAAGAGAATGTACCAGAGGAGAAATGAGAGAACCCACAAAAGCAATTGACAACACATTGTTGGACGATTTAATTCAACCGTTCAACCGGTAGGCTTTGTTCACTGACGTGTGAAATGAATTTATTAGCACAATTTCTCATACATTACAGAAATTGCTTTAGCTCACGCAGTATTGTCTTCGATTCAACTGTTTGAAACCGGTTCTTTCTTACTTTTCATGCCTTGTCCACTTTAATTTTAATAATTAATGATTGAGTACAAGAACGGTGAGATGGTGGAATATCTTGCTTTTAATGAAATACTCAATATGATGTTATGCAAAGGTTAAGTGATGCAAAAACGCAGAAATATTTGAACGATGATTGTTAAGCTAGTTATATATAGCACAGTGTAATCTTTCTTTTGATTAAGTTTACCAATCGAAAATAAGAGTTTCTTAACTGCGTACCGCAGTCTATTATGTGCAAAATCCATCAAAATTCAACTCTTGCTGCATACATACAGTGATAACGAAAATTTCATTATGATAGCAAAATGGTGAAATAAATTGAAATAATTTTACACTGAGAAAATATCTTAACGCAATCTGCTGCTGATCGTCATGCAGAATTTTCGAAATTCACTTCGCAGCTGGGCTGCGTATGCAAAAATTAACTGTCTAGACAAAAGACGTCACGTTACACAATTTATAATTTGAAAATGCTTTCTTTCATCATGGCAGTAACTGGAGATGTTTTGTGAAATTTTTTTGTCGGTGAGTTAATTAGAGATGTCACCAGTTATAAATTACGAACTTTCATTCATGATTATTATTATTTCAGCTAAAAATTGTACAACAGTTGAAATCTATAACATAAATACGAAAACATGAAAACCTTGAAACAAAGTATCCTTCAAAAAAATAAGACAAAGAAAATGACCATCGAAAACCGTATCACCACGGCCTATTCCATTTAAATACAAATATTAGAAATGTTTGCAGAAAACATGCTTGCGAATATAAAGATAATGAGAGGCTATATAACTATAGAAAATAGCAAGAAAGGCAAAATATTACAAACGATGAAGCAAAGATCAGTCCACCTTATTTTCATATACATTTCTTATCTTCTGCGTTATACCGCTAATGAATAAAACCATTATTGGAAAACCGGACTTAAATTTTTGAAACGTATATCAATATACATTTAATTACTCACAGTGTACAAAATGCGACTAGAAAATACTACAAAAATAGAAAGTTTATATATATATATATATATATATATATATATATATATATATATATATATATATATATATATATATATATATATATATATATATATATATATATATACATATATATATATGCACATATACTAATTCAATAACATTAATACTCTCTAACCGGATGAACGAAGAAAAAAACATCCAGGAAAAAGCTCATTATTCACAGAAATTATGAAAACTTAAATAAAGAAAGGCATCAAAGAAAGAGATCAACTCATTCGCACGCTGCCACTATATTCGAAGGATGGATAACGAAACACCGATCTTCAAATATTCACAGAAATAAGGCACTTCAGAAGTATGAAAATATCTTAAATACGTGAATGTCTTCCCATTACATACCTTTTCCTCCTTCTAAAGAGATCAGATGGTTGCAGCAAAGTTGCATTAATATATCCCATCCTCAACTACTGTTAAAAGACATTGCACCTTTTGAAAATTTTCGAATCTGAGCAGATCTGTTAAGACGTTCTAAGGATGATAAAGCATGGGACTATTACTAAATAATTAGGTTATTGCAATCCATATAAATTATAACTTATCCAATACTAAATATCTGTATCACATCGATCCACTGTACTCACTGTCGCAATTTACAACCTAAACCCATGACTAGCGAGAAAATATAAAACCTGGAATCAATGGATTCTACTTGTGCTAGTACAAATAGTACCTACATCACAGACACGGTTGTCTCCTGAGCAGGTTTCACATAACACTAATTTAAAATAGAAAGACCGCTAACCAATGATGCAAATATGCACGAAAACCGGGAATATTTTGTCTAGGAACATAGTAGTGCCTAGTTAGTACGTCATACTTTCCAGCAGTTCTACCTTCTACTGTGGAACGCTAATGCCAAGATCCAACGCAAAGATGTTGCTGTCACATATGACCAAAAAACCTATCATTTCAGGGTTGGATTTAGCTTTACTTATTCTAAAAAACTGAAAACTCTTCAAGATTTCAAAGAGTAATTCCTTAACAGTAAGCCCACGCGAGCTAAATGAGATCAGTTTGAGCGCCAAGCATTTCTGTACGTATGTAATAATACCAGATGTTCATTCACATCAACATGCAAAAATCAGAGAGTTACAGAAGTTTACACACCCGAAATTGCAGAGAAGCTTTTGTTCAGAAAGAGGAACTGCATAAAGCGATTGCAGCTTTCTTATAGTCTATTAAAAGCAATGGAGTAATGAGCATTTCGTGAATGTTTTATAAAAATTTTAACTTTTGAAAAAACCTGAGTTGATGGGTAGGAAGTTTTTGGAGGAACAATAAGATACATTATTAACACTCCTGGAGAGCTAAGTCTAAATATGTGCAATCTTTGGACTACTCCGACAAAACACCTATTCAGGATATTACTTACTCCCTGGAATGAGGGCGAGAAACACAGAATGAAGCAATTCAACAAAAAATACATTTGCTGTGAGATTACTCTAAAAATCCTTTTAGAAAAAAGTGAGTTCGGCTAAGAAGTCAGTCAAAGAAATACTTTCCTGTTGACGAATGAGGTTAGCTTCGTGGCTGATGCGATAATGATGACGACGGAAATTCGCAGAACGTTACTCCATCGTTAGCTAAACTTAGTGGCTGTGGCACCGAGACAGCGGATATACTGCTCGAATGCGATGACGACGACAAATCAACACCTTCGGAAATGAGAAATTGCTCCACGTCAAGCCAGTTATGGCCACCAGACATTTCATTAAATTCTGTTGGGAGTTGCAAAAATTCATCCTTCGCACCATCTGAAACTACAGAATTTGAACATTTCTATGCTTTTTCGGAGTGAGATCTTGGATCTAGATATTCCGTTTTAATTTCGGCGCTTATCCATAAGATCTACTTCACAAAAATCGGCTAAGAACCACTTTTACATGCGTATTTCTCTCATCAATGCCAGCCATATCTCCTCAGAAATGTGAAATTATTCTTAAAGTCAATAAGCGTTCCAACTCGCACTCCGGTTGGTTAATAAATACTAAGTCCAAATACAGCTCAAATTTTACGTTACAAAAAAAAAACTGCAAAATATAAACGAATTACCCGAAAACGGCTGATCATGTAAAATGTCAGTACTTTCTCCATCAGCAACATTGAAATTTGCCAACATATCATTTATTTCTCTACCATCAAAATTGAATTCCAAATCCCTGGCAAACGAAGCCAAGTATACATCCGATTCATTTCCACTCGAAGCAGACCCCACTAAAGGAAAGCATTTAAAAACAGATTAAGGTAGTACAACAAAAAAAAAGCATATATAGATGAAAAAACTCATGGCCCTTAATAGCGTTGAAATCTTCATTTTAGAACTACCAAAACGGCTTTGGAGTTACCACATTCTATTTTCCTGAAAAAGTTACTTTCAAGTTCGCAGAAATCATCCACGCCAGTAGAGTTTAATCTTTCTGTTCCAATATCCTGCGACTGGTAACGCGAATGTTGAACATTCATGCGAATATCATCCTGATACTGTTGCACAGGCTGCTGCTGCACATAACATATTGATGTTTGTTGGTTCCAAGACTGATGAGCATTTTCTCGTGCTAATTCTTCTATTTTTTTCTTATTCTTTAATTCATAATGGTGAACGCATAATTCTGAAAAATTAGATGAAATTCAAATCAGGAGCGAAATGCAACTTTTTGCATTGCATATCCAATCATTTTCATACTTCCTTAGCACTTTCAGCTTCAGTTGTGAACGTAACATACTCAAAGTTTTCGGTGCGTCAACGCAAAGAACAGGTTGTGAACAACACGGCTCAGTGCAATAACTGAATAACTTTTGATTCAAATTGTAAGAAATGTGTTGTACGCAATGGTTGGAAAACGGAAGACAGTTATTTGTACACTGGACGGGAGGTGAGCCACCTTTCAAGATTGTTATAGTGCATCTGAAAAGAAAAAAGTGATAAAGAAAAATTTAGTTCCCAAACAATGAAATTGCCATATGAAGGACTATTCTTGACGAAACGTAAAAAATAAGCAATGCGTTTTGAAATGAATCCCTGCTGAACATAAAATATAAAAAAGAACAGTATATCAGCAACCCCCGCTTCTTTATGCCACAAAAAATAAAAAAAACTGCGAAATCAGGTCCAGCAATACTATTTTAGGATAAAAATAGAAGTCGTTTCAGATTCTGAGCCAAGATTCCAACATATCAGTTACGAAAATAAAAAGTTTGCTTTCAACTATATAAAAAAGTGAACCTTTTCTGATTGAATACGGCGCTAGCGGCAGTCCCGTAATTGGATGCGCGATCTGCTAGTGCAGCGCCCACACTATTCGGGTATTGTTTGCACGCATGCATTATCGGAGCATTCGTGACAGCCTCTTTCATTAATGCATTCTTGTCTAATCTTCAAAAATAAGGAAAATTAAGAACTGAAGCCGGAAACATTCTAGCGGAATACAAAATGAAAAGTTTTAAAAAATAAAAATAAACCGATTTTTATTTTCAAAATTGTACTACGTCCTCCTACGCTACTTTCTCTATCACAAAAATGTTACTGCGATACCTGATCTGTTTTTTAACTAAATAGACTTGCAATGCTCCCTGAGGCATAGGATCTGAAACAGCGTTGCAAGCCATTTCAGACCATCTGAGATCAAGATAATCATTTTCTTCATCCTCATCATCTGATGGCTCAAGTCCTGTAAACCTTTCACAAAGTTTAACTTGTATTACGTCCTTCAAGAAGAAATGCAAAATACACAAAACAATATTGATAAGGCTTTTAGCTCTCAGTTGTGTTAGCTAGCTAACTAGAAAATAAGTGCAAGAGCAAACCACGAGGAAAAAGATCGGTTCGATCAAAATCTTGATCCTCCAAAACTCTGCACATCTGGTCAACTTGAGGTATTTTCCGGTAAATACCCGTCATCTTCATCCGCCTACGCTTCTGCTTTAGTTGTATGACTTTTGGCTGCAGCAGGAATTAAAAAATAAGATATAAAGATTTATTTAACATAAATTATTATTTCTATCTTTGTGAAGGGTTTCAGCCTATTTCTGCATCCTGACCTCGACTTTAAACTCAACATGTAAAAATATCTATGGCATATAAAAAATACAAGTTTGATTTTTGTTTTAATCTAACAAATGCCGGAAAATGATACACGGAAAGCAATAAATTTCGTAAGGTGCGTTGTTTTTAAAAAACAATTCAACCTTTTGTGGTACATCGCTTCTTTCCAGATTGGTAGCTGACTTGGTTCTATCATCTTCAGGAATCTTATAAAAACGTGGTGGTTCCTGTTGAAAACTTAGACGAGGCGCTGCAGAAGGTAGCAAGTTGCGGGGTTCGAAAACTACAAGTGACGGTGGTATGATGCTTTTTGCAAAATTCGAACGTACAGGAGCACTTGATAATGAAACAACGCTTTGTCCCGTTGTAGATGCTGGAGCCTGCAATTGATTCAAATGTAACCGCATTAATAAAATTTTGACCAACTGAAAAATTATTAGTAATGAAAATTTTCGTACCATTATTATTAAGCTGAAATCATTAGGTCACAGAGTTACAGTGCAATCTGTCATTGTTAGTATTTGCATTGCTAATTTCAAGTATATCGTAAAGTACCTACGACATTTCTCATTTGCTTAGTTAAATCACAGACCAAAAAAGCACGATATTAACTCTACACTACTTGTTACCACTGAAATCTGAATGAACCTGAAGAAGTTTAGCTGCGAGCTGCGGATGTTGCTTGCTGAGATTGGCGGTTACACGCTGTTTCACAGTTGTTGATTGGGAGCATGGAATCTGCACCCCATCATGACTTTTGATAACAGCAGGTGTGACCACTTGAGAAGTCACGCGTGGATATAACTGAGGCAAATTTCGACGAACCTTGAAATGATTTGCTTAGTAACAGCTATATCGTTTTAGATGATTCATCATCTAGTCATGCAATTTTGATTTCTTAAATACGAAGCAAAAAGATGGATTTGGATAAAGCGTCAGCCGAACCGTCCAAAGTTCAGTACAAACAAATATGAAAGACAACGTTTCTAAATTTCACATGTTAGATTTCACTTAAAAATGTGTAAAATGCTCTTTAGAAACAGATACAGCGCACCAATAAAACACCTTAGTTAATAAAAGAAAATATACCACCATAGTTCATTATTTTTCATAACAAACCAGCTGGTAAAATCTTCTTCATTAAAGTTACAATTTATACAGTTATTGCTTACCACCTGACTAGTTGTAGCTTGCACGGGGCACTCATATGATGATCGTACTCCTCCATAAGATGATGTAACAGGAAGAGGCATAGTGGTTTTATGTACAGATAATTTTGGTAGTCCAGTATAATCGTTATCAATTGACATATCATTATCATAAGCCATCGGCACTTCATTCCCCGATTCTATGGTCGTGGTTGTTCTGCTATCGGCATTGCCCTCCAATGGTAAAGTATTATTGGTTACTGATGTTTTCGAAAAGTGATACAGCGTACGTTTGTTGGTCACCGAATCAACGGCTATCACAGCACTGTTCAGAACGTCGTTGTAGACGACACTATCATTCCTTACACAAGTTCGTTCAATTGAGCGGGATGTACCTAAAAATAAATGTGAATAAAAATTCAATCAAATTTTGGTTTGGTGACTTATTATAATTAATTGTAAGAAAGGAGTTTCCTTTTTAAAGTTACTGTTTTGTGAATAATGAAGACTTGATAATCTATTGGCTCTTCCCAATAGATTATCAAGTCTTCACTATTCACAAATGTAGTCTGATGACCAAAACACATTGAATTTCAAAATAAAACACATACAATTCATTTCTTCATATGTATCCACTAACGCTGGCGATAATGCAGTTGTAAAGTTCGACTTCTCAGCGATCATAGGCCGATTCCAAACATTACCGCTGCAAGAAGTAAGTTCTGTGCTCTCAACAATCACTGCACCTGCTTTCGCTTTCTTTTTTCTGGGTTCCATTAATCCATTCATAATCAGATGGGTACTGCAGTAAATTGTTCCTTTGTCTTTTCGTACTGCATTTGTACAGAGCAAATTGGTATCCCTTTTGCCTAAAAATCGAAGCTTCATTTTCGATAACTCGGGAGAAATTCCCAAGATATACGATGATACATTACCCATACAACAATGAGCAAAATTGGGAAAACGCACTTTTTGGCTTACGCTGATGTTGACACTGTATATAAGGAGCTTCTGGATCCAGAAGTATATGACGAATACAATAACGATAATTCACGATAGCTCGTTGTCGACACTAAAACTTAAGTAATATATAGTAGATGATAGACTTTTAGGAACTAAACAGAAAAAAATGAATGAAGAACATACCTGCCCCTTTTCTGGGTCAATTTGTTCACAAAGATGAGATGCTGTAGTAGACTTTTCCTTTCGTTTTCTGGCTAGTAGTGGTGAAAATGCTGCAGCATCTACTTCAGCTGACGAAGTTGACGCACATGGTGTAAGATAGATGTTGTCCGGTGCAGCAGTATTGGCTACTAAATTGGTTAATTCTTCTTTCACCAATGAATTCGATGCAACTCCTGAATTGCTTTTACATTCAAAAAATGTGAAGCTAAAACCACACGAAAAGAAGAAATTTGAAGTAATTTGAAATTTCGTTTCAGAAAAAACATTACTTCAATATTAATATATAAACTGAAAAGACCGAACCTAAAGTGTGAAATTAACATCCTAACCTAATTTTCAGTAATATGCTCAGCACTACTATTCTTTAGAGCTGTAAAATTCCAAGATGCTATGATCGAATATATTTTCAGTTTATGTTTACTAACTGTTCTGTTCTTCGGATGACGCAGGAGGTGTATCATCAGGAGACTTCGTGTAACTGTTCACAATACCATGTGGTAATTTTGTTTGTAATTCGAGTTGTATAGGTGAGCAAGCAGTATCACAGAATGGACTTGCATCCACGGTAGAACTGCACACTTCGTTTACTTGCTCACATAACTCATTTCTACCCTGAAATTTACTGGAAAGTAATATCGAAATCTCAGACAAATATAGAACGGACGTGCATCACGATGATTCTTACCGAGACATAATTGGAACTGAGTTGTTTTTATTGGATCAAACCCATTATATGGCTACATAGTCACTTTCGAGTTATCACTTACTGACGAAATCGGTGTACTTCAGTCGATCTCATCTGTCATGTAAGGCACAGAGTGAATTTCTGTCTTTTAGGAAGTAAGATTCTACAATACAAGTTACAGTACTGTTGGGAATTTCATACGATATCAAGGCTAATCTTACAGGATGCAAATGGAACAGTATAAAACGATTAAATCTGAGTAAGCACACAGCAAATTAACGATTCATGTTGAATTTTACCTGTCAATTGCACGGGTGGGATTAGATCATCCTACGGTAATGCAAAAATATGAGAAGCAAGAGGAAGGAAGACACTTTTACAAGAAAGTCAAAAAAAATTCTTTCAAGCTTATTCTAAGAGTGACCCAATAAAACCATGCGAAATACACTTTTTATATGAGTTCAAAACGTTCGCGGAACTATCAAGCTATTTCTTCAGAAAAAGGAAGGGAAAAAAATTGTTAGTTTAACAGGAGAGCAGTGAAGAGAGGATACTACAATAAGCAAAATCGTGCACTAAATCATTAGTAATCTACACTAATTAGCTGCTTTAGCTGTTTAATAACTGAAGTATCGAAATTCATATAAGAAGGATGGAAATCCTCACCAGAAGTGCAGTACTACTCTCGACAGAGCTGTCGCAAAGAGGTGATTCTTTGGTACTATTAGCAGGTTCCATGGCTGTAAATGAAGATACTGAGTGGTACGGTTGAGCAGTAGTTGTAGATGTAGGTGGAATATGCGGTATCAGTGTACTGCCCACTTCATCGTTTTCCACCGGTATAACCGACGATGAAAGATGAGTGGAAACAGCTTCCTCAACGACTTTGGAGAAATTCGTGGCAGCGGCCAACGTTTTCTGGTCAATTTTCAGATCTAACTTCATGCTTACACCACGAAAACTAACACTTGCTGGAACAACTGTGTAACCTGAAAAACAATAAAATAGAAAAGTCTCATGAGCTTCTGAACTGAATAAAGTTACTTTGATTCTTTCCATCCTGGGTTTCATTGTTGAGCACTATAATGACTTCAGTTTTTAAAATTTTTTAAATTCCAGAGATAAACGGAAATATGCGTCGGTTAATGTAATCATACTCAGCTAAAACTATTCCTTAAATACAATATTTATTTAATAAATATTCCAATGAATCATAAATAATGACCATAAACCTCCCACATTAGGAAATATCAAGATTTGTTAACTTCGACCCACGAGGAGAGGAAAAAAGATTTCAGGCAATTAATCACTGCTCTCAGTACCTCTCAAACAAGCAAAAGACATATGAATAAAGCAACTTTTCGACAACAGTTATCGCTATCTACTCACTTATCAAACAAACATAATCATTTTGAAGTGGAATAAATTTAAAATAAAAAATTAACAAGCAAAAAAATAACCACTATGCTAGGCAAAAACCGAGTCATAAATTTGATAACAAGAATTATACCCTTCTCATCTTTCTGTACACCATCGACAGATGATGCATGATAATTTTCCACGTGATTATCATGCGACTGTTGTTGTTGTTGTTGTTGTTGTTGTTGTTGTGGTTGTTGTAGCAACTGTTCTTGATGTGGTAGCTGTTGCAGGTGCTGCTGTTGCTGCTTATAAGTGGTATCAGAAATAATAGTTGCCTGATCAGTCATCATTAGTAGTCGAACAAGTGATTAGTAAAAATAAATGGAATATGCTGCGAAACAGCTAAAAATTCACCATCCACCGGATGAACACTTTTTCAAATATTTGTCATCCCTGAAAATAAATCAAATCAATAGAGTTTGACGAAATAAATAATTTACACGCTTGTTTTAGAACCAATAGAAATTATTCGAAATATTGTTACTGAACAAAGAAACATTCCGGACCATGCGATCTTTCATTGAAAAAGCTAAATTAGCTGTAGCGCAAGCAAACACTAGATCTATTGAGAACAATTTTTGCCGCTTAACACAATAAGTTTGCGGACATCTAACGATGACTAGGAAGAGGCGAATTAAAAACGCACAACGAGAATCAATTGTTTAAGTGGGACGATTAGCATCATAGATGGTTATTAGCACCTACAGTTAGTGCCACACATAAAATTATCATTCTCAAGCTCAAGCTCAAAGTACTAATCAAATATTCTTGTGAAAAGTCTGCATCGGCTTTTCCAAAAACCTATAACAATCTGCGAATTTGAAATAACGTCAGCATATAAAGCATCAGAAATTAATGTGCTTATAATAGTTTTTCTAACCACTTGTCATGTTTAATTGATTAATTATTAGAATAATTAACAATATTTGTACATTTTCTCGAGCGATAAACACTTATACTCAGGAATGAAAAAAAAACACACTTTTTTCAGAGCGAAAAGCACTCATCTTTCTCGTTGTAAAAATGAAACAAAACAAACTTTCGAAATCACGAGTGCTAAATTTAATGCAAAGGAAATTTCATACAAAACTAAGTATACCTATACATTAAGAGTAATTAATTATTCATTAGAAATTTCACAAATTTCGAAAGCAATAATTAAAAAAAAAAAAAAAGGAAACACTTCTCATTGAATGATCCGATTCCTTAGCACATTTTTGACTCAGTTAGCTAGCAACCTTAATTTCGCCCAAAAGTAAACCTACTGCAATGAGTACGAGTGAGCAAGAAACGAGCAGAAAAAAAAAAGAAAAAAAAACCAATGTCAATTTCAATGATCAATAATTTGCTACTTGCCAGTCAGGTGTGCCTGGCATTTGGCCAAGCCGAACTATCTCTCCGTTACAGTATGATTTATGCAGCAGGTTACGGTACCATCTGATTATTGCAGCTTTGAATCATCAACACTTCAAACATTTTCCTCGAATTCGTTCGCAAAACGAAGTAGTTTTTTTGCATGCGTGCGTTTGATGTCATCGCTAATCTCATCAACTGAACTCTACTACTCTTTCACTGTACTGGAAGTTATAAGCGAGTACCATACTCTCAAATTTGGCATAAGTATTAAGTATTCCGTGTGAGTGCACGCATTTCAATTCACGTCAATCTCATTCCTTTTTTTTTTTCTTTTTTATTACTTAAACTTACCACTCATTTCCTTTTTTTCTTTTTTATTACTTAAACTTACCACTCAGACGACATATGCAATTTATTTTGTACAAAATTATGTTCAAAATTTTTTTCGCTATCAATTTTTACAATAATTTCTTGGATTTATTTTTTTTCTTAAAAAAAAAAAAATGAAATGGTAAAATTGTAATCACCACAATGTGGGGCTAATTAAAGGAGCGAGAAATGATGTTGCAATTGATATGGAAATTTTAAACTTCAATTCAAATGATTGTTATTTAGGCATTGTTACACTTTTATTTATGTGAGAGTGAGAGTGCTAAGATTGCTTTCAACGTCACTGCTACGCTAATCGATGATGAGATACCAAGCGGTTAAATGATCAAAGATACGATACGAGGCAGTTGATATTTTATGATTATTTCACAAAATTTAATCGTACTATTTCCTTCTCTTTCTCTCTCTCTCTCTCTTCCTTTCTCTCTCCTCTTCACTTTTGTTCATCACTCATTACCATATTTATTGCACGTGCTATCTATAAGGAACAAAATGATAGTATACAATTTTATTGATTCTATTCATCTATATTTTTTATATCAAATATTTAATTTCATAATTTTAATTTCAAAAATTATTTCTTCGAATCATTTATTACCTGAATGTTTTCTCACTTTCAAAATTCTTCATATCAACTGACCTATGGAGCATTTGTCATTGGAAAAAAGAGAGAAATTAATCAAAATGAAATAAATGTCCCATCACACTGATTTTGCATAATAAGTAATTTTTTTAATTTAAAAATTGAAAACCAATTAGCGTTGGCAAAATCTCATAGTTCGTTTTTATGGTTTTTTTTTTAATCTTATAAATTCATACTTTCTGATATTGGCTGAACAAGGAGAGTTAATTGAGGAAAACCGAAAAAAAAGTCAGTGGAAATAATTTCCTTACTTATTGCAACTAATGAATGCGGAAATTTGAATTTTTTTTGAAAAGGAGAAGAGAAAACCGAGAGCGGGAGAAAGAGAGAAAAATAGAAAAAAATAATGAACTTTTTTCGATGATGCCAACAATCGATTGTGCAAAGTCAAATGTAGGACAATAGTAATGTAATTAATAATAACACTAACAATAATAATAATAATTAACAGTGAGAATAATAATAACAATTAATAGTGAGAATAATAATAATAATAATAATAATAATAATAATAATAATAATAATAATAATAATAATAATAATAATAATAATAATAATAATAATAATAATAATAATAATAATAATAATAATAATAATAATAATAATAATAATAATAATAATAATAATAATAATAATAATAATAATAATAATAATAATAATAATAATAATAATAATAATAATAATAATAATAATAATAATAATAATAATAATAATAATAATAATAATAATAATAATAATAATAATAATAATAATAATAATAATAATAATAATAATAATAATAATAATAATAATAATAATAATAATAATAATAATAATAATAATAATAATAATAATAATAATAATAATAATAATAATAATAATAATAATAATAATAATAATAATAATAATAATAATAATAATAATAATAATAATAATAATAATAATAATAATAATAATAATAATAATAATAATAATAATAATAATAATAATAATAATAATAATAATAATAATAAAATAATAATAATAATAATAATAATAATAAACAATAATAAATAAATAATAATGAGAAAACTACTGTTGTTAAATAATGAAGTGTTCAGGGTTGCAGGAGGAAGAAATGTCTTCTTCAACAGATGGCATTACGCTCTTTTTGATTCATTGATTTCTTCTGTGCTTATTTTTAAGCGATGAATTAAGCACATTTCATTTGTAAAATAAATTTTATGACAGTCAGATTGATAAAAAGGTCAAAAGTGTAGCTCATTTAAGTTCATCACTGTTGTTTTTTGTTCCACCTCTCTTAGACTGCAAATGTATTTTCACATTTATAAATCGTTGATAATTATTGGCTTTAAAAAAAACGATATGAAATTGATATGCAATAATTGCATGCTTTAAAAATATCAAACATTTCACAGTGTAAGAGTGCAAGTTGAAAAAAGGTATAATTGTGATAGGTAGAATTTTGCAAAAAATAATTTATTTTACTGGAAGTGAATAAAGCGATCGAAAAAAAATGCCATAAAGCATAAATATATCGAATTATTAAATTCAAAAGTTGGAAAAAAAATGTGGAAAATTTGACACAATTACAATTATCAGTGCAAATTGCTGCAGCAAAATGCAATTTTCAGAATTGTTGAAAATTTAAACGAAAAGAAAACAATTACTTGGCTCAAATGAAAAATATGCAAATTTGTTGTAGACTAATGGTAGGAATGATTGGATGAGAAATTTTAGTTTGAAAATGAAGCAAATAATTGATTTTGCTCATTTTTTAAACAATTAGTCATTTAGTTTTAAATGATTAAATGGAAATAAATGCTCGATGCCACTCATTCATACAACTGCTGGCGATTTTCAGTGTAAATATTTCAAATGGAAATATTCCATTCGGCTCACTTCATTTATAATCTTTAGCATTGTCAAGTTGAATTACTTGGTGCGTGCTTACTTGCTTGCTAAGCAATGAAATTGGCTTAATGCTAATTAATATGCATGAGAAAGTGGAAAGGAATGAAGGGAGATTTAATATGCATTAATATTCCAAGCCTTAAATTAATTTCAATTAATTATTTCTCTATTAATCACCTGGCACGTATAAATAATATATCAAGCATCCTTTTGAGCAGCCCTAAAGAATGGTTCAAAACGGGCGAAAAGAAAACGGAATTTAAGTATATTTTGAAATCAGTCAATCAATAATGGTAGTTGGGAATGATTCATTGACCAACATCGGTTAACAAATTATTGTTGAGCCTTAGAAAATGGACGAGAAAAAAAATTTTTTGAAATTTAGAATTAATTTTATTTATTTATTCATTAAGCAACACGCACATGTAACAATGTGCTAAACATTCTTGTCACCTATTCGGAAGGATACTTCAAAACTAAAATAAAAATTCAAAAAGTTAAAAAAAAAAATGGAATTTAAGCATAAATTAACGTCAACTAATAATGGTACTTAGGAGTGATCCATTGATCGACATTTCTTTCAGCAAATTATTTTTTTAAAAAAAAAACGAATTTCAACACATTCACAAATGTGTCATCAATAAACTAAACTGCTCGATAATGATCAAAAAAAAAAAAGTAAAACGAAAAACCAAAAAAAAAAGGAACGCTTGGTTTAAAATTTGAAATTTGCTGCAAATTAGCAAGGGAAAAAACAAACACCCAAAGGTATTTTTAAAATTTAACGTGTTTTTTTTTGCAAAAAGCAAAAACCATTCGAAATGCCTCAAGGTGCCGCAAAAATCATTTGGAAAAATATTAGCTAAATAAAATGTATGCCTAAAAAATGCCTGAGGGAATGTATTTGCATTGTTACGCATGAAATGAGCCACCTAATTTAACCAATTTAAAAATGAAAACAATTTCTTTTTTTTGCTTTTTTTTCCTTCTGCAAAAAAATACTAGTCTCCTTCTCTCCCTCCCTCCCTCCCTCTCTCTCTCTCTCTATCTCTCCTGCTCTATAAAAAATAAAAAAAATATCAATTTGAATGCATTTTTAAGCGAAGTACAAAGATTATGACGTACTGCTAGCATTTTGAGACGTAATGAAAAAAAAACATGAAAAGCATTTCCGTTTGTCAAAGAAGAAAAAGGCAAAAAAAAAGGACAAACTTTATTGGATGAGTTGAACCAAATGAAATTAGAAATTTGAAAGAACAAAAATAAATCAGAAAGAAAGGAAGAGAGAGAGAGTGAGAGAAAGAAAGGAAAAAGGATTTCAATCATTTGTGGGCGTATTGAATTCCACGTCGCCTTCTTTTTTTTTTTGAATGACAACAACGAAATGTTTGTTTGTTCTAAACGAAACGAACTAACCAATGGTTGTATTAAGAATTAGTGAAGGAAATTTAAAAACAAAGCAAAGAGGTTTTTGCTAATATATGAATGAATGCTTTTTGTTGTGCTCTTTTTTTCAAGCAAATGACGTGAATTTCATATTCTTTATTTTTAAAAAATTACTTAAATAAAAAAAATTTTACAACTATTTATTTTTGTTTTATGCAAATTACGTGAATTATTTACAAAGTGTTCGCTAAAAACTATTAGCTTTTATTTGCGTGTCTTTCATTTCGAAATTTTTGATTAATTTAACAATTAAACATGTAAACAAATAAGACTGGAGAGAGAAAGGGAGAAACAGACAGCGGGAGAGAGAGAAAGAAAAAAGAGGCAGAATAATGCATTGAAAAATTGTAGGAAATGTTTTAATAAAAGATAAAGCAAAATGAATATAACATTTCCTTTTTTCCATTCTCTCTTTTCCTTTTCCTTTTTTTTTCTTTTTTCCCCACGCGCTCCCTCTCTCTCTCTCTCCCTCTCTCTCTCTCTTCCTCTTCGATCTTTGGTATGTATCATGAAGTGACCGAAATTCTTTCTGTTTAAAATCGTTTCGAGCAATAAATGATGATAATATCGATGCATATTTCATTTCCTTCTTTTTTTTTCTTCCCTTCCTTCTCATTTTTATTTCTGAAAAACAGAAATCAATGAAATTAAATTAAAGCGAAGAAAGAGCCAAAGAAATTCAATTTAAGACAAAAAAAACCCAAAGGAAATTAAATTTAAAATGACAAAAAGGTACATAAAAGAAATTATATTTGAGACAAAAAAAAGTGCTGAGGAAATTAAATTAAAACGAAGAGGAATGTCAGAGAAATTAAATTTAAAACATTATAAATGCCAAAAGAAATTAAATTCAAAATGCAAAAAGAAATGTCGAAGTAATTAAATTTAAACCAAAATGGAAAAAACAGTGACAATTGATTTTTAAAATAAATGCAAATTAAAAATATTTACAAATTCGTTTTTATCTAAAAAAAATTTCAAGCAATTTGTTTATTGTTGAATTTTTCGTTTTCATTTCCACTAGTTGAATATTCTCGAGCAAAGCTGCAAGTGTAATCGGACAAACGATTTATCAATTTTTTTTTATTCAAAAAAAGAAAAACTTTGAAAGGAGCAAAAAAAAATTAAAAGTTATTAAATTTAATTAATTATAGAAATACCCTAAATACCTAATTTATCATCGTATGTGAGGAGGAAGTAATTGGAGTTGTAACATAAGCGTCTTCTATCACAAACTAAATCGATGCAATTTATTATCGTTCGCTTTTCAAACGCTACACAGTACCAAATTATACTATCTTATTTCAATTTAATTCAATTCAATTTTTTTCTCAATGAAAAGCGTGAAATTGATTGCCGCTGCCTCTCACACATTACACACAGCGCTACAGTGGTGTTTCAATTTTCGCTTCTTTTCATTTTATTTCATTTCCAATTATTCGTCCATTGTTAATTAAGCAAGGAAATTATGGGAAAATGAGCAAAGAAATTGTTTCGCTGTTGATAACAGTTAATGCAATGTTCCACGTTACGTTACAAATTGTATTTAATCGAAATTAATTTTAATGAAAGATGTCAGTTGTTACAAACGTAGCGTAACGTCTACCCTCTTTTTTTTTCTTCCACTTCCGTTTTATTTTAAATTAAATTTAAAATTTTATCTAACATAGCGTGCAACCATTTTAGTAAATGTTTTTTGTTGGATATTCAATTGATTAGTTAATATTAGGAAAAGTTTGATTAATTGTTCAATTAATCAATGGGCCATTTTCAATTGAATGGCAAAATGTAATATGTCCACAATGCAACGAGCATCACTATCCATAGGTAATTTTGTGAAATTTAAATTTATCATTTAATTTTGCACTACCATCATTTTTTTTTGCAAAAAAATTATTTTGTTAGCGTATTATGGAAAAGCTATTATATCGGATAGAAAGCTAATTAATTTGCAATTATTTTTGAAAGTTTTCTTTTTTTGAAAATAATTTTGAATAAATTGGAAGTAAAATTATATCGATCGAAATAATAACAGTAATAATAATAGTAATTAGTGTGAATTCAACCACTTCAATTGCCGTTAGTGTGAATTCAAACCACTTCAATTGCTGCTCGCTCGCTTGCTTACTCGTCCGGAAAAGTTTTTCTCATCGCTCTTGCATGTATGAATGAATTTCCTACGACCTATAGAATGTTGAAATAATGAAATTTCGCCGATTTCACTCGTTGAGTGCTTGAAACGGCAAATGCAATTGCATTTGATGACCCGGTTTCCTTCGCATCATCCGGATCATCATGATTACGAACTAAATGATTGCATGGAAGATACAAATTTTCCCTAAACTAACAAATTACTCGATGTTACAGGAAAAAAAGAGAAGTAGTGAAATCAGTACTGTACTGGAAAAAAATTTTCCGGACATTCACTGTCCCATTATTAATTTTCAAAACAGAAATTTTTTGCTAAATTTTCATTTCATATAATGTTAGAGGGGGGGGGGAGGGTGAAAATGAGAGGACGATAATAGGAATTGTTCAAATTTTAAGCCAAACCGGCAATTATAATATACTGAAAACGAAGCTTACGAAGCTTCCTAAACGCCCTAATTAAAGTAACTTCAATAGATATACCAAGAAAATTAAACGCAATTTAATTCCCAATTAAATGATGAAGTGGGAAAATTAAAAATGATTGAAGTGTGACGGGAATTATATGCGTATATTTGTCCAGAAGATTGATCGACTACGACGGCACTGAAATCTTATTTTTCCAAAAAAAAAAAAAATTTCAATAACATTTTCCCACTCGTAACTTTTAGCTTTCACCGTGTAAATTTCATGCATCAAAAAAATAAAAATCGAAAGAATTGAAAAAAAGAAATTAAAAAAAACAACCGAAAAAGTATTAATAATATAGCTACATTTCCAGCAACTGAAAAATGCACTTTGCTGTTGTTTGTTTGTTTTTTTCATCGTTTAAATTTTCCTCACCAAAGAAGTCGTCCTTTTATCGCTCACTTTTTTTCGTTCCTTTTTTTTGCGATGGAAAATTTAACAATCGTTTGAATCGAAATTTTTCAACACAAATGAATGCTGAAGTGTTGAAACAGAAAGAAGAAGAAAAAGAATTATCTGTCCAAACAATCTCAACGATTCCCATTATTACAACAACAACCAAAAAAAAAGATGAAATTCTTTAAAACGTTATGTATGAAATCATTGCAATGTGTTTTTCATATTTATTATTATCATTATTAATTATTGTTTCCACCCCTAATTGCTTTATTGTTCTACTGTTATTATTTAATTATTATTATTATTATTATTATTATTATTATTATTATTATTATTATTATTATTATTATTATTATTATTATTATTATTATTATTATTATTATTATTATTATTATTATTATTATTATTATTATTATTATTATTATTATTATTATTATTATTATTATTATTATTATTATTATTATTATTATTATTATTATTATTATTATTATTATTATTATTATTATTATTATTATTATTATTATTATTATTATTATTATTATTATTATTATTATTATTATTATTATTATTATTATTATTATTATTATTATTATTATTATTATTATTATTATTATTATTATTATTATTATTATTATTATTATTATTATTATTATTATTATTATTATTATTATTATTATTATTATTATTATTATTATTATTATTATTATTATTATTATTATTATTATTATTATTATTATTATTATTATTATTATTATTATTATTATTATTATTATTATTATTATTATTATTATTATTATTATTATTATTATTATTATTATTATTATTATTATTATTATTATTATTATTATTATTATTATTATTATTATTATTATTATTATTATTATTATTATTATTATTATTATTATTATTATTATTATTATTATTATTATTATTATTATTATTATTATTATTATTATTATTATTATTATTATTATTATTATTATTATTATTATTATTATTATTATTATTATTATTATTATTATTATTATTATTATTATTATTATTATTATTATTATTATTATTATTATTATTATTATTATTATTATTATTATTATTATTATTATTATTATTATTATTATTATTATTATTATTATTATTATTATTATTATTATTATTATTATTATTATTATTATTATTATTATTATTATTATTATTATTATTATTATTATTATTATTATTATTATTATTATTATTATTATTATTATTATTATTATTATTATTATTATTATTATTATTATTATTATTATTATTATTATTATTATTATTATTATTATTATTATTATTATTATTATTATTATATTATTATTATTAATTATTTGTTATTATTATTAACATTTTAGTATAACAATTCTCTTTGTTGTTTTTATCTGCCGTAGTGCTAGACAAAAGAAAAGCTAGCAATTAATAATTTAAGAAAAAGCAAACGAATGGAAATTGCTTAAAACACCAACAAAAGTGTCATTAATGGAGAGAGGACGAGAGAGAGAGACAGAGGGAGAGAAGGACCGAAAGAAAAGGGGCTAGAAATAGAACGATTAATGCATTTGAAACTATTTATTTTATATGTAAGCAATTAAAACAATCACTGCATGCATAGTAATCTATGAAGTCACACAATTACGTGCGCTATAATCGTTTAATCAAACGTGTCAATTTAGGAGCAGAAATTTTGTCCGAATTTTACACTCTGCTAAAATCTGCTCTGTCATATTACAATGCCAGAAGCTCCATAAGTTCACATATATTATAAACAAATTTATACATTTATTACGCTACACTTCAATTGCGAATGCTTAAATTTAGAAATAAGTTCATGAGTGTTCTTACTAAATTTCCATATTTGCAATTTGAATTAATCGAAATAATTTTAATACAGTCTTTTTACTTCCCATTACGGTGCACTCCATTCTTCAGAAGCTTCTTCCACCTAATTTGCACCTCTTTGTTATGCTATCAGTAAATGTATGAATGCACGTATTTTACGCCTTCAACACACGCAGGCCATCAGCATGCATGATGCAATAAAACTTACATCACAAAATCATTCTTTTACTCATTCATCGGACGAATGAAATGAGTTGACATAATTAAACTGGACAATGTTTAGGTTTTTTTTTCCCATAAATTTTTTTCCAATTAAAATTTTCAAATATTTTAAATTAACAGAAATCTTTTCGTTTTTCCCAACTGGTATTTTGCTTGCAAATGCAATTTCATCAGCGAAATGACCATCATTTATCATTTGAAACATTTCAAAAAAAAAGCATTCAATCGAACCAAATAATTTGTTATTGCCAATATGAAATATTTTAAGGAATGCAAAAAATTAACGAGCAAAAAAAAAAAGCGGAAAAAAACGGAAAACGAAGCAGCAATTGTTTTAGCAAATTTCATCTCACACTTTTACCCTTTCCTTTATCAATTTTTTTTCTCTCATTTACGTACGTTTATGTCCTCTTTATCATCATCAACATCAAATTAGCATTAATTTTCTTTTCACGTGTGACTGCCAACAATTTCTTTGATGTCTGCAAAAATTTTATTAAATTTGCTTTCTGAACACGGATGAATAAATTACAGTGGTTAAACTGATATGCATCATTGAATACAATTTAATTCAAAATTTTCATTCCTTACGATTTCACACCTTGCAAATGACAAAAGCATTTCATTGATTGTGGCGATGGTGAAAATGTCAATGACAATGAGAGAGTTATTTGTTAAGAAAAAAAAAACAATAAAAGAAGAAACGAAGTTCACTTGATATTTACACTTTTTTTTTTGAAAATATTATGTTTTGAAGTTTGAATTTTTTTTTTGAAAATTTGAAAATATTTCTGTAAATTGAAAATATTAAAAGGAGGAAGGGCGGAAAAAAAAATCCTACCAATAAAAGAAAAGATTGCATTCGTGAAAGAAAAGATTTGAAAAAAAAATTTTTTTAATTCTATGCAGCAATTTTGATAATTTTCGTTGTTTGGTTTTCTTTTCCTTTTCTTTTTTTTTAAATTTCTTAGTTAGTTGTATAGTTTATTCATGTCATTTCAAACAACTTTAATTACTTCAATGCCGAGAGGTAATTTACAAATGACACTGTTAAATTTCTCATAGAAAAAGCAATTCAAAAATACATTTTAGATTTGCCGTTTCAAAAAAAAAAAACAATTCACAAATACATTTTAAATTTCACACGACGTTTGATAATTTCACTTGCCTCATTTTCTTTTTCCTTTTTTTTCGCTATTCGAAAAGTACTTAAAATTACATTTGAGATGTTATTTGTCGTGTAGGTTTGTTTCACGTCCATTTACGTGATTGAAATTATGCGTAAAATTTTACCACTTTTAGAAATTTGTGATATTTGAAAAATCGAACATCTGTGACAGTTCGAAAAAAAAAATTATCACTTTGTACTTTACGATTCGCCTCCATTTCTCGTCCAACTTAAAAGCGAATTAGTCGCTACGGCGTCAAACTAATGTAGCACAACGGTCATTAAGCTATCATTAGTTCCGTTACACTTTGGACAATTTCCCGATCAATTTACACTTTCAAATCATTAATTTACATTTGAAAATTTTAAAATCTTATAAATTACGTACGAGAAGAGTATTGTTATTGGGAACATTGCATATATTAATGATTTCATTTAATAATGGAATAATTAACGTGTGGAAATTACGTCAGTGTTTAAACGTTTAATCATTTTGCATTAAGTATGGTTAATTAATATTTAAAGTACTAATTTCAATTTTTCTATTTTGAAATTCTTAAAGTAATAGAGCAATAAAATTCTTCATCGACTACTTTCATTGCAGTTGTGCTTTTTTTTAAAATCTTTGTTAATTAAAATTACGGAATTAAAAGTTACATACTTACTATATGTTAACTTGTCTTTTTTATTGGTTTAATTTTAACAAAAAAAGTGAATTTCTTTGATTTGAAATGCAATAAATAAGCTAAGTTAAAGTAAAATGATGGCAGAAATCCATGACAAGGGGAATAAAATACCAGCAAATTCATAATTTCTATCACCTCAAAATGCTGATTTTCAAATCACTGATTAATCACTTAAGGAATTAATTAAAAAAAATGAATATTTCAAATACTGTGGAGTGCTCGATAAAACAATATTAATTTACACACTGGGACTTTTACTTAATTCATCCTTCCTCTTCAACAAAAAAAAAGTGATTTCCATTTAATTAAATGATTAATTAAAGAAGTGAGCAATTGAAAAATAAGTACTTGCTACAGCTTATTTTTATTATTCGCTCGATTTAGGTGGTAAAGTTTTATGCTCATTAATTACTGTTAATTAATGAATACTTATAATGCCACATGCTACAGGATATTATCAAACTTTATTTATGATTAAAGCTATTGTAATCAATTATGCTGCTTTAAAGTCATCTTACAAATAAATTACCATTGTATTATGTAATATGAAAATATAAGAGATAAAAGAAGTGTTAATTTAAATTTTCAAAAGTTTTTAATATGCGTGATAACAATTTCAGGTAAAACACTAAAGGGAAGGAGTAGAAAGTGGTGAACCATCAATGAATTCACACATAACTTGATCTGCGCTATAAAACACTTTTGTATTTTACAACGGCAATTAAAAAGCATTGAATTTTAGATATCAGTGGAAAAAATTATTAATTACAACACTGTTGCAGTGTTGTAATTAATAATTTTTTATTAAATTACAGTTATAATTAATGTTACAATTCCATTAATTTTATAACAGAAGGAAAAGCGAAGAAAAATTATTTCTCTATCTTACTGTTTACTGTTGTTCAATTCGTCTTCTCATTTTTTTTTTGCTTCATTTTGTTAAAATTTTTATTGATAGTGAGAGAAAGAAGGGGAGAGGAAGAGAGGGAGAGAGAGAGAGTGAGGGAAAAGAGAAGATGGAAATGGTAATCACAATTACTAGACCGACTATTTATAAATTTAGTAATGTGTGATGAGGTGAATTTTGAAATGACTGAATTACCTCCTATCTCATTCTTCTTCCACTGAACTTTTCCGTATTTTCCTACTCGTTTTTCACTTTTCGTTTTTTCATCCTCTCTTCCGGAATTTTTATCTTCGGATTTTATGTGTAACGAAGTAAAATTTAAACGTTTCAATTTATTGCACATTTCGTTCACATTTTTTTTCCGTATCTTTCTTCGTCTTCACCTTTCAATCATTGATATTGCAATGTTCAACTGTAGTAATACTCTCAGATATTATTTCACTCTTATCATTATATCATATCACACACACACACACTCTCTCTCTCTCACTCACTCTCTCTCTCTCATTCTTACCCATAATTGTCATTATCATCTTAGCCTTATCATTATCAGCACTTCAATCTTGTTCTCAATTTCGTTCTATAACTACTATTTGCAAATATCAACACGTGCATCACATGCATGCACATATAGTTGTGTCTTGATGATTTGATCATCATCATTTCAATTTCATATTTAAATTTTATATCACTAGTTGTTCCGATCATCGTTTCAATCACAATCCTTCCCTTCACTGCAGTTATCTTACTGTTATCATTATCACTACACGTACCCACTTCTCGTTGTTGTTATCACCTGCTATCATCCTAATTTTAACATCAAATGTCAAACAAGCTGTTATCATTCATTCATTTCTTCCTCTATTTTTGTACCATCGAAAATTGCTGCAACACAAGTAGCAGTGAAATTGAGGAGGACGAGGTAGAGGGAAGGGGAAGGGGGAGGGGGAGGAGGAGGAAAACAGGAAGGAATTCGACATAAGAACGGATGAAATGAAATTGGATGAAAAATTTCCAAAGGAAAAAAAAATACTTAAAGAAGCACCTTTGTATTCCTTTCCTCCTTTCTTCCATCTTTCTCTCTCTCTCTCTCTCTCTCTCTCTTTCCGTTCCGTCCCGTTTCACTACGATTTTCTTTTCTCTGTCTCTCTCTCTCTCTCTCTCTATTAGCTTCTTCAAAGCTTCAACGATAATGTAATGATGGCATTTATCCATTTCTTGTGTTTACGGTGAAAATCGGTTGCAACCCCGCAATATGTCATCTCTTCCGTTCGTTTTCGTTTAACAAATAAAACATCCGATAGGTATTTCAAACAACTGTTCCGTCTCCTCCACCACAGTCTCTCTCTCTCTCTCTCTCCCTCTGTCTGCCAGTAACAATTCATTGACGAAATTTCTTCCTTTCTTTCATCTTTCCCTAATTCGTTTATATTTAAATCTAAAAAGACTTCCTTCAACACAATAGAATGAATTGATAGATCGATTGATTCATTCATCAGTTCACTAGATTGATCGAATACTTTTGTATTCGTTCTATATTTGCATAAAAATTGAAGCTTCAAAAATGTAAACATAAATATACATATACATATATATATATATATATATATATATATATATATATATATATATATATATATATATATATATATATATATATATATATATATACATGCACATACACACACGCACGCGCACGCATGCACACGCACATACATGCAGTTTGAAACATGCAAATTTGTCAGCCGACTGAAGGAGTGTTGTCCGTTTGTGTCTGTGTTAGTGCGGAAGATTGTGCTTGTAAGATTATTGTGGGAATTTTACAATGAAAATTTTTGTATTACAGGTACACACATGTCTGTCTACGTGCCCCGTATGCGTGTATATGTGCGTGTGTGTCCGTGTGCACGCGTGTGTGTGTGTAGGTATGCATTTGCGGTAAATAATAATATAAATCAATGGCCAAATATATATTTTTTTTGCATATATCTGTATACGTGCGTGTATGTGCGTATAGATCTATGTATATTTACGAGCGTGCGTGCGCGTGTGCGTATATGCGTATATGTACGTGTGTGTGTGTGTGTATGTCTAGGTGTGCGTGTGTGTGTGTGTGTGTGTGTGTGTGTGTGTGTGTGTGTGTGATGGGTTCATCGATGATATGATATACATTACGATAGGGATGTGTGTGTGTGTGTTAGATGTAAAAGTTCTAGGATGAGCTTTGTGGCAATTAGCTAGTTCAATTCTATTTCTCACAACAAACCTTAGACAAAACGAGTGAATGAGGGAGGAACAACGCTCGCACTTCCCCTCCTCTCTCTTTTCCTCCCACTTTTGGATTAAAATTTCGTTACTACAGCAGTTACAACCATCGATAATGATGATGATGATGATGATGGTGATGATGGTGGCGATGATGATCCCCTTTCCTCACCTTTCATTATAGCTATTTTAGCCTCCAACTCTATTCCACTCCACCCGTTCTATTCTATCCCATTCTATTCTATTCCATTCCTGTTATATTCTTACTATATTTGATGATATTCCCATTCCATTTTTTTTCATCCTATTCTATTCTATTTTATTCTCATCCCTATCCGGCGCAACGTTCAAAATTTCCACCTCATCAATACCTCATATTTCAATTTTAATTACAATAATGTCTTATCAATACTGAACACATATTATTCCTGTTGTTATTGTTTTTATTATATTTTAATAATTGAACATTTCATAAATGCTTTGATAGTGAGAAATTTGTCGAATACATTCGAACGATATGATAGGGGAAAAATTTTTCCGAATACTTTATACTGCAATACCTAAGCATAAATATATGTTAGCATTTAAAGGATTATTTAACGTTAAACAAAGAAGCAATTGGATATTTTGAGTTTTAAAATTTAACTTACAAAATTGAAATATAATAAGCACAACAACAGCAGCAATAGCATTTAATAGATATTATTGAAATTTCGACGATAAATGAAATAATATGTAAATATTTTTTCCTGAGAAAAGAAGAAAGGAAGTTTATTTATTAAGATGCCGGGATTATTCTCATCTTGGAAACCACGTTTTCGAACACGTAAAACATCAGACTCGGAGCGTTCCACAACATTTTCATCAATGCCACCATTTTTGCACTCATTCCCATTAGCTACATCAACTTCACCTTCACCAGTAGCTAAACGTTTGAACAAGAGAGTGGTGCATTTTCATGAAAATGGTAATTAATTATTAATTTTTAAAATTCTTCTTGATATAGATATTATTTTTTTTTGTGTGTGAAATAATGCAAATTTTGAATGTTTGAGTGATTAAAAATAAAAATTAATTAACCTTTCGTGTATTTCTTCTTGCAATTTCAATAATTTTATTCTCATTTTGATAAAAAATATTTACATTTTCACGTACGCGAATGTTAACGATTTAGGGGAGTCACATTAGGCAGTCAAATTAATTAATTAATTAATTACATTAATGCATTTGTTCTCTTTCACCTATATTTATGCATCTTGGGATGAAATTTAGTGAATTCCGTTGGAGCTGTTTTTTTTTAGCAGTTTATGAAGAGATAGGAACTGTTACTGCATTTGTTTGAAATGAGCAAAAGATTTGCGAAGTAATCATGACTAATTATCATTAATGAATTATTGAAATTTTAATTTGTTGTTGCTATTTTTTCTTCTATCAAATTATTAACAATGAAATATCGTGTTGTAAGCAAAAAATGGATGAACAAACAAGCAAACAGCAAGTCCATAAAAGTAAACAAACAAAACAAACAAATAAACAAAACGTAAACGAACTATTCAGTAACTGAACATGTAGATATTAGATGGAAAAATTAGAAAAAGAGGATGGATCAAGTAGGATTCAGTTTGAAAATTCAATATCATATGAAATTATGAATATAAATGTATTTAACGTTATAAATATAAATGAAATTATATGAAACATATGAAATTCAGTACGAAAATTCATTTGAAAATTCAGCATTCAGTATGAACAAATGAATGACTATGAGATAAGCTAATAAATAAATTGACAATTAATCTATAAATTAAAAAAAAACAAAAGAGAAGTAGATGAACAAAAAAATTGTTAATTTGTTTTATCGTTTCCAATTTTTCTTTGTATTCTTTTGTAAATTTTAATTGAATTCAATCACATTCTAATTATTTGTTTGTTTGACAAGGTAGGATAACCATTAGCAGTGTAACAAACCATGAATTTTTCATCTTTTTTTTTTTTTGAATTTCATGCACGGTAATCTTTTGTTGTGCCACTTCCCTTTCTTCACTTTTTTTTTACTTTCAAATTTAACCTTCAAAAGCTACCTTTTTTAATTTATTTTTTAAAAACATTATAATGATTGATGAATTAATTTTTAGCACGTTAGGGCTAAATGACACATTATGGCAAAATATTTGTTAATATTTCACATTTCAATTTTAACTATAATTTTAACTATCGTTACTAATAGCAATTTCATTCATTTATTTTTTTTTCTTCCAAATTCCATTAATCGTTTTATTTCGCGGAACTGTCCAATTTCAATGCTTCATCATTTAAAGCTGCTGAGTAAATTGCATGCAAATAGTGGAATTATGCGATCATTTTATTTGTCAAATAACAAAAAAAAAACGAAATTCTATTTGAAATTGATTTACTTCAGTTTTTTTTAGTAGTTGAGGCGCTAAATATTAGTTCACTTGAATTTTGATCCTCTCTTTAATTTTGAAAAATTAAAATACTAATTTTCTCTGATGCTACAACGTTCATGACGCAATTGAAAAATTGATGATGGCTTTCTCCACCTTTTCCATTTTCTTAAATGAATTTTTTATGACGATGATAATGACGACAAAAAAAAAAATCATTGGTGATTGATTATGATTTTTTTTTAAAAATAAATTATCATTTATGGTTTGTTCATTTTCTTTAAAGGACGCGACACTACCAGTGCACTAATTAATGACAACAAATCACTAGTAATTGATTACGATTTTCTTTTTAAATAAATTATCATTTATGGTTTGTTCATTTTCTAAATTGCATTCTTTAAACGACGCTACCAGTACACTAATTAAATTCAACACTTTTTTGTTTTAAAATTTTAGCCCGCAAACAATTGTTAATATTATCATGATATTACTGCCATCATTACTACCATTGTTATTATCGTTGCTGAAAAGCAGTTAAATGTGCAACATTATTGCAAATAACAATCTAATTATTTTAACAAATTATTAGCATTTTCGATGAACTGATAAACAAGAGAGGTAAAATTGATCGTAAACATTGAAAAATCTTCATGAGCAAATTTATGAAGATAAGGAGGAAAGGGAAAACGAAAAATTAGAAATGAAAAATTAAAAATGGAAATTTTAATGTCGAAAACAATTATTAGTCACTGATTGATAGATGTAATCATTACGCTTTTTGTACATTTAATTCAAAAATAGACAAAAAAAATGTACGATTTTTTAGACTGACTTCATTCTCCCTCTCCACGCTCTCTCTCTCTCTCTTTCTCTCTCTCTCTCCTTCTCTCAACTATAATTTTACGGAATGCAGCAAAATAGCACACACAATCTGTCTGTTTGTTTTTTTTTCCTCTCAAATATTTTTGGTTTTTTTTTTGCCACAATTCTTGAAAAAATAATTATAGAATTTGTAATAGTATGGTATGATTTGCATACAATAGCAAAAGGTCACATAAATATCATTATTACGAGGCCATGTGAAATACCATTAAGTATTTAAATTACATCTCTTAAATGAAGCATGCACTTGCAAAATACCAATTAGCATATTTGAATAGCTTTTTTTTTCGAAAGCAATCGCTATTGAAATACTTATATTCTAAACGTTGTGTGAAATGAAATTGATTAAAATGAATGAATTCTACAGAAATTATTCGATTACCTGATTACTTAATTCAGAAACAAAACGAAAACAAGAGCGGTAAGGTAAGATGAGGAATATAGTAAGAAGGAAAACATTTGCAAAAAACAAAATTTAATAGACATACATGAACATAGTATTATATAAATCATATTTTTTATTGGAAATATTTTAATTAAAATTATTTTTAGTACTTGCATGATGAAATTAAATAAAACTAATATATGGAAGTTGTTAAACTAATATATTGAAGTTATTCATTTGTAGATATATATGTGGAGAATAAGATAGTGAATTTTTTCCAAAAGAAAGAAATTTTGTTTTTTGCTTGAAAAAATTTTACGCTATTAATTTTCTATTCTATAGGTGTAAAAGAATTGTTTCACCTAAGTTTAACCTAACAAGATGAATTTAGAGAATGAATAAATTGTGATTTTTTTGTAGGATCGGTGATCAATGAAGATGGTGCAGCTGTTAATGGGAAACAGATTGATGATAAAAAGGTAGTCTGTTTTTCGGCGAGTGAAATTTTCGAAATGAAAGAGAAGAAAATGCATTAGTGAAACAATGACGACCAAAATGAATTGTTTTATTTAAAATTATATTATACAATTTCAAAAATGAAAGAGACACAATGACTGATTAAATTATGAAAAAGAAATTTGTAAAGATTTTGCAAAAATTTTCACTTTTATTTATGTGTTTTGTCTTTTTGACAAATTTTGTTGAAGCATATTATACGTTGGGAATTTTGAAAATTTTCAATGAAATAAGAAATGATTTTTTTTTTTGTGCTGCAATTTATGGAATTTTTTTTTTTTTTATCATCTAGGCACCACTAGCAAGCGGTGAATTAGATGAAACGAAGGATGAAGCGCAAAAAAACGACAGCCAATTTTTGAGCGTTCAATCATCACAGCCGCAATCGGAACTGCAACCGCAACAGCAACAACCGCAACAGCAACAAGAACCACAACAACAACAACAACAACAACAACAACAACAACAACAACAACAACAACAACAACAACAACAACAACAGCAACCACAACAACAACAGCGGACAGACAATTGGAATGGAGCGAAAAGTGAGGACGAAATGCATTTGAATGGCACTCAATCAGTGACAAACACACCGTTTGGTAAATAATTTTTATTTAAAGTTTGATATTCCGTAAAATAACGGAGAAATTTAGTGAAATGTTATTAAAGCTATGAAATTATTTGTTTCTAAATTTTTTTTTTAAAGTAATTATAATTTTTGCTTTAGGACGATAAAATTTTCATTTTAATAACTACGTAAATTTTTTATTAAAGGGAAAATTTTAGTTTTCAATGAAGGTGAAATAAATTACTGAAGTAATTCTCACATGTGCTATTTTGATTGTTGAAGAAATTATACAGTAAAAAGTGAAAAGGAAGAGATGATAAACAATTTGAATGGTTTGTGCGATAAATAAACAATTTGAAATTTCATCACAAATGGTTGATTTGAATAAGAGGGAATTGAATGTGTGCACTTCCAAAATGTCAGTCATACATATTTCCTCTACAAATTTCGTTTTGTTTGCAATTTTCACTTTTCTTCATTTTAGTTGCCTAATTTAATTTCAATTCTAAATTTTATTCTTTGGCTTCCTGGTTAATTTTTTGTTTTATTTTAATTTTGAAATTTTAAGAATTTGTACCAAAAAAATTTTTTCTCACTAATTATTGAAATTAAATTTTTTTTTTGAAAAATATGGCAAGGCAGCTAGCTTACAGTTATCTTTCCATGTTTCTTGCATTCTACAAATTTACTGACGTGCTCGTGCGAGAAATTCAAATCATCCAATTCTGGTGTAACGTGGTCGTACGTGAAAGTGTAAGTTGGTAGCACAAAGCGGAATGAGGATGAGCGTAAACTCATGAAAACATAACGTTATCGTACAATTTAATAAAAAAAAAAATTAGCATGAACAGAAACTTTATCACTATTATTTGCTACATTACTGGAATGAGAAATATTTAATTTCAAAAGTTTAATAACTAAATAATTTTTTGACTATATATGCATATTTAATAAATATGAAATAAGTAGGAAATACTTAATTTTCAAAGTTTACTTTTTCATAAATTTAATCTATGTGATATTTTAGGTGTTGTATACCTTGAATTAAACGATGAAGTTAAACGTGCCCTTCTACCACCAACCGTTCATAGCATTGACACCGTTCGAGCGCTCTTTCTACGATCATTTCCACAGCTAACATCACAATATCTTAGCTTACCATACGTGAAGATTTACATTCAAGAACCCTCAAAGGGGCAACTCTTTTACGAACTTGATGACCTCAGGTGATTACCTAAATTAATACTTAATAAGACTTAATTGATAGTGTTAATTGCTTCCATAATTGCATGTCTTTAAAAAGTGCCGTTGATTACTTGCACCTATTTTAAATTGGTGGCTTTTTTTTTTGGGGGGGAGGGGAGGGAATGAAAAAAAAACGATTGAGTTAATGTCAACCAATAAATTTAATTAAAATTATACTTAATGCAAAATTTTTTGCAATGCGATATTTCAAAAATTTTTTGAACAGCCCTTCCACATCGACTTCATTACTTTTGTGTAAAAAAAAAAATTTTTTTCAATTATATTTTTACTTTTGAAATTTTTTGATTTTTATTATTTTAATTTTTCTTTTTTTTGCTGATGCATGTACGCATGAATTTCCATACATGCATAAACAAAAAAAAAAGCAAAATTAAAATAACAAAAAAATTTCAGAGGAATCCTAAAACTACCAATCATCCTTTCTTTTGCCTATCCTACTTTTTTTTTGTTGCTCCTCCTCCTTACCATGCGGAAAATCGAAGGAAAGAAAAAATTTTCAAATTTTGCTTAAATTGGTTGATTTGTTAGGTAGCTGAAAAGCAAATTTTCCATGTTATTATTTTAAGCAGGAACGAGTTGCTTCACTTCTTTTCTGTTTGAAAATTTGAAGATTTTCAGTGCAAAAATATTTTTCATCTTTGATGTGCAATAAGCAAAGCGCTGAATGACTTAAGCAAGACAACAAATTTAGTACAGTTAATTAAATTTACAAAATTTATTATTTGTATTTTGAAAATTGGGAAAGAAATGCAAAATGTGCGGATAATATTTTATGATTTGCGTTAAAAGAAGCAAAAATAACTAAGGTTGTTTTTTTTTTGCGAAAAAAAAAGCAATAATAATAAAATTAATGGTGAAATTTTGATGGGAAAAAACAAAACTCAATGAGAAATTTTTCTTCAGAGATATCAAAGATCAGGCAGTGCTAAAATTACGTGAACAATCAAGTGGATTTCAAACAAAGCAATCGAATCGTTTTGTTAGCAATCACTCATCGCTTGATTATTTGAGTGAGTCGGAGATTGACCTAATGAATTATCGAAATCGTACACCGACGCATCGCTATCGACCAGCAAGTGCGCTAGACAGTCGTATGCTTCCGGCTACGGGTACTTTAAAATCAGCTAGGTAATTTTTTGAAATATAATTTAATTGTTTATGCTTCTGAAATTATTTACACTTATTTTGTTGTATGAATGCAATAAAAATTTTAGCGGTAACACTGTCATTCAGAAATTTTAACCGAAATTTGTTAATGGTACAAAAAGGAAGGGATAAGTTATTTTGTTTATAATTTTTTAAAATTATAATTGAGTTGTGAATGTCAACATTAAATGAAATATTTCTTATACTATTGTTGTTGTTGTTGTTAAAATTTTGATGCTAAAGTTTTAATCTCACTAATGAGATATTATCGTATCAAATAGATCTCCGATTTCATCACGTTTTGATCCGTACTGTGACCCATATGCCAGTGATGCAAGTAGCCAGGAACGTTCCGGATCCGTTACACCAGTAATCGATAAAGAAGCAAGGTAGTTAATTAGCAGAATTTTACCATTTTTATTTTTGGTTTTGCTCGCTTCAATCTTACTGTTTGTACAGTGTGAAATTGAATTTGCGCAACAGTTAGTATTTGTTTTAAAACAGAATGTCATTTAGCAAAATGCCTAATCATTTATCGTAATTTATCAATTTATAAGTGAGCATTCGCATTTCATCAGCTTTACTGTTGACATTATTTCATGAAAGTTTCTCCAAAAAGATTTTAAGATAAAAAATTTTTTTTAATTAAAAATGTAAATTTTAAATTTACATAGAAAAACACAAATTGTAAGTTATAAGCTAAAACGATAAAAATTGCCTAGTAATTAGAATGAAAAAAGAATTGCCTAGTAATTAAAATTTTTTTGAAATTGCCTAATTAATGGCATTATTAATTGTGAATTAAGAGTGTGATAAGTATCACTTGAACTATACTGTTATTAAGATTTCGTTCACATTTCATCAACTTTACTGTTGACATTATTTCATGAAAGTTTCTCCAAAAAGATTTTAAGATAAAAAATTTTTTTTAATTAAAAATGTAAATTCTAAATTTACATACAAAAACACGAATTGTTAGTTATAAGCTAAAACGATAAAAATTGCCTAGTAAATTAAAATTTTTTAAAATTGCCTAATTAATGGCATTATTAATTATGAATTAAGAATGTGATAAGTATCACTTGCTATTAAGATTTCGTATGGAAACGATGGAACGTCAACTGGCCGGTCTGTCCTCTTTGGTGCACTCCGCACTGATAAGTAAGGGAATGAGCGAGACGAGTCAGCGAGATATGGAAGACTTACGGAAGCAAATTTTAGCACTTCATCCAGACGGTTTGTGTAAATAGTAAATATTAATAAATGATATCATAAATACTCTACTCTTATCATCGCCATCGTTATCACAAACACTCTTATCACTATCACTAATAGCTCTTCATTTGTCACTATCATTGCCCGCATCACTTATTGTTTATCATTTATCACTTACTATTTATTATTTATTACTTGGCACACTTATCGCTTATCATTTATTATTATTAATTTATTATTTGTTATTGTTGTTTATTATTTATTAATTATTTAACTATTATTATTAATCATTATTATTTTATTTGCCACTGCCATTTATTATTTATTATTATTGTTTATTATTTATTAATTGTTTAATTATTATTATTATTAATCATTATTAATATTATTATTATTTTATTCACCACTGCCATTATTGTTAACTGTTACTATCAAACACTATATTTGGTACATAAACCATTTAATGCACTAGAAATATACGTCTAATGCATATAAATGGTTAACTTTTAATTAATTTATATAATTAAACATTCGCGATGATTAGTTTCTTCTTGCATTAGCATTTTTTTGGTAATTAATTTCAGCACATTTTAAATTTAATTCCGGATTATTTATCAGTGTTCTAATTTGACATTTGCAAAATGCAGTAGCTTCGATTGCATCAGAAAGCAGTCTACCAAGCACTGATCCATCGTTTATAATGGATTCCGCGCTCTTTAATGGTGAAACACAGCAGCAAATTTTAAAATTCAAGCGGCACATAGCTGAAATGCAACATCAGTTGAAACAAATTCGACGTACTATGCAGGTATTTCAATTAATATTTGAAGTAAGCCTGAGTTAATTAGCCAATAATTCTAGTTCTTACAGCTGCATCACTTTGCTCTTTGCAAGTTATAGCGTAATTACCAATTGTAGATGAACATGCAAGCATCACGTGACATTTTACGTGATGCATTTGATCGAGTTCAGCAGTACATCACGGACTATCTCGGTGCTACGCCGCCTCATCCATCTTCAAATGTCAATGAAACCCTTAAATCGGAACACATTGCTCAAATTGCTAATCTTCAAAAATCGTTGCAGTAATTTTCTATCGCTTTTCATTTCACACTACTTGATGTCTAAGGAAAACGAACTATGCAAATTTGTTGATTAAATTTAAATCTAATCAAATAACAACAATTTAGTGATGGTTTTTTAGGTGGGAAAGAAGGCGACACATAATTACTCGCTATAATTATTACTGATATTAGCATTCACTGATAGAAATATCATGTAAGAGAGGATAATATGACAGTCATTGCAAGCATTCACACTTTACGTTATCACTGAAAAGGATAAGATCTAATCATTGTTAATGAAGTGAAATACACCGATGTCATTTAATAGTTAACTTTAATGATTAAAAACAAATAACAATAATTAGTAATAATAGCAATAGTAATAATGATGGTAATAATGGCAATAATAATAATAAATAATAATAATAAATAATAATAATAAATAATAATAATAAATAATAATAATAAATAATAATAATAAATAATAATAATAAATAATAATAATAAATAATAATAATAAATAATAATAATAAATAATAATAATAAATAATAATAATAAATAATAATAATAAATAATAATAATAAATAATAATAATAAATAATAATAATAAATAATAATAATAAATAATAATAATAAATAATAATAATAAATAATAATAATAAATAATAATAATAATAAATAATAATAATAAATAATAATAATAAATAATAATAATAAATAATAATAATAAATAATAATAATAAATAATAATAATAAATAATAATAATAAATAATAATAATAAATAATAATAATAAATAATAATAATAAATAATAATAATAAATAATAATAATAAATAATAATAATAATAGTAGATGATAATAATAGTAATAATTTGTTGCGTTTAATACTATCAAAAATTTTAGAATGTTTGAAGAAAATGTTGAAGAAATCAGACATTTAGTGCTAAGTACGAATCGCAAATTACGTATGAGTGAAGTGGAAAGGTTTACTGAAACGCTAACGGGAATTGGTCGCAATGCAGCAAAATTAAAAAGTTTGCACGTTCATTTCTCTTTTACATTTATTTATTGCAAAAAATTTAATCATTTATTCGCTTCAAAATTTGAAGATAAAAAGCCTTAAGTGAGAAATATTATTTCGTTGGCATACTTTCCACTTCCTTTTTACGAAATTAATTCATTTATGTGGCTAACTTTTTTTTTCCAAATGAAAAAGTGTAAAATGCGATACAAAGGTTCTATTTTCCGCTTTTTTTTAGCGCAATTTCCAACAATTCAATGCGAATTACAAAAGGAAATTAAGAAAAATATGGAGCGAATTGTTTGTGAGGAAAAATTTATCAAAGATGAAACGGCGCAAATTGACCAATGCCTACGACGTTGCAAAACACTGGCCAATATGATGGTAACAATGAAGAAGCTTGCAATGGTGCAAGATCCAACCCTAAATTTTTCATCAAAAATTGAAAAGAACAATAATCGTTCATTATTTACGCTTAAAGAGAATGAATTTACGCCGAGCGGAAATCATTTAAGTAAATTTGCGCAAAATGAGCAAATTAACGGTAATCAGCTGGCAGCGGAGAAGCAACAAGTGATGATGATGATCAATGGAAAAATGAACGAGCAAACAACACCGCCGGCAATACCACCACCGCCACTTTACTATGAGGGTAATTTCATCTATTTGTTAGAGTGTTGAAGTTTGTTAGAGGCAAAAATGATGATATTTTGAAAGTTTAATGGCTGAAAATTAGACGAAAATTTTGAAATATTTAGCAAAGTGGAAATGAATTGTTTATTAATACAGTACAGCTTGTTTGATTTGGATATTTTTAGGCATCCAATTTAACCATTTAGATTTGATTAAAGTGATTAATTGAGTCACTTAATGTTATGAAATCATCAATTTAGCCATTTAGATATTATTAAATTGATTAATTGAACCGTTTAGATATTAATGAATGTTGAATTCCACCGTTTAGGTGTCATTAACCTTGCAGATATCATTAAATAATTTAATTTTTCGCTATAAATATGCAAAATTCCCTTGCTACAGCCTTTGTGTTTTTCCTCACAATAAAGTTACGAGTTTAACGGCGCAAAAATTATGCAAAAAAAAACAATATAGCAAAAAAACGAATATTACAGAGAAATTGCAAGAAATATCTTTCATGTAATTCTTTTCCTTCATGAATTATATTACTACAAATATTTTTATCATTTATTATATACTTATTAGAGAAAAATGTGTTGTTTAATGAAATGTTATTTAATTAAAATTATTAAATGTTACTTGCAATTGAAACAACATAAATGCGGGAAATTTTAATCGTATAATTTCGGATTAAATTAAATCATTTACTAATGGAATTTAGCGCGAATAATTGTCAATTTCAAGCTTGAATTAATTGAAGTTTTTCTTGTCAGGCACCTCTACAAGTAATTTAAAGCCAGCGGCAGATGCAAATGTCTTGGATACAATCTTGGATGAGCTTACAAATACGGTACAACGTGACATGCGGTCAAAGTCAAAATCACCCGGTTCAGCAAAATCATTTTCAAGCATTTGGACCGGTCCGCCAAAACCACCGGAACGTCATTCCACGGTCGATGTGCGAAATCGTTTTACACCATCTGAAATACAAGAAATGCAACGTCGAGCAATTGAAAGTGTTTCACCTGTTCCAGGTTGGTAGTTGTCGAAATGTTTCATTTGATTAAACTAAATAGCAGCGCGTTTTGTACTAGCTAATATAGCTCATTAAGTTTCATTGGATGACTTCGATAGTTGCAAATATTCCTCCTACCGAATTACTTTAATCGATAACAAATGATGCAATATGTGAAGTTATTTAAATTATCAATCATTCTTCACTACGCATATTTTCACTTCAAAAAAAAATTTGATTCTCAAAATTTCACATTTGCAAAGTGAAAAATTACTCGATAAATGTATGAAAATAATTTAAAAACAGACCCTTTGTTTCAAATTTTTATGAAAAATAGAGGAAGTGAATAAAAGCATTTACACAAAAATTTTTTTTCCATTTTACACTTCTAAGCATGCATGAATACTCTCTTCAATCATCCTCCCTCTCTCTCTCTCTCTATCTCTCTGCCTTTATCCTTTCTTCGTTAATGCATTAATTATTTTTCATTATTTTGTTTTATTTTTGTTGTAACGGAAGATTAATGGAAGGAAATGATTAATGGAAAAAAGGCGAAGTCCTAGCAAGTCGGTCAGTTGTCTTCTCGAAAATCTAAATACTTGAAATGATTGTACGACTTCAGCAAGTGGCGCAAAAGTATTGGCGGAAGAGCAGATGTCCGCTCATATGACAAATGATGAACATATGGCAAACAATTATATTTCATATCGTTTTTAATGTTTTAAATTATTCCGCTTCCTTCATCCAAATTTATTCCGCTCATTTTTTGATGAAGAAATTTTAAGTAATTTGTTACTTTACTACAATTTTCACTAAGTTCACCACTTACATTAAATTTCTCTACGCTATTTTAAATTATTTGTTAAAATTAATTAACAGCTATATTAGCATTAATTGGAAAAAGTTATACACATTGGAATTAATTTCTTCATTTAGCACTTTGAGTTAAACAAGTTGTGAAATTTTAAAAAATTTCCTGCGCTGTAATTGCTTTCAAAAAATGGCGAATTAATTATTGATATATGTGAAGGATTGAAAAGAATCACACTAATTAAATGTTTCAATGTTTTCAATTAATTTTTTTAGCATTTCGATGAAAGTATAATTTCCATCCACTTCATTACTAATAAGTTAAAATTTGATTTTTGTCATTAAAATTTTAAATTCGATGTGAAAAATTTGAAAAACGATAAATGCAATTTGAGTTTAATTGAAGCGTAAGCATAAAATATGCTGCAGAATAAAAATTCGATGTGAATAATGATATCTTATAAGCTAATAATGATTTGAATATTGATGATTTAATTTACTATAATCTAACGGTAGTATAAATTTCTAAATTAAAATAAAATCGAAACAATAATTTTCTGATGTCCTTTGAAATGCTGTGATAATAAATTGTTAATGAAATATTTTTTTTTTGAATATGATAGGATTTTTTTATTGTATTGTCCTCGCAGTGTGCCGTCTCCCACAGTGATATTTCAATTATTTCGAAATTAGTTTAGTGTTTTTAATTATTAAAATAATTGTGTAGTGAAGTCTGAATTTAAATATTTTCAGTGATTTAAAAAATTTAGCTATAATGTTTATCGGTGGTTCTTTTTTTTTGAAATTAATTTCATTTTTTTTCAATATTTAATTTCTGCTAACATTGATTGTTCAGGAAATCGACAAGCAATATCAACAGAATTAGACGGACGTCAGGAAAAGTTAGTGCAAAAGCAGCGGCAATTACATAGTCAATTTGAGCAGCTTCAACAGTTATGCGCCCCTTCTAATATCATTTGATTAAATTTAATTGCAATCCAATTATTTCCAATTTAAATCTTTATTACTTGCACATTGTTGTGGAAATTAGCGGGAATTTCATTTGAATTTATGCAAAAAACTCGAATTTCTGCAAGAAAATATGACGATTAAAAGTGACGCAGTTAGCATTTTTGTTTCATTGAAGATAAAGAGATTATTTGATTTCTGTTTGTTGAAAATAATTGAAAATTGTAATGTTGGTGAAGTGATGTGTGAAATGATAGATGCAGGATATCGCAGTAATAATCTGATAAATAATTAAATTATAAATTAATTCAAATGATCGAGTCCTAGTTAGTCTTAGTAGTATTTTACAAAAAACAAACAAATTTTTTAAAATTCATACTGTAATTCGAAAATGTACTGTATAATGAATTAATTGGATAATTGGATGTAGTTGCTGCAGTGAAATACGATCATCCATTTCTCTTTTATCATTTTGTGTTTTAAATTTCAAAGAAGGATGTTTTATACATTTTATGCCTAATTGGATATAAGAATGTTTTTGTTAAAATTTTAATACAACAAAAGTATGGCTATATTTTCTCCGTTCCTCCTAGTCATTTCTTTTTTTCTTCATTTATTCCACTTCTTTAATTTTTTTTTTTTTGAAAGTGTGAATTTCCATTCAATTTTTTCTAATATTCTCACACTGATAAATTCTCCCTCCACACGAATTGATGATATTTCGTTGAAAAACATCCCTTTAAAAGCGACATAAGAGGAGGATAGTTGCTTCCTTTTCTCAATTGTGTTATTTCAGCAAAAAAAAAAATTTAATCAGAAAGATTATTTGGATGGAATTTATCGATTCGTTTTTTTTTGAAAGTTCATATTTGTTTTCTTTTTTTGATATGAAATGATAACTTATTGTTGTAAATGTAAAAATTTGTGAGCAAAAATTTATCACATTCGATGATAAATTAATGCAATAATTGATGCTTATATATTAATATGAATTGGGCAAAAAGTACAATTGATTTTTCCTGGAGTGTAAAACAATGAGGAAATTTCATGCGATCAGCATTGATTAGATTTTGACCAAATCAGCTCTGGTCAAAATTAAATCAAATCAAGACTAAAATCACCTTTGATCAAAGCGAAAGTTAGAAATGAAGCAGCGAGTAGGAATGAATAATAGCAGTTGCATTGTTAACTGTAATTATTAACTGAGAGCAGTTAATTGTTGTTATTATAATGATAATAATAAACCGTTAGCATTTCAATCTTTGTCACATAGTTTTAAAATTTTTGACATTTCACTCGAATATTTAAATTTTAAAAATTAGTCGATACAAAATAGTTACTTGGCTAAAATATCACCTATTTCATCTGTCATTCCTATCTGTCATTCCTATCTGCCAAATGCGAGCAATTAGAATATTTGATTAGTTTTTATTGTTTAAATACAATCAACTATTTCAAACAAAATTAAAAAAAGTTCATAGTCGCAAATATATACAATCTTAAAACAACTGCAACCAGAATACAGGATACTTCTGAAGGCAACCAAACATATCAGGAATCCGGTTTATCAGACAGCACCAATTTTCTATGGCGTGCTAAGAATGATAAAAGAGTGCTATGAAATCTTCGAAACCAGTTATATTAATGCAACAAGTGTCGTTAATGGAAATAAGACAGGTTAGGTATATTAAATTCAAATTGTGCTAAGAAAACTTCGATTTACAAGCGGTAATTTGATAATTTCAGGGGAGAAAATTTTTACCAAAATATAAAACTTCAATAGCAATATCAAAGTTAAATGTTTCAATTTGCTAGTTTAATCCGATCTACAAAACTCCTCCATGCTGCATTCATTCATATCCAGTATTTGAATGACTTGCTTCAATTCCCTTTAAGTCGCCTTTTTTTTCTCTCTTCAATTTGTGATTGTACAGCTTTAGCAGATAGGTCATCCATTTGTTTCAGCCAATTCTCTAAATCTTCCAGCTGTTGTTGCATTTGTTTCTTTTTAAATACTGTATAGTAGTTCACACCCATAAATGTGAACTTTATCTAAAATATAAGGCAAAAAAAAATACATCAAAGCAATTAGCATGAAATTATGATAATTTCGAAAAACAAGAAAAATCTAATCCACAGGTTTTCTACGAAAAAAAAACCAATATTCAAGTCAGTTGCAGATTATTTTCTATTATCTTTCAATATGCTAACACGAGTTGAAATCAAAAATTAAAGATTTTGAGAAGCAAATATTTTAAAAATTAAAATGGTAAATGCGAAAGAAAAATACTTTAAAAAGTTCGAATGCTGCTCCTATTAATAAACATGCCGGAAACCAATAAATCACATCTGATCCAACTAATTGCATGAAACGTTTGCTACGTGAAAACATCTGAAAATGAAATATTCCACACGTTAATCACACTTGAAATAGACCAACCAAGGAAGACAAATTTTACAAGAGATGAAACAAGGATTGCAAAGATTTTCTATTAATACTAGCAAATAAACGCAACATACGCATTATTTTTGCAATGACGAAGAACACTTTTCCAGAAACATTTTCCAGGCAAGCTTTTATTATGCAGGAAAAACAATTTTAATTTGAATAAAAGGTGAGAATGGGGTTGCAGAATGACCGTAAGGAAAAACTGCACAGGCAATTTATTTCTTCCATAAAATTAACCTCGATATAGTTTGATGCGCCAATATATATATATATATATATATATATATATATATATATATATATATATATATATATATATATATATATATATATATATATATATATATATATATTCATGAACCAAAAGACATGCCACGAATAAATATAAGAAGTAAAAATAAGTTTTACTGAATTAATAATACACAATGATAAGACTGTAAAATGTAAACAATAATCGGAGCACAGTAACTTCAGTAAGCTTACTGCCCACATTCCGGAACGTGTTTTTAGAAAAAAAATCTGTAAATTAAAATATACAATTGAAACATAATTTAACCCAGGCATGCTGACAACACACATAAGGAAAAAAACAGAATGTATTGAAATACAACTCGACAAGATTACAAAATTGAATAATGATTTATTAAGATTCTAAAGCTTATTCTGCTTTTTTGGCTTTTCAAAGTCAAAAAAGTTTAGCAACACAAAACAGTAAAATACAACAAGTTTAACCAACAACCAGTTAATGGATTAAAAGTAGACTGAACAGACAAATTTACGTGATTCGTGCTATCCATTAAAACGTTCATATATAGATTGCACTTACCACGTGAACATGCCACAGTAAATGGAATTCCTGAATAAAGGACGCGAAATCCTTATATACTTGAAAATTATATGAAATTACCCCTCCTTGAATGAAAATGTAATTCATGATTATAAGAAACTATCAATTTCACGATGCCCAATCAATCACATATGCTTCTAGAAAGATCTTATATGCGAAACTTCCACCTTCAGCTTCCATTGCAGTGTTTATAAAGACTATGGTTCTTCTAAAATTGGACTGTTTAAAAAGGTGTGTGGTACTCCGCTAATTTCCAAAACAACTGTAAATTAGAGCAGTGATAAGATGAGAAAATAATCAGAAGCAATACACAATATGTATGATCGGAAAATTCCGACCTTCAGCAATTTTTTAAAAAAATGTAAATAAAAATTAAAAATAAATAAACTTGTTAAAAATAAATAAAAAATAAATAAAATAAAAATAAAAATAAATAAAATAAAAATAAATAAACACCCGAGACAAAACCACTCCCGCGAATTAAATTAAAAACAACAAATAACCTATTTCTATAGTTTCATTGCAAAACCCGCTTCATCAGCTTCGATTAAATCTTTCTCCATTCGTTCACGATCTGCTTCACGTGCTGGTTTTACCACTTTGTAATACATAACAGCGTTAACCAAACCTATCGATGTAACACATAATGCTCCACCAATTAGTGCGATTACTGTAGCTGAAATTATTCAAACATTTTATAACAAAAATATTTCTCAGACAAAAAATGTTCAAAATTTCTTTGACGTTTAAATTAAACTATAAGTTAAATCTAAAACTTACAACAATACAGTTTGTTAAGCACATTTTCCGTGAAAAAACGTTTATGAAATGGTCGCATATCGGTACGCTTTGATGCTAACCTTATCAACGATAACAACATTATTGTTTCTGAAAAAAATTTTCATCCTTATTCCCATAGTATTTAGTAAAGCGAAAAAAAACAAAATGTAAGAGTATAAATTACAATGAATTTAGCACATCAACCATCAACCCTTGTTAATTAATTATAAAAGTTCAGAAACGTAGAATTAAGAATATTAATTGTGGACAAATTTTTTTCCCCATTTCTTCATCTAATTATAAAATTAATTAAAGTTAGACTGAATAGTGAAGTGGTACTAGAAAAAAAACCATAAATCAGGAATAATGAAACGAAATACAATACAAAAATGAGACCATTTAGCAACCAATCAATTCTAAAAGTTTTATTTTTTGCATTTGCAATTTGCATCCAAACCTCGTAGCGCTACGGATCGATTTCATTTTGCAACACCTTATTATGTGCTCTCATTGTTAGCATCATTCGTTGATTGCAATGATGAAGCTTGGTAATACCAAGCTCGATATCGTTACTCTAATTATATACATTATTATTAGATGTTAGTATTATTCCAATTATTATTGTCAATTTTTCATTATTATAATTTTTTAAATTTTATTCAATTATTTCTCTAAATTTGTCATTTGTATTATTCTGGTTCACCTTTGGCAAACAATTCTTTTACACGTCGTTATCGTCCTTGTTTTCTTCTTCTTCTTCATTGAAAGCTCATTTCTACTAGCTTTTATTGTTTCCGACGAGTGTTACTGTATTTGTTTGGAACTGGAATTTAAAAGTTACGTTTTTTGAGCAGTGTAACAGTGACCATCTCTAATTCTCTTTTAATTATAGTCCGTTTTTGATTTATAAATTTCAATTCCAGTCTATCTAAAGTTAAATTTTCACTATCTATTTGAACGTTGTCGAAAATTTTCTGTTGATGATTTCAACGCATTTACGAGGATCGCTTACTATGATAGCAATATTGTTGCGAAAATGTTACATATCATATCATCATGAATTAGTTTGATTTGAATGTAAAAATGTTTGGTTGATTTTTGTTTGTCTTGCATGTGGAAATTATGAGTTTAACTTTTGGGTATAACTTCGAGTCATTTTTTTTCAGGGTATAACTTCGAGTCATTTATGATAAAATTTAATTTCAATCCATGTTGCATGGTCAGTGGTAACACACATGGCTGAGAAATTATATGAAGCATTTTCGCATGTTGATGTGCTGAGAAGTCGAGAACCGCAATACTTTACATGTGATAAGGTTAGTGAATAAAATGCACATTATGATAGGGATAAATGTGATCAATCCAACTCACGAATGAAGTTAGAAATGGATGAGCAAATTGTAGTTGTATGGGAATTGAATAGGAGGGTTGATAGCGTAGGAGAAAATGGGCAAAATTGCAATAAATAGATCGAAAGGTATAGTTGGGTGAAATTTTTGTTGTGATAGGAGTAGATGATGTAGAATAGCATTGCATTAGTTAGGTCGAGGTGGGTGACGAATATTAGGTGGGAAGGAACGAATCGTTTGATAGTGTTATCCTGTGTGAAAATTTTAAAATTATTATTTATTTAAAAGGGAAGTAAGTTTCAATTATTTGATAAATATTTTTTTCAGTTTAAATTGAATGTACGTAGTAGTTTATCAGTGAAATGTGAATGTTTTCAAAATATATATGAAGATCCATCCATTATTTCTTTCAATTGAAGAGAAGTGTTTTGTTGAAAAAGAATTTTTTTAAAGCTTTATTAAGGTTTATTTTCTAAATATTTCTTTCATTTTAGCCATTAGCTGTAGATTTCGACGTTCTTACTGGCAATAAAAATTTCAAGAACAAGGAAATTGTTGAAAAGGTAGAAAAAATGGAAGTGATGGATATGGATCGTAAGCAAGCGACAGAAATGCACTCGAGTGGAGGATCGTCAACTTCACCTACCGGAACATCGGTTTTACCGGCCAAAACATTTCTTAGTGTTCTAGAAGAGGGATGCAAAAAGTACTACGATGGTACGGCGCCAATTTTTACGCTTAGTCCCGTGGAAATGGTTAGCATTGCACTTTTCAATTAAATATAATTGATATTTTCATATATTTTTATTTCTAATGACTGCAAAAATGTTTTATTCAGGATGTGTAATCAGAATGTGTAGTAATCTTAACATTACCTAGATGTTCCAGAATGGTATAACGGATTCCGTTTCTTACTGCATCTTGAAGTTATTTGTGACTTAGGAATGGTGCCGTATTCCCTTGTAAATATAATATAATAAAGCGCTTAAAATTTAATAAAAATTGCAAAAATTATTTCAGGGCAATTCATTTGCAGTACGATGTGAACTATACGGTATCCAAACAATAGGATATGGAAGAACGAAGAAAATTGCAAAACAATTGGCTGCAAAAGATATGCTAAAAAAAGTTTCTTTTTGACTTTTTTTTTGACTGTTTTACTTTTTTGTACTTTTGATTCACTGGCTTCAAATTCAAATTCAGTCTGGCATTGTCTTTCCTTTTCTTCTATTGAAATTGATTCATTAACATAAATGTTGGACTTATTTCAGATGATTGAGAAAGACTCATTCAGTGATTTTGGGCTCGGCAAAACAAAAGAAGAAGCATTGGCTAACTTGTGAGACTTATATTTTCCTTTTCATTTTTTTGCAAACATTTCAATAATTCGAACTGCGCAAGTTGTACAGATTATATCTGAACACGCCTTCCAAAATATGCTTTGCTTATTTGAAAAATGAAGTACACCGACATTCCAAAATGTTCAAATGTGTTTAATTCTGGACGCATCATAGGATTTTTTCCTTTGCATTAAGTAATTATGAAGGTTGCGAAAATTGCATTTGTTTTATAGGGAAAGTATGGCAGTTGATTTTCGAAATCGAGGTAGCAACGATGATTCTATGGCGGAGAACTGGGTAGGAAAAGCAAATGAAAGGTTGGAATCTTCCTTTTACTTTTACAAAGCATTACGTGAACGTGCGGTCCTAGGTCATTTACCGTCCTATTTATCTGGATTGGTCACAAATAAAAGTTCTGCTCTGTTTTTATTTTCAAAACCAATCGTAAAACTCCTTGTTTCTTTCCATTTAGGTGCCGGAGGCTAAAATTATCGAATCCTACTTATGAAATCGATGAAGAGGGACCTCCAAATCAGCGAATTTTCATTGCTATATGCAAAATAGGGAAGGTCTATGTAGTGGCACATGGAAAAACAAAAAAGGTGAATCAATAATGCGTCAGAGAAATTTCATTATTTTATATAACCGACAGTTTCCAAGAGTTCTGCTTTGTCTTAGCTTTGCTCTGTACAATTCTTTTTTTCGCTTCCATATGACACTTCAGGTGAAGTAAATTAGCTAATTCGAGAACATTTATGTCGGCTTTTTTATATATGTATTAAATGTGTTACAGATAGCAAAGACACTAGCAGCTCAAAAAATGTGTGCTCGATTGGAAAATTGGGAAGAACTAGAAGATGATGGTGAAAATGCAGCACTTGCTGCTGCCTCAAACCGAGATAATGAGGACACTAGCGAACTTAAAGCAAACGAAAGCACGGTATATGTTTGAATTGCAGATTGGAGAAAGTTTGAAATAAATGCACATGATTTTTTTAGACATATTTGTGTCGTTATGCTTACTATTAATGCTGTTTCAGAATACCAGCAGTGCACCATCGCAAACGGTATTAAATCCAGGATTGTTGCATAAAGTTCGTTCAGCATTTCGAGATGGATATGGTACAAAAGGCCTTACAGACAAGTTGACTGAATTGGTTAAATCGGGTGACGAAAATATCAGTAAAATTTTTCCAGACCAGGAGCTGAAATTTATATTTCTTGAACGAGATTTGGATGGTATATCTCTCTTTACTTTGTTATGAAAGTATCGTACATTTTGCTTCTAATAAAACGGTAGTAGATAGGAGCTGGAGGCATTTGGAACAAATGGTGTAATGGTTGAGCGTGAAAGAAAAAGAAATTAAATATTTACAAGAGTATTTTATAAAAATTATTCCAGGTAACTTTCAATGCATGTTGTCAATTAATAGTCCTACTGATGCAAAGAACGCCTTTTATGGATTTGGAGCCACGGAACAAGATGCAAAAGATTATGCTTCACGAAATGCACTTATACATTTGGAATTGTTTGCAGGGTCTTCCGACTCACTAAATGCTAGTGATCCCTGATAGACATAAAGAGTCGCTGGTTCTTTGACACCCGCTAAAAACCTTCGAGGAAGTATAAGTGGTTCCTTATAACAATTCAAAAAAATTTCAGTCTGATATGGATTTAAAGTTTATTATTTTCATGGCTTGCATCAATGTACCAAGAGAGTGCTTCCGAATTGGAAATTGATTCGGAAGTGTTATTTATATATGTGCAATGAAGTCTTATTTATATATGTGCAAAGTTCAAAGAAATTTTGTTTGATACATTTTTTTTCAGTTTTACGATTATGTTCGGTTCATTGTTCGGTATTTGCGCTGTATTCTAGTTTGATTTATTGAATAAAACTGTTTCCGGAAGCCATTGATCTCTCCTAAACATTCGATAACTTCAATGCTCAAGCTGAATTGACAATATATTAAATCTCATATAACGCTGCCACACTATATCGTATATGGTAACATCTATTCACCCTATGTAATAACCGCGGTTCGTGACTGTGTGTATTCACCCCGGTTCGCCTATTTTACTTATTACATAATTCGAACGCGGATCGCCATCTCCTTCATGAATAACACACCCCCACAACTGTGCATCACCAATACCATCAAGTACGATTACAGTTCTCTTTAATTCATGGATTTTCTTATTGGATGTGGCCTATATTGCGTCTGCCCCAATGCTTAGATAAGTTTTTCATTAAATTCATTTATTACTTGGCAACTCTTTCCACTTCTTTGGCACCTTCATTGACTATTTATCGTAATTTCACAAAGAGATCTAAGCAAAAATATCATTTGATTCACTTATTATTAATACAATACTCACAAGAAATAAAATTCATTATAATAATATTAGAAACATAACATAACCTAACGTAATATATTAATTAATGCTTTATATATATAAAAGTTTTTTTACGAACCGTACGCTCAAACAAATTAGGAAAATTTTTTTCAAGAAAAAATTCCCATTAACTGCTATTTTATATAACAAACGGATACATGCATCTAACATGACATATACGCAATGTGCCTATCTCACGCTGTTGCTTAACTGTTTTGTATTCGATGTGCTTCACTAGCAGTTTCGGTTTTTTCCTATTGCTCACCGATTTTAAGATGATTCCCAGACGTACTATTTCTTCCTATTTATACTTTTATTCTTTTTTCTTTTTCTTCACTGCTTATTTGTCATTTCCCATTTACCGTCCGTTCCTTATTCGCTGTTTATAAAATTTCTAACACATTTGATTTCCTTTTGTCTATAATATTAATAGATATAAAAATTTTCCAATTTACCACTATCGAACTTTTCTCAAAATCTTAAAATCTTTGTAATGATCAAAGGATGGTGGACCATACTTGGTTTCAGCTCTTTTCAAGAATGCTACAACCATACTTTGCACAACACGATCAAAAAAGTAATGTGCAAGGGAAGTGTGAAATTGTGAGTGAAATTCAAAAGAAAGACTAAACAGGACAGTACAAGAACGAGTATTATCAGCTTGACCTGCACTAAACTGCCATGTTGACTCCAGTGTCTTGAATAGGGTTTTATCGATACATACGGACTGAAAATATATTATGATTTTCCTGGACATATCCTTATGACATGAATCATTACTCATTAAAATTTGCAAATTACAGTTTTTAATGGTGCTTAAGCTGACGCTATCACTGCTATTCCATCATCATCAGTCTCAGTAAAAAAGAATATTTCAGCAAACTCAAAAGAAAAACACATCACAGTGTCTAAAATGCTACACAAAGAGCAGAGCATTCTGCATTTTGCAGTTTTTTTTTGTCAAACTAGTATTTTAAATTAAATAGGCTTAGATGACGAGCACATTTAAGAATATTCAAAACTATTAAAGTCATTCGAGTAACTTACTCGAACTATACTTGGTTTTACTGTGGAAACTCGAGATGTATATGTTTCACAAACAGGTGGAAAACCAATCTGTAGCTGAGCGGTAAACAAATTTGGTGAGTGTTTCTGTAAACATAACAACAACTAAATGCAGCAAAATGGTTAATATCGTGCGATGAATTGTGTCGCAAAGCGATAAATGTGCACAACGTATGAATGTTTCTTGTCTTAGTTAAATCAAAAAAAAAAAAAATTGGCAGATCAATTGAAATATTTGTAAAGTTTATTGCTATTTATTAAAAAATGATTTACTTTAATGTTAGCACCTTGACACCACGGCACAAATTCAGGATATTCTGATACGTTTGCCGCAATGTTAAACATCTCCTCTGCAGTATAGCTAAAAAAAATATAAAACTAAACTTAAAAAAGCAACATTTCATGATTTTTTTCATTGCTCAAAAAATACTTATCGGATAGAGGACGATTTTTGGAATTCCACTTAATAAGAAATGAATGAATCACTGGAAGTATTATTTCGATTTTAACCTAATCAACAAACATAGAATGGTATAGACAAATTCATCATCCCTAATAATTAACTTCTTCAATTATGACTACCATTCCTCTAAAACCCTGTAACTGAATAGTAATAACATTTACAATGAATTTGGATAACTGGTGTAAATCAAATGAATCATAAATCATAAAATTTGTACATAAATTTTCAAGATTTATCCAATAAGATGATTTATTTGAAACTTTCAATCACATTTTTTTGATCAGAAAATGGAGCATGTTTAGCGCAACGAATGAATACATTAAAAAATGTTACCCGACAATGCGTTTCTCCTGATATTCTTTTAAATTTGCTAGCTTTTTGAAGGAGAAGAATAGAGTTCTTCGAGGAATGAAGTAGACGTATTTCAATGCCATCATCGCACAGCAATTACAACATTTAATTGGTTGTTATGATAGGCCGAATCTTTTCTCTAAACATGTTTAACACATTTTTTTTTCCTTTCATACTTCACATTGTAGGAGAATTTTTAAATGAAAGAAAAAACGCACAAGCAATTTTGCCTATATTACTATATTATGTGGGTAACCGAAAATAACATATGCAAACTAACATGCAAAACTGTATAGGAAAAGAATGTGCAGTACATCTATCAAATCAGTCTGTTGCCACTGCTTGAAATTTTTTCCTTTTTTAAATTTCTTAAAAGATATCAATCACTCAGTGCAATGTTATGCGTAAAATAATTCACTATGACTGTATCTTCTTGATAATTTATCATCATCATCATTATTATTACCTAATAAAGATGAAACAATACTTCATTTTATGATCGCTTTAGCTATAACAAATGAAAAATTGAAGAGAAAAAGAAAACACTGGCAAATCAATGGTGTTTCATGCAAACAATTTCGTTCATTCAATTTGGCAAACATATAGTTTAGTTTTCGAACTCATAATACCGCTATTAATTTTCATGTAAAACTACTCAAATTTTTTTTAAACAATGCCTCACAATGGCTACTATCATCGTGCTTATCATTACTTATGCACTATTTAATGTTGCGCAGAGTTATCAAACTGTCGTAAAGCAATACAAAAAGCAGTCACAAACAATATTCAGATATTATAGCACAATACCCGAAAAACAATTTCATAAATTCATTCGAAAGTCTCAACAAAATATTTAAATATCCCAACCACAAATGCTAAATTTGCACAAAAATACTAGAGAAAAATGGTAATGGTATTAAACAATAAGTTGAGGTATGACGTTTGTTTCGTAATGTGAAATACGACACCCACCGAGGCATTCAATTTAAAAAAAAAAAAAAACATTTCCGTGTTAACAAAAATGAATGGCATAGTGAAATAGCAGGTAAACAATTTAAGAAAAACCAAAAATGATGGAATTTCAATAAAAACCAACCTTACTATTATAACATAGAAAGAGTAAAATTGCAAATAACATGTAAATTTACTAACCAATACTTCATTATTAGTTAATATTACTGCTAAAGAAGAAAATCCAAAAACTGATATGAACGGAAAAAAAGTGTTAGTGATTTAAAAAAAAAATTTTTCATCAACACTTTTTTTTTCATCCGTTAAATTTTTTTTTTCACCCTGCATATCAATATCAGTTCACATTTTGAACTTCTAATTCACCGTAACAAACATATTCCATGAGAAGGAGCAAAGATATAGTTTTGAAAATCACTTAACACATTAGCAATTGTTAAAAAGTAGTTAAAAATTACTAATAGCATCTAGTAGAAGGAGATTATGATTATGATACATGCCCCAAACTAGAACTATTCATAAATTTTACGTCATAGTTTAACGGAATGTGCCACGCTTCGCTATCTTCTCAAAACATATTAATTGCCATTACTAAAATATTAATTGCCATTACTGACATTTTGGTACAAAGTTATCATTGGAAAATAATGCATTGAACAAGTGGATTATATAAGCAATGATGATAGTGATTATAACATATATTTGCCGAATAGATGAAACAACTTGCAACAAAAAAAAAAAAATTTCTTTTTGCTAAGATAGGAATGAAATTTATAGGTGAAGAAAGAATAGACGTGTTACAATAACTAGATGTTTAGTAATTTCTGAACACAAACAAATGTTCTAGGTGGAGAAAAAAAAAATGTTCTCTATGATAACAAATTTCTTTTTAGGAAAAAAAACGACAAAACTACCCGATGGCAAAAACGAATATTAATGTGTAATGAAGATACCAAAAAAAAAAAAAATTACTAAACTATAGATTGTAAGAGATAACTATCTTACAACCAGGATAGGAAAAAATTCGCAGAGTTACACGATATTCCCACCTTAGCTATCAATAAGTGAACCAAAACATAGAACATTTTGCAAAAGCATTCGTTAGCAAACTGTTCTCTGCTGATCTTCAACATAAAGATTTAAACATATAAATCTCACCTGAAAATCGATTTTATAAATTTGCAAAAATCATTCTCGAGTAACGCTTTTTACCACAAATTTGGAAAATTACAAGAGGCAAAGAAATACTGAACACTTAGGAAAGTATTCATTATTAAGTATCTGGAATAACATAACAAAGCAAGCAATAACAGAAATAACATCAGTGCTTACTATCTCTTATCACGCACATTCTCCAAACTTGCAAATTTCAACAATTTAACGGGAAAAAAGCATCATTGACCTCTCTAAAGCAAAACCAGAATAATACAAAATCACAGTCAAGTAAAAACCGACAAAAATTCCATTGCGATATCACTTCGAGAATGGAAGTCCTTTATCAGTTTTCTACAACTCATAACAAAACCTCAAGTATTCTGGATAATGGCCTCAAAACTGTAGTTGCGATATTAAGTTTTCAATTACTGGAATCATTCCCCATGCCCATACCAACGAAACAAAAATTAAAAGCAAAAATATTTGCTCCTCAACAGCTTTTCTTCTCTTCCTTAAGAACCATGACTTCAGATCTCTTTGAACAAGCGCAACTAAACAAAAATGTTATTTTATTGCTTCCTAAAATACTAGAAACTTTGTAGTAAACTGATATAAAAAGTAAAGCAATACATTATAAAAAATAAAAATTTGAAAATATAAAACTAGAACAAACGAAGTTTGAATCAGTAGTGATGCAGATTCAATACAAAATACTAATTATTGCTTAAACTGATCTAAATTTTAGCCCAAACAAGAAAACATTTGCAGGGCACTCTTGGACTGAACATAGCAAAACAAAATGGAAAAAAAAACAGAGAAAGAACACAAACAAAACAAGTCAATAAATATAAACGAATCAATAAGTGTTAAAAAGTAAAATCATATAATTTCGCATTTTTCAAAAATTCAAAGAACGTATCATCGAAAGTATTCGATGCAATATTTTGTTTCATAACATTTTTTTTATTGCAATTTTTTATATTGCTAGTGCCTAAAATCCCAAAACATAAACGAACATCCACCGAATGACGCTGGGTAACAACTACATTTATTTATACAATTGGGAAGACTGCGGAGTTCTTAAGAACGCTTTGGTGGTCGACTTCCTTTCACTACTATAGGTTTTCCTCGCACAATACCTTTCTTCAACTTATCCTAAAAATTATTGTTCATATGCCAATCGCTTAATAATCCAAAGTTAATATAACAAAGCACTGCCCAAACACATAATGAGATCTAAAAATTAGAGCAAGGGTTCTCTAGTAACAAATATAAGTGCTATGAAAAATTTTTACGAGTAACGAAAGTTCAAGCGAAAAATTTAGTTACTTCATATTAATTTCAAAAAATGGAGATATTTGATAGGGATAGTACGTACCTTCGTTGAATAGGAACTTGACACTGTCTGTTTTCTCCTATTTTTTTTTGGAATCATTGGTCTGTTCTTTTGCTTCAACACTTTGTAGATTCTCACAAGCCAGTTCTCCGACGTGTAAGCTTCTTCCAGGTGTTCCAATACAATATTTTTCCGGCCAATTATATATCCGCGAGTTCGATCGTAACCTGACTGTTGCCGATAATCCGCCTGAAGCATCATACGATTTGAAAATAAAAAAAAAGACTGAGATCTTGACTTCAAAATAATAAATACTTTGAAATATCATAACAATTTTCAGCCATTCAACACACTGTTTAGACTTATCACTGATTCCAAAAAGACACGGCCGAGCTACACAGCCAACTAAAGGGTTTGCCGTGCCGTTCTGTATCTCTCATACCGAAAAATTCGGAATGTATCTGACCATGTTTCGATACCTATTACTGCTATACTGATACTCCGGTACATTCAAAACATTCACCTCGAAATCTCCAAAACGATAATAGCTTATTTTGTACATTACGGAATTTAACATCGTTTCTGAAGCTTCTGGTCCAACGCTGTAATCACCCGACTCTGTGAAATAATTTGCTTCACGTATCTCCTTCGGATGTTCACCTTCAGCTATTCGCACCATCCATAAAAATTTATTGATATCGTCACCTGGAAGAATTTAAGTAGCCAATTTTGTATCAGTAAAAAGATTCTTCAGCATAACACACATTGATTTCTTTTTTTAAGCAATATAAGGCAAAACTAGCTTTAAAATTGAATTTTTGCAAAAAAAACCTCGAAAGAATTACTTAAAGATTTTATTCCATCTGTCACATATTCCAAAAGAGCTGATTAGAATAGAAAGGAAACTCAAATTTATCGGTAAAATAAGAATTTGATTCGGTATTTCCTAATTAAATTTAATGAAATGAGCAACAAACCCGAATAACCAATAACGCCACCAAAAATAACCAATACATAATCGACGTCCAGTGCTTTCATGATTTCATACGCTACTGACTCATTCGATGCCATCGCTTTTCCAACCTAAAAAATAATCACCTTAGTTCTCAATGGCTTCTATAAAAGTAAGACAATTTAAGAAAATAACAGAAAACATTATCAACTGTTCAGTATACATAGTAGTAGCATTTGAAATTATGATAAGAGTGCTACTTTGCTCACAAGGTAAAATAAAATATAAAAATGAATTTGTCATCGAGCATTCGATTATCTTTCGGTTGAGTTATATGAACTTCAAGTTTTCAGCTGCAGACTTTCTATGCAGACTATCTATTAAAAGTTTTACTCATTAACATCGATACTGGAGGAAGAACACTAAAATAGAAGTTAGTTACAAGAGCTATATGTGAATTATTCCATGTATTGTTGTCCACCAAGGTAGTGCGGTTCGCCATACCAGCTATTTGATAACCGTAATCCCACCAACTCATCACACGGGCATTCTCGTCTGTATTTTTTCGCAACCAGTAATAGGCCTCACGAAAATCATCTAATATTTCACGATTCCTATAATAATCAAAAGAATTGCTTTTTTTTCTGTATTATTCACATAGTAAAATCACTCAGTAATTCAAGACTGAGGAGGAAATATCAACAACAGCATTTCAATTCTTATTGCACCTTTGATTTTTTAATCGTTATTATCTTAATAACAATCATTTTTGTAAAACGTTGCATACCCCTCAGCGGTGTGCGACTGTAAGACAACGGATGGATGAGAATATGCATTGCTTGTAACGTATGTACAATGCACAACGAACATTAGCAGCAACAGAACGAGTACCACTGAAACGCTAGATCGTGCATTCATTCCGATAGATACTTCATCAGTTTCCGGTGCTGACTGATTCGTCCATGAATCATTTTTACGACCTTTTCCAGCCTTGTCGTACAAACTTTTGCTTTCTTCTTCGTTGCTAACACTGAAAGAGTTTCCTATCTTATAGTTCATTATTCATCGGTTACTTGGACAAATAAGGATGGAACGGAACAGCTTTCAAGACAATACTGTGTATTTTTCCGTGATGCACCCCAGTAGATATTTGTGCTTACAATGATATAAAGTACTTAAGACGAGAATAAAACAGTAAAACATGAATTTATGCGGATCATCACTATTTAGACGAGCTGTCTGTATGTAAACATCAATTATGGTTGCTTTTTCTGCAATGACAAAAAGCAATGTCTTATTTTTCCTTTTCCACAAACTTATTTTGCAAAATTTTCTGCAGCCTTACACATTACAGAACGTTATTATGGCAAACAAACTAGCAAATATAAGAATTGCAAATCAGCCAAAATGAACCTTTTTGATTGACTGCTCTCATCGACCAGATACCTCTCATAAGTATAAGAGAAAGCTATTCCAGAAAGCATGCAAACAACTGGAGTAAGCGTAAGCAATAAACGAACCATTACACCGGCAAAGTAAACAGCAGTTATTGCATACAATATCACTGAAAAGTAAAGCTTCTAGTTCACCACAAATGTTTATCACGAAGGGAGAACGAAAAACAAAAACGATCTGTGTTCTATACAGTAGTGAAAGTTGAAAAGCTTGCAAGTTCGAGGATAATGTCGTGAAAGTTAAAATACGAAGGAGTTGAAAATGACTGCAGAGATTTGCTCAATATAACAATTAAAATATCAAAGAAACTTGCCGAACACTCGCTCATCATTAACATTTTTAACACAGTACCACAGACCAACCGGAAAAACGGCAGCTGTGATGTGCAAATCGAAGAAAAATGATGCCCAGGTAGTGGGCTGATGCTCCGACACAGATGCAATAATTGGTATATGAATTTTAGCATAACCGGTATCCCACAATGAATAAAAACGTCCAGACCACGGTGCTATATAGCCTGCAAGTATATCCAGATTTAGTAAATTATTTTAGAAAGTATTAAGAGAGGCCCTTAAAAAGTGAAGAAAAATTCTTCAAAAACACAAATAAATTCAACTCAAAATGTGGGGAACTTAAAATTTTAAATTTACCAGTGTATGTTAGGAGAACAATTGCAGATATTCCCAATGTAAATACCAGTGCAATTCCGCCGAAAAATAAAGTCATAAATTCTTTTTTCGAAAGTCGATGTTGCATGTACTTTAACGCAGCAATAACCTGAAATAGAGAAGCAACATTAAATTTAAGAGACATTTGAAAAATCGCGCTTCCAAATAATGGTTCGAATTAAAACACTCGGAATCTGTTAACCTGTAGTAAGCCAAAAATACCAGCGGCAGCCATATGTTCGGAAGTCTTCACCGGCTGAAAGCGAACAAATGGTATTTGCATTGCCATTATTTGCCCCAAAATATAGAAAGTCGTATATGCTAGAAATACGAAGATTGTAAAGTAAAATTAAAATGCTTTCTAAAAATAAAAGACTTTGAGCAAACACTGAGTGTTACATTGATAAAACTTTAACAAAAGAAAATATATCCTCTTCAAAGAAAATATACGACCACTTCAGTTAGTAGAAGATGCTTTGACTGAAATTAAGTTTAAAAGAAAGAATTAAAAGAAAATCTTACCAATATAGAGCTTAGAACAATACCGGCCAATTAATATGAGTGTAAGAACATGCAATGGAATCAAATTTATGATGAACACATAACCTCCCCAAGCTGAGACCATATAAAAATATGATAAAGAAGTTAAAGTTGCCCAAAACACGGAACCAGTTTTCACTGAACGAACCCATAAGAAATAGGTAAACTGAAACAAAAACGTCATTTCTGACAATGATTGTTGTCTTCATAGACCTCAAGAATTGAAGCAGATGAATTCATATTTATAATAAAAAAGGCCAGAATCTGAAAAAAACAATGGAAATTTTCGAAAAAGAGCATAATATAATTTCAATTTAATTTGTACTTTTGGAATACCACGTATACCTGCAATGCAAAAATTGCAATCCCTTCATTATCGTAGGAACCAGCAACTGAACGACTAGTATAGCCTGGTGAAATAGCAATAAAGCATGCTGCAAACAGACCAGCTCCAGGAGTCCAAAGTTCCTTCGTTAGAAAATATGTAGCGATTGCTGTGAGACCACTAAAAACAACTCGATTAAAAAATAAATGCAAAAATCCAAGTCTGAAAATGATTACTACGACTAAACAACTTCACATTGAAATTAATGTTTAAAAAAAACATCGAAAAAACAAAATTTTCTGCTTAAAAATTGAGGAAGAAAGTGAGAAAATGATATCAGCTCATAACGACAAAGCCATTTCTAAGTTAAGCTAAAAGTAAAGGTCAGATGTTAGACCATCGAAAAAACAGCTAGTATATAAGGTAATTTAATGCAATGAAAGCTTATGGAAAAGAAAAACAATCAACCGTACCTAAATGTTGGGGCGAGAAAAACACAAACATCTCTGATATGTACAGAAATATTTAAACTCGATAAAATGTAATGTATTGCTCCTGAAGTTACCATGAGTCCAGGATAAACCTATATTAATATTATCATCACTACCTTAAGAATACAAAAGAGCAAAAAAGTTATTTGACAAAGTTGTAAAATATTCCTGAACACGATGACAATTTTCGTTCAACAATCAAAATTATATGAACTGAATGATACACCATATTACATACATCTAGCAATGCCTTATATGGATATTTCTGCTTATTAATTTTCACCAATCTGGCAAATAAAATAATTCATAAATATCGATTGTTTCATAACATTCTTGTTCAGAAAAAAAGCTACAGCTTACTGTGCCTCCAACAATTCGTCCAAGAGGATACCATGCTTGATCATCAAACCAATTTAAGAAATTATAAAAGCCATGTTCAACCATATAGTGCGTTGATCGATAGTTAAACCTGATATTTAGAAAAAATTAGTATCAAATTAAACGTAATACTCTTAAAGGAAAAGTTTTACAAAAAAAAACAGCATTTGGGGAGAGAAAAAAATTATCAAACTGTCGCTTGAATTGCAACGTGTAGTAATTTTCTTAGCTTATACCAAACCCAAAATACATCTTAAGCAATCACAATCCGCTATTTCTAGGCTTACAACCGGAATAAAAAAGTAATTTCCGAAATGGATTTATCGAATATACCTAATTTGGAAAAATAACGCAAAAAAAACTAAAGTGGATGATGAAAGGATAAAAATATGGACAAACCATGGATCAAATTCATGGATAATCGATTCAAATCGAATAACTGCAAACAATCGTGAAGCAAAGCCAACAAGCCATGCTAATACAAGGATTACAAATGTCAACAAACTTGTAATACCCAGTGAATTCGATGCTAACGCTTTGCTGCTTCCGGTTGAGCCGGATGAGGCTAACAATGAATTGGTCATATGCTAAAATTTCAACATGAAACTCATCAACTATAATATCAAAATTCCAGCAAAAATTCACCTCCTAGAATGCAATCGATACGTAAAACTTACATCTCAGAGAAGTTCCGCCGCCTCACCCAAAAACCACACTTTGAAACCCCTAAACAACCTTTGGACAATTTGCATACAACTACGGTCCGCAATAACAACCAATTTGTTCGCGTGCGTGCGTTACGAAAAATGCAAATCTCAGCAGCAAGTGCTTCCCTTCACCTTCCTGATAGATGCGGTGTTACCGCCGGGAATTCATTCAAGTGCACTGTGAAACGGAAAACGTGTGTTTGCCGTTTTTCAAACGGAACCGATTTGTTACAAATTTATTTGGCAAATATATGTTTTCGCAAAAAAAAAAAAAAATTCACATTCCACGAAATCATCCATTTTTGCAGTAACACTGTTTCATCTGACGGCTATGATCATTTTTGCTACTTTGCTTATTTTCATTTAAAATTGAAATCATCATTTTACTCAACAAATGTATTTGTATGGTTAAAGTTAATAACACATTATCGTCCCTATACATTACTACTATCATGATGATGAAAGTAGAATCATTTCAAATTAAACAATAATGATAGTGAATGATTCGATGCATGGTTTTTTGCTGCAAAAATTTGAGGTTTTATGTGTGTGGCAAAATTATCCAGTCGTCCGGCAGAATTATTTGCATTTGACAATTTTTTGTTTTTTAATTATTTGAAAAGAAAGGAACAGTGGTGAATCAATCAATTGAAGATTTTTATTCGCAAAAGAAAAATGTGAAATTCATCTAATTAACATCACAAAAAGTAAAGTAATATAAAAAAGTAATTTTCCGCAGTCAATCCGTTCAGTCAAATTATCTGATTATTGTTTTGCAAGATATATAATTCAACAATTTAGAAGTTACGAAATCGAAGTTTGTTTAGTTTGTTTAAAGCAGGCACTTATGGTAATATGTAAAGGTTTGAATATTTTAGGTTTTATTTCTTATAAAATTTTAATCGAAATGACTCTAGTTATTCACAGGGATATGAAATTACAAATTCCTCACATGTTCATTGCTTCTCATTTTTCAAAATTTTACTCATTTTTTGAGCGGGTCATATTATCGTCGTGTAGGGTTAAATTAAACATAGCTACTGTAATTATTACTTCAGAAGTTTTTAGTGATCTAAAGTTATCAAGAAAGAAGCAATTTTTTATTTTTATTGTTTTTCTTCTCGACGTTACGTTTAGTGTTGCTTAGTACCAAATACTCAGTGCTCTTATATTTAGTACTTTTGTTATCGTAATTTCCTTTTTTAGCTTTGCTTTTTGCCTTGTTTAATGGTAATTTCCGTTTATCTTATCCATCAATCGTAATTTGAAGTACAATAAGCCACAGTAGTATGCTCTGGTATAGCATCATACATATACGTACGATTCAAACAAAAAATTTCCAATAAATTATAGCGAAAATTGCTCACCAAATGAAACGAGACATGATATTGAAAATCAACATTGAATTGGGATAAAATTCCAAAAATAAAGCATAGCTTAGAAATAAGCTACCCTAAACTAGAACTAGAAATGAAGAGAATGTAAAAATACTGCCAGCTTGATTGCATATCACCAACTATGTTTTAAAAAGCAATGCGCAGCACCTTTCCACCTTAATCATTGGAAAAAAACCTACAAGTTAATGATTACTATCGGTTACTCCAACCTATCAATTATATCTTTCAGTGAGCAAAGAACATATCCCTTACTATCACATACTGCTCTATCAGGATTGAATAAAGTGGCTCTTGCACCTGCTTTTCTTGCACCATTGAAATCTTTCTCTTCGTCATCACCCACATGAAGCATTTCCGCCATATTATTAATTTCAAAATATTTTGCAGCTCTCACGAAAATCTGCTTATTTGGCTTTTCCACACCTATTTCCCCGCTCAAAAACATTACTTCAAAGTAGGATGATAACTTTAAGTTTTCCAGAATATTCCTAAGACGTTTATCAAAATTTGATATTACACCTAATCGAATTTGTCGGCCCCTCAACTCTTCCAAATGATCGCGAACCTGTAAATAAATTTCTTTAAGGATACGCATATTTTCCTAGCTACTATTAACTTACATATATTTACATTCAATAGTTTTGAAATTCATGAAATTTCATGAATTCTTGACTTCATGAAGATGAAACAGTCATAAACAAAAGATTAATCAATACCTGCTTGTCAACTAATCGCCACGGTTCTACAGAAGCGTAATAAGTAAAAAGTGTATGTGCCAGTTTATCTATGTCGGAACCTTTTTTACCAATCTGCAAAAAGTAAAATTTATTTAACGGAAATTTAGAAATTTTAAAAACATATGTAAAATCCACTGAACACATCATAACAGTTACAGCTCTACTCTGAAGTAGGAATTCGGAAGGCAAAAATAAAAGAAATCGTGTAATGAATGTTTCATTTTTTATTAAAAATACACAATTGTCAACCGATCCGTAAACAACCACCAAAAAATTTACATAAAAGAAGTATTGCAATTGTGAAAAACTTTAACTAACATCTGCAAAGCAGTTCCTCACGAGCTCAACCCACCACGCGACCTCACCATCTTTTCGAAATCCGTAACATAATTTTCGTTTCGACAGATTTTTAAAATTTCGACGAAATACTTCATCTAATTCAGCGGCATCGCATTCAACACTGATATTCTTTGCAAAAGCAGCATATGTTTGTCCCGGTGATTGCTTTAAACTAAAAAAAAAAATTACTATGTTTGTAGTAATTCAATCCTGAATACTTTCATTTAGTTAGCTGATGAAAAAAGAGCCAAGCTGTTATCAAGGTCAATGAATTTTTTTTTTGATTTCTAATCTGGAAACCTTACTTGATAATTACGTACAATAGCTAGTTACTACAAACATAGTAATAATATTATTTTAGAATTTCGTTGCAAAATAATGCCTTCTCGAAAAAGTAGGTGAACAGCAAATTTTTTCAATAACTTAATTGTCAGCCTAGATGTGTGTGTATGCATGTCAAACCAAAACCAAACGATAACATAAATAAATCAAATTTCGCATAATTCGTACTCACCGAATTAACGTATTTAGCGCATCCACCGTTATAACACGAAGCTTCTCACCCTCGAATATCGGACCATTTGATGAGCCAAACCGTTGAAAGCCTCTTGTAATACACGATCTAGCTTTTAGCATCTCTTACTTGCTAGGCTGCTATTTATCCATAAGCTAAAATAAATAGTGTTAGCAACAATCACTAAATTGTATTTGCCGCTTGGATGATTTTTGAATGCTTTTCAATGATTTTATTTTTCATTCTTTTGGTTGTGAGCATTCGTTGTTTGACTCTTTCCGTGTTACTCATTTCTTATTTTGTTAAGTATTCTTTTGCTCATTTACTACCTGAGGCTATGGCTACTCCTTACTTCTACAAATTGTTTGGTGTGACTTTTTTTTGTATTAATCTTTTTCTTGCTACAGTTTTCTCTGGGTAATGTGCGCCCATGTGTTCATTGGTTGAGATGATGGCAAATACAGGAAGAAGAATATCACTGCGAGAATCAGTTAATAATCAACTTAGAGTTAGAACACCAATCCGGGTTAGCGTTTGAACAGTAATCTGATTGGTCAAAAGAGGATAACAGTAATCAAAAGAGATAAAGGATAACAGTAACAGTAATCAAAAGAACAATCAAAAGAGTAACAGTAATCAGGCCTGTAAAAGAGCTTTTGATCAGTGTGTTCAGTACCTTTTCAATTCTCATTACTATCAATTTGAAGCTAAATAAATAAAATATTTGAAAATGTTTCATTACCAGATTTCCACCCTGAACTTCTGCGCCATACACGTCATTATTTTAGCACAAAGAGAATACGGTATAAGTGAGACGAAACTAAAAAGCTGTACAAAAGATGTTTAGTGATTGAGTTGAAAGAAGAATAGTGTGCAGATGATGGAGGAGCTAAACATCGAAACAAACTTCTCAGATAACACACAAATTGTAGAACTGAAAGAATTTGATAATAATTTAACTATTTTTGTGAAAGTTAATTTCGAATGAAAACAAAAAATGAGAGACATATGGGGGGAGGTATCATCGAAATGCTACCGGAGCACTATCGATGAGCGAAGATGAGATTGCAAAAAGATAATTGAAAGCGGCAGTGATGACAAGAAATGAGAGTGGAGAGGTGAGGAAGAGAACACGACAGCTTTAGTTTCGAATTGCTATTTGGTTCGAGTTGCGACAACTAGGGTGGTTTTTCTGGAGATATGCCTGGATGTGTGCTTGTTGGTTTTTCTCATCTAATTTGTCATTCCGTTTTTACAATTACTTCAGGATTTATTCCGGTTACTCATTTGTTAGCTATTTTTTAATGAATAATTTGCAAAAATATTTTCAGATTTCAGTAATAGTGCTTGATTTTCCTTTTGTTTGTTTTCGTTAGTTACGTGTGTGAGAAAAACTCAAATATTGTTTCTCGTTAATGTAGCTACCGTCTATCATCGGCTAAGTAACATTCCTGCGTGTAATTGCTATTTCTTGCAGAGAATACGAAAATGTCCCAGGAGCTAACTGATGAAGCGTCATCAGTTACTGTATTTAGAAGTCGAAAAGGTGCAGGACGAAATGTGGCATCAAGAAGGGAACATCTTTCGGAAACATCCGATTCGTCAAATGATGCTGAAGATAAGAATGATGTGGTGAAATATGTTGATGGACGAAAAAAAAGAAAAAATCCCATGATACAGTCGGTTGGTTTTTAAATGTATGATGAATAGCCTCTCGTCAGTTTCAGTTATTTCACTCTTTCACAGTCATTTTGTTTTTCTTTCTAGGTCTTTTTCTTCTTACTATTTTAGAAAAACTTTACACTTGTGGAATTTCAAACATTTTTTTTCACTGTTGATTCGTTGTCTGTGGATATGCTGAAAAGATAAAGGATAGTGAAAAATGAAGGGAAATTATTATCAAGAAATAACAATTTTTTAGACGATCAGTCGAAAGGTTCAGAAAAAAATGGAATCCACTTCAGAAAGTGCATCATCATCTGGTGAGGATGAATTGGTTCAGGGCGATCCATTACTTGTCACATTTGCATCCAGTGGTACAGGAGAACGTGCTGGGCCATCTGACATGGGTGCAACGGCAACAAGCGAAATTGATACTGATATAAACAGCGATTCTCAGGCACAATTTGAACGAGTACAGAAAATTCTGAAAGAGGAACATGATGATAAGGTACATCGAAAATTAATTTTCTACATAATGTCTTAGAGATTTGAAAGTCAAGCTCTCACAGATTTGAGAATTTGGTGGTCATGTTTATGGATGCTTGTTGGAACTCCATCTTGTGGTGGTATCGTGCTGTTGTTGTTGCAAATTCATACGTGAATTTAAAAACTAGTTTTTCAACGCAATACAAAATTTTATAACAAGCAGTATGAATTTAACGACTTATATATATATATATATATATATACAGATTTATCGTGGTGCAGCACTTTATGGATCAAAGGAGAAAAAAGATACGGTTTGGGGAAATGCTTCGTCAGGACTTAATCGATTCGGACCTATAAGAGCACCGAATTTCTTGAGGCAATCGGTAAGATGGGATTTTGCGCCAGATATTTGCAAGGATTATAAAGAAACAGGATTTTGCACCTTTGGAGGTTATTTATGATTTACTTTACAATACCTTATCGTTATCATTACTATCATAACAGTAAGTTAGAGTACTTTACACCTTTCTTTTTTTATCCTTCTTGGCATACGCTATCAAGCGCTTTCAAATTTGAAACATGGTTAAAGATCAGTCTAAATTCCTTTTGTATTACTAATCGAAATTTCTTAAAAGTTATACTTTAAAGTTATTTTACTGGGTTGCTGCTGTACTAAAATTGTAAAATATGACTTTTAAGTCTTTAGTTAGTTGGTCATTTTGTAGACTCATGTAAATTTCTCCACGATCGTACCGATTACAAGCACGGATGGGAAATTGAACGTGATTATGTTGCTGGTAGGATGAAGGAGGATGACGAAGACAAGTATCGAATAAGCAGTGAGGATGAGAACGAGGAGGAGAGTGAACTGCCATTTAAGTGTTTCATCTGTCGACAGTCATTTGTAAATCCAGTTGTTACAAAGTAAGTGTTCAACCGGATCAACCGTAAGGTTTAGAGTAATTTTTTGGGTTGGATCTTTCTACATTTTCTGTTAACCGTCATTTATTTTTTATCAACTTCTCTTTTAAAGGTGTAAACATTATTTCTGTGAAAAATGTGCTCTGGAGCACTTTCAAAAAACGCCGAAATGCTATATATGCGAACAGAATACTATGGGAGTTTTTAAAGTTGCCAAAGGTAAGGGCTTTCTTTTTTTGCAAGGGATCTGACAGGAGAAATAACTAATGAGAGGTTTTTAATATTGCGTTTTTCGGGCGTTCCAAAGTCTTATTTGTATTTTTCTTGAAGTCACATGTTCACATTGTACAGATTTGATTGCTAAACTGAAGGAGGATGAGGAAGACCGAAAAAATGATGTTGAAGGAGAAGAAAACAGAGAAATGAAGGATGGCGAAGCAATAATTAATGATTGAATGAATTAACTGCATTTAAAAATGTGAACGGTATCATATGCCTTTACTTTTGATTCTTTAAATATTGCTGGTTATGAATAATCGTTTGTTGTTTAACATAATTGCGTTTCTGTGGTTGTAATTTTCAATCAGCAATTGCCGAGATTAATTTCTATATTTTTAAGCATTTTGCTTGTTTTCTTGCGCTCGAATGACAACAAAAGAGAGCACGTTCCTTAGTATTCCTGTTTAAAGGCGCTCTTCATTTTTGTAGGTTTTTGTCTTAAAGAATTAATTAATTTCCTGATTGTCTCTTCGAATTAGTTAGGAAGAAAATTTTGTTAACTAGACCGCTTTTGTCAAATATTTTAGTGTCCTATTTTTTTCCTTGAATTTCGTTTAAATTTCATCGCAGTTTAGATTATTTTTGTACTTCGTAACTCTGCAGAACTTTTCATTTTGCATACATGTTGTGTGCAAAATTTTTTTACTTCCTTCTGTGATGCAGTGTCATTGGAGTGTATTGATTGTTGGTGTATAATTTGTTTTGTGTGTTTATGTAGTTCAAAACGATGATCATGATTTGTTACATTTTTTTTCGTATCTGCAAATTTGATATAAATATAAAAACTTGAAATATTACTATTATGTCTTATACATCATCGCAATTGCATTCACATGCAAGTGTATATATTAAGAAAGCAGAATGAAAAAGAGCAAAAGATTAAAATGGACGAAAAAGAATTTGAAGTTTTGTAGCGCAGGCCGTAAATCGTCAGTTGTTGAGCGTGCAAATGCTTTTTCCACTTACACGTCGGCAGCTTGCTGATAAAGCAATGCTTTTACCTTTTCATCTTTCGAAGAAACAAATGCCACTGATATCTTTCTATTCAAATGACAATAGCCAATAAAATGTTCATCCTTACTTACTTGCCTTGCAGTTTATCAAGCTAGCCAGGCGGTGATGTTACATCTTAGTAATAGGTAATCTATTTCTTTGTCGTTAGTCTAATTTTTTGCTAATTATATTAGAATTAAATGATAACTAATTTAAATTATAGTTCATTTATTCATTGGAAGAACTCTCATTCATTCATCTCGCTTCATTTCACTCCATTTCATTTGATTCCATTTCATTTCATTTTTCACTCATTCATTCGTTTAATTTCATTTCATTTTTTCCTTTCAATCTTAAATTTACATTTTGCAAATATGCGATTTACAGTACTTAATTAGTCTATTTTTTATTAAGCAATTGAATTGGAATTAAATGGTGGCTATTTAATTTATTTAAATGATTTCGCAAAATGCATTTCACAACTGTCGATATTTATTATACATCGAGAGATGTCAGTTGCTCTCGAGAATTGCATACTTCATTGATTGTAGTTGTCGATGGAAAGAGGGGACGAAATGTGCTAGCTGATCGCTTTTGATCATTTAAATTTTGATCCTTCATTTACTAAAGTTTCCTTTTTTCATTCTTATTGCACTGACATTTGCGTAGTATTTCCATTGTATGATGTTTTAGAAAGGTTGAAAAGTTTTTTAACTAAAATTCTTTTTGTTCATTTTAATTTACTCATTGATTTTTTTTTGTGAGAAAGATTACTTAATGATGGCGTTATTTATTTTCTAATTTTTGCAGCATTCTTTTGCACTTTTTTTTTCTGTGCTAATTAGCACATTTTGCACTTAGTGAGAGGCAATGCTGATTAATCGATAATTGATATTTAATACTATAAAAAACTTTTTTTTTTAAATCCAAATTTAAGCTTTTAAAAAATAAGCTAACATTTTCTATTTCAAAGGCGCAACACAACGAGAATACGCATATGCAATTTTGCCTATGTAATGATTACTGTTCGAAATATCAATTGAGCAATTGATTTTTGGAGAATTTTTTTTTAAATGTAAGGCTTTTGGAACAAATGAGTGAAAATTAAATTTTGTAAAATGACGTCCATTCTCGTTTTTTCTCTCTTTTTCAGATCATTAGCTTTATTGCTGTTAGCAGATGAAGTGCTATCCACGTAATTTAAACTGTTAATTACAATCAACGGTATGATGAGCGAAGGAAAGAGTGCAATATGAACTAATATTTATGGCTTAAATTTAAATTACAAAGTAATTGTTTTAGATTTAATGCAATTTGAGCGTAGTACACGGGTACTTTGCTTTTCTCTTCCTCTTCCTCCACTTAAAACGCATTTGTTTTTAGCAAAATGTAACTCGAACTTTCTACTTTAATGAATTAATTTCAATTCTAAATCAATAACAAATGATAAATTGGGTGGTTATCAAATGCATTAGTTATAATTCTTTCCCAATTTTCATGTCAATGTAATTTGGATTTTAATTCTAATTGTAAATCAACAATGCTTAGTGGAATATTGATCATTTCAATTAATCAATGAATCAATCACAATTCTTTCTCAATTTTGATCAAAGTTTAGCGCTAATTTAAATGTTGTTAATTGAAGCTAGTGATCATTTCCATGAATTGATAAAGTCAATGAGAATCAAGTATTGTTATAATCATTGCTATCATAGGGTTCTTTATTTTTTTTTACGAAAATGGCTTTTGTTCTGTTCCATTCGTAATGATAGCAATCAAAAGTAATCGATGCGTCACAGATATCATTGATATTTTAAATGAATCATTAAAATACACCCACGCACACATGATCCACACTTTTTTTCTTTCCTTCCTTATCAAATGTGAATCGTTTACCTTTCCTCCTTCTCTTCCACCTCTCCCTGTGCTTCGTTATCATTAACATCACTTCTACTGATAATGCTGAATATGTTAATTTTATAATAAAGTGTATTTCGATTTACAATCCGGAAATGCATTCGTTCCCGATTGATCACCCATCTACACTTCGGGAAGCGGTGATCAAGATTTAATCATTCAAAATATCATTTAGCAATTTTATCAGTTTTTTTCTTACTTTCTGTACTTTACAACAAATGCTAAGAAAGACGTTGGAGCTAAAATTTAGAATTTGCTATTAACTTTTTCCCAAAAAATACAATAAATTCAATTTTGAATTAGCAAGGAAATAGAATGACGAAATAAGCTGAGCATAGTGACCGCATTTAAAATCATGAAGTAAAATGTGATAAACAATTCATGAAATTAATAATTGTAAAAAAAACTTTCAAAATTGCTAATTATTAAAGTCTTATGTTCAAAAGATTAAATCGATTTTTTTTTGAATTAATAATTGATAAAAAATTTATCATTTACGTTGTTCATTTTAAATGTATCGAATTTGACATATTCAGGAGCGGATAGAATTGTTCCTTTGTAAAGTTAATAATTAATAAAGATTGTTTATTTTTTGTTTCGCAAAAATATGCATTAAAAGTATTTAAAAAAATTTTTGTTTGAAATAATAAATAGATTTAAAATAGAGGAAAAAGCTACATGAGAGATATTAAAATAGGTTATAAGAAGCTATCTTAAATTAGTTAATTAGCAATAGTTACTCAATGGACCATTTGACTAACAATGTGTGATGAATTAGTTAGTTAGTTGGTAATTTAATCCTTTTCAAAAACATTTAACTCTTCATTTCTTTCATTTCAATTACATTTCAGTTAGTGAATGATTGAACTCTTTCCTTGCATATTTCATTCGCTCTCTCTCTCCCTCTCTCTCTCTTTCTCTCTCTCTTGCACGTCAATTATCATTGATTGCTATCAGTAAAATCAATTCGCTGTTGCTCATTGATAGAAGTTGCCTCTTATCAATTTCAACTCATTCTCGTTCTTCAGTTTGTTGCAAAATGAAGCTCAATGATTGCCTGCTAACACTACTGATAATTTCAACCATTTCAATTTGTCAGTGCTGCCTTCTCTGCTACTTTCGTCTACCAGCAAGGCCTAAATCAATGGACTATTTATGGCCAACAATTTTAAATGATATTAATTTACCTGAAACAGTGGTTGAAATGTGCGAAATCACACAACGTTTACCATTTACGAGTAATTGTCGCAATGGTTTAGCAAAAATTTTCTGCTCCTTGGCAACTTTTTTGGATGCTAATTGGAAAGAGTGTAAGTTGGAAAGTGTTGATTACGAGCAATGCGTGAATTGTTCACGGAATAAAACGAATATCACACGGCAAACTTCATGGGTTGTTACGTGTACGTCTCATTTCTTCCTTGTTTTTTTTTTCCAATTACTCAATTATAATGAAAAAAGAAAATAGATTGAAAAGAAAAACCAACATTATTTACTTGTTGTTTAATTCAAATTTTTTTGTTGTTTTTTCTCTTAAATTTCAAGAAATCCGAAATTTTTTTTTCATTGTTATGAAATTTCTGTTTTGTTGTAAATATGTGTATGGTACAACAAAAAAAAGAATGGATGGCATTTTACTCAAATTTTACTTTTTTAGCAAATTTATTTAACTTTAATAAAATTTTCCACTTCCATTTATAATTCATTTTTCTTATAATTATCGTTTATGAAAGATATTGGTTTTTTTCTTTTGTGATTTTTTTTTTGTCGGAATGATTTTTTATTTCTTATCAAATACTTCTAAATGAAAATGTGAATAGTAGATTTTCCATTTTCCTTTGTAATATTACTAATTTTCAAAACGAATTAACCACCGTTAAGAGAGAGTCTCTCTCTCTCTGTCTGAGTGAGTGAGCGAGAGGCGAATAGTAGTGGGAGAATTTTAAATAATAATTTAGCAATTAATTACATATGTGTTGCAAATTGATAAAGAAAAATGACCAATAAAATTTATTGAAAAGTTACGTGTAATTGATAACTTCCTCGAACAGACAAAGTTATGCATATTTCAGTAAAAAGTTTATTTTTCATTAAAAAATAATAAATTTAGGTGACTAGAAAACATACTGATGAAAATTAACATTATTGAAATTACTTGTCGATGTGAGGAAGAATGTTCAGTGGTGGGAGATTTGAAAATATTTGATAGTTTAAATTTATAGCAAATCATTAAATAAAATGAAGATGATGAGTTTTGGAATAGAAAGGTGTAATTTTTTTTTTTAATTTTGCTTACAATTTTAAATGATTTGAAAATTATAGGGTTGGATTCACTTGGTAAGATGCCGCCAGCTGTAAGCGAAGGAAATTATTACTGGTTGGGTGATTACGAACAGTGCTCAATGCTACGACAGTTTGTTTATTTCTCCCTTTTTTTTTCATTTTTTAGAATTTTCACATTTTCTGTTAAAAAAAAAAAATTTCCCACAAACAACAGTGATATCTTCTCTGCCTGCAATTATCCATTCGATTAATTAATTTTACAAATTGATCGGTTTGAGAAAAATTTTGATTTTTAATTATAGTTAATCGATTTTTTTGATTTCAATAAATTTGAGCTTTAATTAGATGGTATTTTACTATTTTATTTATATTTCATTGATATTTTATTCAAGGAACTGAGTAAACTTGTATTATTAGAATTATAGGAATGAGCTATTTTAAAGTTCATGTTTTGTAATTGAAGAGTACTGTTCGCAGTAGGCTAGGCTAATTAACCTGGAAGTATCAGGCTGAAGTTTATTAATAAATTTGTGTTAATATTGCAAGAACGTGATATTTTAGGTTCCAGGCTTGGTAGTGAAAATGTGCTCTGAAAGAATATTTGGCTAGACTTGCTAGCCTACATTTAAGCTATCTCTGCTGTGCTTTATGCTTTCATTTCTTTTCCATTTCCAATTACTCATTTTAGTTTTATCTTTTTTGCTTCAAATTTAGAACAGGTGCATTTGATGGTCGCTACTGCCGGATTCTACTGGAAATTCCGGATGCTAAAACGCATCGGCACTGCCCGCAATTGGACACCATTACTATTCACTTTGGTTTATGCGCTCCATCAATGTGTACAACAGAAGAAATTACCCAACTGAGCGAAAGTCAGTTAACCATTTTTGATTAAAAATTTCATAATTTTTCATTAAATTCACATTAATTAATTAATTTTGTACCCAAATGTTTCCTTTTCAATTTTTTGGCGCAATTTTTTGATCGGAAAGCATTGATTAGGAAGTGATTTATCTAAATTATAAAAAAAAAATTATTCCTTTTTTAAGAACAATGATAATGACTTACCGGTATAAACGGTTTATTTAATAAATAAATGCAAAAAAAAACTAAAATCTTTTTTAAAAAAAATTTTTTTGTGAACGAAGTTTTGTTCTTTATTGATAAGATGTTTAAAAGTGTAATTATGTGTTTTTTGTTTGGAATAGCTAGTAAAAATAAAATTCTTTATTTATACTAAATGCAGTTTTAGTGGTAACGCCTCATGCAATAAGCGCAAAATGTGAGACGTCACCTGATTGGTTACTCTCTTCGCAAATTTATCTGTAAGTTCTTGCACTTAAAATTTTCACTTCAACGTACGTTGGTTAATAAGTAGGTGAATTTTTGCTAGCATAGGACAGAATTTTTCACTCTTTAAATTTCTTTCAATATTTTAATTAAGTTACTTTGAAGTTTCTATAAAATTTTATTTTTCCTCTAATATTATCTTTCGTTTGTTTCAATTTTAAATTATAAACATTGCGAAAACGAACTGAGAAAATATTTTGCTTTCTCTTCGTCAGTTTTTAACTTTAGACTTATTGCTATCAAAATATATCTCAAATAGCAATAACAATAAAAATTAATAATAATTAATAATAATAATAATAATAATAATAATAATAATAATAATAATAATAATAATAATAATAATAATAATAATAATAATAATAATAATAATAATAATAATAATAATAATAATAATAATAATAATAATAATAATAATAATAATAAAAATAGTGAACAATAATAATAATAATAACGACGATAGTGATTAAAATTAATAAGTGTTATTTTTTAAAAGGATTATCATCGCACTGATTAATTTCATTTTGGCTAACGCACAAAGTCAATAAATTCATATCGGAGGCATTAATGAAGTTGATCGTTTTTCAACTTCAACGACAATAAATTTTTCTCATCAGTTTCTGAAGTGTTATCTGATATGATATGATATGACATGATAGCTTTCAGTGTTCTACTCATTTTTTGGCTATGTGTTTTAATTATTGGCACATTTATTGATGTATATGATTTGAAGTTTTTGCTAAATGAACAATTTAGGGTATGAATTTATAATTATTTTATGAATTTTTCGCTTTCAAAATGAAAACTTATAATTTCCTTTAGTTTTTCTTCCAAGTATTCAATAAATCATAATTTTATTTTTTATTTTATTAAAAAAAAAAGGTGAAAATTATCAGTTAAAGCATTGCACAATTACAGGCATTTGCACGCTGTATATCAATTCCTCGAAATGCAAGTGTAGCATTAAGTACGAAACGTTCACATACCTATCACTCAATTGAGGGCCTACAAGTTATTACTGTATCGGTTATTGTTATCGCTAACTGTTTCATCTACGTACTACCCTATATTGGTAGATTTTCTTTTATTTAGATGTAAAATTTTTGAATAATTTCCATTTTTCTTCTGTGCCTTTAAATTGAAATAAAAGTGTTAAATTTATTTTTATTATTTTCAAAAATTTTTGATGGATATTTAACTTTTAATTTATTAATTTGTTAATTTTCAACGTTTACTTAAGCATATTTTATTGTGTTTTTTTTTCTTCCTGAAAAATCCTGCATTGCTGGTATTGAAAATTTTTGTTAACTTTTTTAATTTTTGTTATTTTTTGTTCAAATTTTGCAAGGGTTTTTTGACGGTATAAATTATGTGGGAAAAATTTTCAGAAAATGTACTGTTCTCGTATGAAAATGTTTATAGTTGGCAGCTTCATCCATTGAATAATTTTACCTATCATATCGATGGCCTAATTGCTATCGATAGCTTACTTACTTCACTACTGGTCCGACAAATGCTCGAAACAGCGGATGACATCAAAAAGCTATACCTTAATCGGCTCCTACAGTCTGTACTGATTTCATATTCTTTTATATTTTGTAAAATTAAGTAATTAAATTTAGGAATTTATGCTCAACCTCTTTTGAATTTTAATTTTAATTTATTGATTACTGTGGCTTTAATCAGTATCTGCCCAATATTTTTTAAAAATTAGTTAATTGATTATTATAATTTGTTTAATACTACTATGATTGCTATTATATTATTATTACTGTCAACAGTGCGTTATTATTATTATATGCTATTTATTAGCTTTAACGTTTTTATTTTTTGTGTGAATTTTTACAAAGTAAAAAAAAAAGCCATTGCGAGTTTTTTTTCTTATTCTAGCTAATTATAATTATTATATTTCAAAAAAAAATTTCAGATGTTATTATAATCAATTTTTACAGCTATTTTTTTATAAAATATTTTGGTAGGCAGAGGAGAGTGTGTGAAGTAATTAATTAATTGCACTTCTAATTGTTATTTCAAATAAGCGAAAAATTCCACTTAATTATTTCATTTGGTTTAAATATATCACTCAATTGATAACAGTTCACGTATTACACACGTGTAGCACACTTTTCCAGGATACTTCCAACTTTTGCATTTGCAATTCTCTTTATGACATTCCTCTTTGAACGTTTGTCATCTGGACCAATATGGTTGCACGATGATTTAATTGAGCGTTGCAAAAATTCATGGTGGAAAAATATTCTATTTATCAATAATTTTTTCTCATCTCATGAAACGGTATTTATCTTGCCTTTTCGTTTTTTTTTTTAAATTTTTAATCTAAACTTTTTGAAAATTTTTGAAATTTTATTCTTAAAATTAGGAAAATTAATTTTTTCAAAATAAAATTAATTAGTGTCAGTTTTGTTTGAACAATTGATTCTTTAAAATTGCAGAAATGACAGATAATATCCATGGCATTTTTCGTTTTTTTGCATTTCTACGACAAAAACATTTTTAGCAAAGTTTAATAATAATTTAACTGTAAATTATGTTAGCATAAACTTGAAATACGTTAATTTGTTTTACTCTCTCCTACGCTTAGCTTTTGTTTTTCCTTTCGTCTTTTTTCACTTTTACCTTTAGCAGCACTTATTAATTAGTGCCACCTTAATTTATCAATTCAGTAATTGTTAGTAATCAACGCTGCAGTATGTATGTTCGTTTCGGATAAGCTTTAAGCTAAATTAATTTTCGATAAGCTTGCAAATTAATTAATTATTGCCGTGAAAAATTGTGGTATAAAGTTGATAAATGATTAATACAGTGATTATTGCTGATAGGGTTATTAGTAAGCAAATTGATGATAAAGTATTAAGCTGATAATCGTGTACAGTTTGCGATTAAATGGTCATTTGCAGTGTCTCGACGGAGGCTATCTGTATTCATTGATAGTGCAATTCTTCTTATTACTTATACCTATGCTTTACCTATCCAAGCGATACTATACCGCTGTACTGGCTGTTACTGTTTCAACTTTTGTTGCATCCATCATTTACATATTTTATGAAATTTCCACTACCGAATTATCACCAACATTAATGCTCACAGCAAATGCAATGTCGTAAGTCTTTCTTGTTTCACCGATTAGCTTGCAAAAATTTTTTGAAAAATAAAATGATGTAAGTAATGTAAAAATACCTACGGCAAATTTTATTTTACAATTTTTCAATCAAAAATTTTAACCATTATTTGTGAAATATTAGCAAAGAAGGAGGAACTATTAAATTACCTTCGCTTCTTTTTTTCATTTAAAATATAGTAATATATTTTTAATCGATATTTTTTCCATTACTAATTATAGGAATGTCTTCTTATTGCTTTATTTTCAATTAAATAAATTTTTTCAGCTCTGAAATTTATAAAGCATACGCTGATTTATTGTATATAAAGCCATGGGCACGTGCACCAGCATTTCTCATCGGTTTCCTCTTCTCTTTTCTATTTGTTCGTCAATCGTTGATCGACAATGTTACTTGTTTTCATTTTTTTTTCCCAATTAATTTAAAAATTAATTTAAATCTTTTAGTAATACGAAAATGGACAAAAAAAGATTGAACAATAATATTGTGAGTATTTAATGTATTTCGATGAAAATTGTCATCATGAATTATCAACATTATGATAAATAATTACTTTTACTAACTAATTTACTAATTATTAGCGAATATAAGTAATACGAATTAAAATTTACCGAATATCAATAGTTTTAGTAATACAGATGTTAAATAGTTGCAAAATATCCTTACTGTTAGAGGAAAAGAAAACTCTTTTTACAATGCTAATTAACATGTAAATTTTTGTTTTCTCAGTGATGAAAATATTAAAATTTACTAATTATCAACAGATATAATTAATATAAATGTACTTATCAATTAATAAATCGGCCAATCGTTATTGTTATAATAATAAATGTATTACCATCTAAAATGTGTAAAACATAAATTTTTATCACTGTAGCATTACAATTCGTCCATGGTATCATAAATTTTTGCTAAATTAACAAAATTTTTACTAAAAATAAAACAACAAATTTTTGGAGTAATAATTTTTTCTGCTAAAAAAATTTATTATTAGCCATTAGCAATACAATTTTACAACAAGATAAATTCAAAGTGAAGAAAAGGTGTGAGGATTTTTTTTTGTGATGAAAAAAAAATGTGAAATTTTTAGAATTTCTTGTCACTTGCGCCAGTTGCACTTGTCATATTTGGTGCATTTGTGATTTTTGGACTCTATCCGTACGCTATCGGAAATTTCAATTCGCAAATTTTCCTCGCCATATATTCGGCGCTTCATCGTCCACTTTGGGCATTTATTATTTGTTCACTCATTTATTTACGCTATCGCAATCGTAACATTGGTAAGACACTTGTATTCTATTATTTTTACATTACGTACGTTGGTGAAATTATACAAATTGATATTATTATTGCAGACCGTGCACATTCATTGTATCATTTCACTTTACACATGCATAGTAAGCGGAAATCGTTTATATAAAGCATGGAAATTAAATATTTGTTAAATATGATTTAGTTTGTCCTTATGATAGTTTATATTTGGAATTTTGTTTTGATGTAATAATAGCTTGTAAGCTGCAATTAAGCCTTTTATGCAAACCAGAAAAAAAAATTAACTGAGTCATTTATATGTATGCCAAATATCATCGTGCATAAAGAAGAGAATAAACAAAATATCAATCTACATTTTGATTGAAATTTACGTCACTTTAAAGTTTGTTTGTTGTTTTTTTACAAATTTTACAATTATTATATATATATTCTAATCATGTACTTCGTATTCAATTTTTCTTTTTATGCTTTTTTAAATATTTATGTTAAATTTTTTTTAGGTAAACTTTTACAATTTCTTGAATGGAGAATATTTTCACCGTTTGCTAGAAATATTTTTGTGGTATTTCTAATTTCGGAACCCGTATCATTGTATCTTTTCTCATCGTTGCATCGACCATTGCATGCAACTGTTTGGTCATTGGTAAGTTTCGGGAATCTATCATTTACACTTCGAAAATTCATAATTCATGAGTATGTGGAAATGGGGGAATGAGTGGTGAATTTTAACTTATCGCTCATTTTATTTTACAAATTAAAAGCCAGCAAAGCACAATGGAATGAAATTAATTAATGAAAGGAAAAAATTTTCTCCCTTTTAGTTTTAGAGGATGGAATTAGGTGCAAAATTAACATCATTATCATTTGCTGTGAAGGAATTTTATAAGTATAATGAAGTTGTGATTTCCGCTCTTTCCTACAACTAACAAATTCAATGTTGTAGGTTAATATTGCAATTGGAACGATTATTTTATCAAATTTTGTTGCATTTTTATTGGATATATTGATTACGATGCCTGTGCAAAATGTTATATTTGAAATGTTAAGCGGAAAAAAATTTGATACATTAATTCACATCGGTGGGGTTCATAGTTCGCTTATCAGTGGCACAGAAAAATATGATCGATAATTTGATGCTGAAAAATGCTAAAATAAAGTTTATCAGCATTCAATTTTTATCGAAACTAACTTTGTCTATTGCCTTTATGTGAAATTTGAAAGATGTCATTTTTCTGTTCCATATATGTAAAATCAAAATTTTGCTATAAATTATGAGTACGAATTACATCAAAAAAAATAATAATAAAGGACTTCTTTTTTCATTTTGTGATTTTATTCCATTGATTATTAAATCAAAACATCTTAGCTAAACGCACACAACGTTAGCTAATACTATATCCATGCAGTAACTTCACACGATCAATAATTCACATTTGAATGACAATAATATGTAAATTGAATTCGATTTTAGGCCGAAGTTAGAAAAACACAAATGAGCGAAAAAAAATTCTGGCAGTCCGCAAAATTTCAAATGATTGTCGGATAGTGTTGCTAATTTCTTCTTTGTTGATTAATAACAAAATAGTTTCGTCGTGAAAGTCAATTTAACCTCAAAATTCCAACGTAAATTTGAAGAGGAGCTTATTGCTATTTATATTTTTAGCAATTCTGTGCATTTCCCACAATATATTTTAAATCATTCACATGGTCACGATGAAAGTAGCAATTTCAAATTCTGCAATTTATAATTTATGACTGTATGGCAACTTCAATTTTTTCCTGAAATTCAAACCATGGAATTCTACTTGTTTGTCCATTCGTTGTTGCTAAAATTACACTTTTAATAATGTCTACATGAGAGACGACTGATTGAGTGCACTTAAACGTACCACTTGATTTACAATTAGCTAAATTATGCACTAAGGAGATGTTGGTGATATTTCAGGATTGAAACGGAAATATATGTCATGATGATTTTCATGAGAATAATGAAATATTGGAAAATTAGTGAATTAAATGTTCACATGTAATAGTTAATTCTAATTCTAAACTATCATCGAAAACATTCTTTGTTGGAAGTAATCAATTATGAAATTGAACAGGTGTAAAAAATCAAAAATGGTGCAATATTGCAATACACAAAAGGTATGCCATATATTTTTTTTGTTCCGCAGTATTTGCCATTGAAAAAGATTAGAATAGAAATGAAATAAAATAAAAATAGGCATTTTTCAATCGTTGATTTATGCAAATTTTCCCGAAAAAAAAACGACTTCAATAACAGTAACAACAATAACAGCAGTTGGTTTGACTGAAACAATTCATTGGCAAATTGTTGAAAGAATACCGTCCAGCATGAATTGTTTTTGAATGCGGCAGTTTCCTGAATCGATAAAAAAGACGAAAAACAGCTGTATGATAGATAATAAATGTATTAAATATTACGAGCTGAATTTTTTTTACAAAAAGAAACAAAAATTTATCATCTATCATAGCTTTTTTCCAATTTTTTTTTTGGAGGAAAAAATTTCAAAAAAAATTTGAAAGAGCAAAAGAGGAGCGTCCAAATTATTCAGCAAACTAATTATCGCTGTTATTAATATTACTACAATTGTCTAAAGCACTAATACCTTGAAATCTGTTTAATTATTTTTAGCAACGATTCCATTCATTTCCAATACAAATCAATGAGGAAAAACTTTTTTCCAATTTTTTTTTAGAAGGAAAAAATTTCAATAACTTTGAATGTGTCATCAATTTGCGGTTACTTTTGAGATACAATTCATTTCTTATTTCACTCTCACATTCTTATAATAACCATAAATTGCGAATGAAATGGAAAAATGAAGTGCAAGAACGATGAAGCGTTAATTGACAGAGAAAACGGAACGGAACGGAACGGAGCGGAATTGCGTCGAATGGAAAATTTGATGATTTCATTTTCACTCATTGAGGATGGGAAAAAAAAAGGAAAGAAGTCATTTCTCACTCTCTCTCTCTCGCCCTCTCCCTCTCACTCCCTCTCTCTCTTTTTCTTGTACTATCATGAAAATTAAAACTTGTCTCTGGGCTTGGGAAAATTTGCCCATGGGAAGAATTGTTTTCCATTACATTTTTTTTTTTCACTGCTCCTTTTCTGCCACACATTTTCCTTTCCTTTTCCATAATTCATCCACTCATCCATTCATCCATTTTTGTTCAAATAAAAACGAATGAAAAGTTTTTCATTTCCATCCGCATATTTCTGTAGCAATTTAAAATGCAAATTATTTAATTTAACAAATTCATAAATTTATTCAAATTTATTCAATCCTATTCACCTGCTGCTACTTTATTTCATCGCAGTTTTACAGAAATGGAATAAGTTAGTCAATCAATGACTCCGTCTGCCTGATCTTGAACATTTTTAACTGCTAAAGTTTATTTACCTCACATATATCTATCAAATGTGCCACCTAAAATTCAAATATTCAATTTTTCGTTGGATAAATTTTTAAATAATACCAATTTGACACGCAACACTTACTTATACGTTCGTTCGTTAATCGTTGTACGAAGCTTTCCATGATTTTAACCATTTTGTGTGAAATGATAGACTTTCAAATCAATCAGCACTTATCATTCGTCTACTCAACCTATTCCTGTCCACTCCAAGGGAGAAATTCCTCAATTCCTTCCTCAGGTAACTCTTCACTCTCAAACCATAATATATCAGCAATATTCCTGACCAAAATTACTCAACCGTGCTACCGGTGATTTTTACCGAAACCATCCGAAGCACTCTCAAGGGAGTGATGAAACAACGACTGTATGTTTTTCATGTTGAAATAATTTCCTAAAATATTCATTTAAATTTGCGTATGATAAATTGACAATTGAAATTATTTCCTCTTTGTGACACATTTTCACATAGGTAAATCTATCATCAATTCTTCTTCAATTTTCATATTTCCTCATCAAATGACAAACTTAAAGTCTTGATTTTATTGTCAGCAGATTTCCTCACTGAGTAAAATTCGTAGTTCAAAGGTTTTTCCGAGCATTTATTTGATGAATGCATTTCAGATATTGAAATGCTGCTGCCACGTTGAATTAAAATTACAAATATCACTGACTATTGAATTTTGTAATATTTCTTAATTAATATGATCCCTAATAGTTTCAATTTAACGCTTTCCAAAATAGTTCAGGGGATTAATTTGAATTGCTTTTCGTTTTTCTCTTCAAATATTTTGATTTATTTTCATTCCATTGCAAAATGAATAATTATTGAAATTTCCTCCAACTTACTATTTATAGCATCATTTAAATTCATTTCAATTGTGTTAATTTTTGGAATTTGTTAAAGTAACTGTGCAGCGGACTGTAGTGAATTATTTTAAAAAAAAATTATCTTTTTAAATTACCGATAACACATAGCAGTGTCATCCGCATTTTGCTTAATTTTTTCACTTTTTTCTAAAATAATAAAAATTAGAAATGTTTTCCTTGCTATAAAATGTTTTTTGTTTTTTTTTCTTTCTTAAAAATTTTTTTTATTAATTTCTGTTACGATAAAGCAAAAAATAAAAACGTTAACATTGAAATTAAGCAAAAATAAAAACGTTAACATTGAAATTTGTTACTGCATTTTTTGTTGCATTCTTTTTTTCATATTTCTCGTGGATTTGATGAAGAGAGAGAGAGAGAGAGAGAGAGTGAGAAAGGAGTGCTGAGAAAACGTTACACGTATAGGTAATTTTAAAGTGTGTTTTAAACTTCATTTCCTCGAAATGAAACAAACAATTAATTACCACTGCTCGATAGCTGGAACAATAATAATCGGTCATAAAGTATTTTATAGAAATGGATCAGTCGGCGTCATCTGTTAGTATTATCACCGTTATGACTATCATTATTATTATTATTATCACTATTATTATCATTATTATTATTACTATTATTATTATCATTATTACTATTTATTATTGTTGCTATTATTATTATTTATTATTATTATCATTGTTGTAATTAGTTACTATCATCATCATTATCGTCGTCATCACCAACGACAATTGCTTTTTGGTGTAACAGTCTGGATGAGCTAACCAATAAATTCGCATTTTATTGCTGATGAAATTTACAGAAGCTATATTCATTGATTATTGCAATTATTATTATTGTTGTTGTCACTCATCTTTGGATTAACTATTTTGAATATTACGAAATATTCATTAGCATGGATAATGAGCAAAGCTAAATGCTTCATGTTTTTCAAAATTAATGAAAGAATTCTTGGAAATTTATTAGCATATTAATTTTAAGAAATTAGTGCAATTTTTTTATTTATATATTTGTCTTCCAATTTTTTTTGTGTGTGCAATTTTACAACCATTTTTTAATCATAATTAATGGCAGAAATAAATTTTTGAAAATAATATTTGAAATAATTTAAACTTTTTATGAAAGCTTTTTAAATTAATCGGATATTTGCAGGAAATCAACCAATCGATCAATCATTCAATAAACTAAAATATTCACTGTCAGTTAGAATATTACTGTAGCAAACATATGCGCATGTGAAATGTAATACATTTTTCATTTTTAAGTATAATTATGTAAATATTTTGAGTAAAAAATGTTTATGCTAAGTTTACCAATTACAGTACGCAGTAAATTTTTTTGTAGAACAGTATACATTTGTTTATTTCTTGAAGTTAAACAAAACAATAAGATTTAACAACGTTCGTTTTTTTTTTGTTGTTGCAATTAAGGCACGAAAAAATGAATTTAGTGCCGTTTTTTTTGTTTTTCTCAACAAATATTGCAATGAGTTGATGGGTGACACGCGTGGCAATTATTTATTTCATTTTGCAAACAAAACATTCTCTCTAAAAATAAGATGAAAGAAATGAAAAATGAGAAATTAAGTTGAGGTGTCATCTGTTTGTTCAAAAAAGCAAACAATGAGAGAAAAAAAAAGAGAAAGAAACGAACATTCTTTTTTTCACTTCCATTATCAATTGCCGCAACACTTAAAGCGTATAAGTTATTTTTCAACGAAAAACAGATGAATTGAAAATGAGATGAAATTTAATTAATGTTTGTCGAATTCTACTCTTTTTGTTGCACTAAATTGCAAAAATTGCTAGAATTTTTAGTCTAACTTCAATTGCAATTCATTTGTGTGTGTGTAAGTTTGAATGGAAGAAATAATTAAAATTCTGTACACTAAGAAAATAAAGAGGAAATGAAGGAGGAAAACTCTATCAATAACAGTACTCATATGCTACTATAGTAATTCGGTGGCATATAGCTATTTGGTTGTTGCCATTGATAGGCTGCCATTGGATCGTAAACGTACGGTTTCACGTCAACCTGTTCGCAGTATTTTTCAAACGGAGGTAATTGAGTGGGTTGTTGATGGGGTAATTGATGTAGTGATGCTTGTGCCATATGTGATAATGGTACACCGGTAGCACCTGGATGTGCACCAAAATGCAGTGGTTGCCAACCACTCTCTAATACCGGTGATGTGGTACCCTGTTGTTGTTGCTGTTGCTGATGATGATGATGATGGTGGTGGTGCTGCTGTTGCTGTTGTTGTTGTTGCTGTTGTTGTTGTTGTTGCTGTTGTTGTTGTTGCTGTTGTTGTTGTTGTTGTTGTTGCTGCTGCTGCTGCTGCTGTTGGTGTTGTTGTTGAGCAGGTGAAGCTATTGCTCCATCAACTGAGCTACTTTCTTCCTCCTCACCTTCCTCATCATCTGTTCCCTGCCGATCATTGCTAAATCCATTTTTCGACATCTTTTTATGCTTCGAACGACGATTTTGAAACCATATTTTTACCTAAAATTAGAGCTAATCAAAAACTTTAATTAGCAAATTTTCATTTTGGTGAAAGTAAAGAAGAGATTTTTTTATTAGAAAAAAAATGTGCAATAAAGTAAAATTTTAGCAAGCGTTAATTAGTGAATGGTTGGGAAACAGTTTGCAATTCGATGGGTGTTTTAATTTACAATATACAAGTTATTTACTGATTATTTTTTTCCTCTAGTTAAAATTTTATTCAACTTGTTTTAAAAGGCAAATTTTCAAATTTTTTTTGGTTTTTATCTTAGCAGTTAATGAGGGAAAAAATAAAAAAACAAACTGAAATGCAGAAAAAAGGAATTGAATTAATACGTCAGTAACAATATTCATTTTTTTCATTTCTTTTCCAACAGGACACCAGATCAAGGTATTACGGTAGCGATGTGAAATACCACAATTAGTGAGAAGAAAAAAATTTTGGGAAAAGAAGAGTAGCTACTTTTCAATCATTGATTTCAAAAATTCAAAAATGAAAAAAAGGTACAGTAAGGTTAAAGTAAATTTAATACGATAATACGAAAAGTACAAATGCTTTTTTTGAATAAGAAGCTTAAGAATTATTGTAGTGTAAGAAAAAGAAAATGGAATAATTACAGATCATGAAAATTAAAGTCACTCCCTTCTTTGCATTTAATAAAGTAATTAATCACTTACCTTATTGCTTTATTTAATCAATTATTCGGTTAGTTAGTTTGGATTTACTGTATGAATAATTTGTAATTTTTACCGAAATGAATATATACATATCAGGATGAGGAATAAACATCAATTGTTCCTCATAAACGTATATAACTTCCGTTTCGGATGTACCCATCAATCTTCCAGATACGTATAGTGCAGGAGGAGCAGACAATGACTACCGTATCCCTCGTTATTATTTCAATAAAATTGCGGAAAAAAAATGGGAAAAAAAAAGAAATGGGAGAATGTAAAAGGATCCTAAAATAATGGAGAAATAAGGCGGACGAAAAGGAAAAATGAATGTGAGAACAGAATTATCGAGTAATAAAAATAGATTGACCTTTGACCTCGCAAGTTTGACCATTAATTTACCATTGCACAAGGGCAAATAGGATTGATAGGATGTTGAAATTATTTCTACACGTTAATGGAATCAAATAAAATGCACATGTTGAAGTCCATTTTTCATTTCGAAACACACATACCGTAATCACCAACGATGGACAAGATTCGCAGTTCATGCTGAATTTCAAATTACAATTTGAAACAGAAGACGATTCAGTAATTGCGATAATTTGAGTACGAATTATCATCATTGCTGTCATTTTCTATTTGTTAAATTGTTGAGCAAAAAAGTTTTTGCTAAAACTTTATGGCTAATAGTACTGATAACTGAAATTTTGCATAAGGTAATCAAATTTGATAGCAATAGTTAATCAAATATGATGCTAGATTTCTTTGCAAAGTACAATAAAATGCTTTTATACCATAAAAATTTAATATGAGAAATAAATTAAGAGAAGTTAAAATGTATATTTGAAAAGTTCAACTAGAAAAGTTTTTCTAAAATTCCTGAATAGAATTATATTCTTCAAAAAAAAATCTATATTTTTTAAACTTACACATTTGTTAATTATTATTAGAAAATTCAACTTTTTTTCAAATTTTTATTAATAAATTTTTTTTCCCATTTGTATGAAAATTTGTATCTTTAAAGATGGTAATACTACAATAGATGTGATATTTTTAAAGCAACAGGTGAAGTATTACTACGATATTATTGTTGATATATTTACCGGCTTTGACGTTTCCTTTTCTCTCTCTCTCCCACTCTTTCCTTCTATTTTACCTTTCTATCACCTTACAATAACAGGTGCACATGAATGCAGAGAGATTTTTTTTTCAAAGATAACGCGCTTCTATAATAAGGCATAATGCATCTGCCGCATACCCATTGATTAACTAGTCCGTTCCGGCTTAGAAGCTACTATGAAAACCCGCTCCCCTTTTTTTGTATTTTTCTTTCTCTCCAGCTGACTCTCTCTCTCTCTTTCTTTCTCCATGGTGTTTTTTTTGTAACTCATTCCTAAATCTTTTGATGCTTTTTGGAAAAGATTGGAATGAACTCATTTCTCCCCTTTATTCCATTCGTTCTTCATCTTCAAATCATGATTTATAAGCATTGAACCGAAATCAAATGTATTATTCATTCGGAAGACTTTTAGAAATTTTTTTGAATATATTTTAATAAAATAAAATTTTAATACATGAAATTTTGAAGAAGAAAAATGGAACTAATAATATAAGTGTAATGAATAGCAATTTCGATTTCCATATTTCTTAGTTTGTGCGCAAAAACATTTCTTTAATTTTAAACTAAATTTTATAACCTATCCAAAAATCATATGGTCAGTAAGAAATTTCAAAGAGTTATAAAATTAAAATAAATCGTAATGCATTGCAATCATTTACGCTTAATTTCAAAAATTTTTCTTAATGAAATGATGAAAAATTTTTGCTTGCAATTCAAATGCACTTCGCTATTTTGATTAGTGGAAGAGTGTTTTCTGCACTAATACTATTTTCATCGCTAATTCTTGACGTAAAATTAAAAATGCTCAAAGATCAATCGCAAAATTTTCCAGTATTAAAGTAATCCGTTTTCACATGCTTATCAGTGATGGTAATCGTTGCAACAGTTGCCGGCTAGTCTCATCGATCTGTTTTGTTAATCCGAAAATAGCAATAATGTGTTGATAGCTTAGACAAGAAAGCAAAAGTAAATAAATCGCATTTATATTAAATAAATTGTTGATGCAATTTTTTGAAATAATTGATGAATTTCGGTCGAATTGTGAAAAATGCTAAATTTGAAACTTTAAATGATTTCAATTTGACAAATTAAATTGAACATGCTGCTTGATTATTTAAATATTACAGAATAATTTATGCATGACATTAGGTTTAATCTTGCGATAAGGTTTTGATAAGCTCAAATAAATGCTTTGCTCAAATGAAGTCTTGTCAGCTTTGTACTGCCCTTCATTAATCCTATGAAGTAAGTAGGCAGTAATAATTTTCAAATTTCCTATGATTTTGATAGAGTAATGAGAGAGGGAAGATTGTCTCAAATAATCTTGCCTGATTTATCACTTAAAACTAAATTTTGGAGGTTAAAAAAACGTTAAGGAAAAAATTTTAAAGTAAATAAAATTAATTGAGAATTTAATTTGGCTTCAAAATTCCAACCACTAAAGAAAAGCTTTGAAATACATTAAAAAGTTTTCCTTGTAATAATTTAATTATCTATTAAAAATGTATTTTAAGATGATTTAAGCATAATTTTCGGATTTGCTCATCATAAAAATTGCATTCATTTAATAATTTTTTTTTGTTGCATTTTATCTAATGCTATCAATAAGTTATATGTTTAAATTAGAATGAAAAAGGTGAAAAAAATTATAGCAGAGAACTAGTCCCTCTTGTCCAGAAATTATCTGTGAAGTTTTTTGAAACGACGAAGCGGAATAAAACTCATTGCATCGACCAATTTTTCATTTTTTCCTTTTTTTCCACCTACCGTAATATCGGATGTTGTTAATGATGATGAGAGTATTATTGATAAAAGAGAGGGAAAAAGAGCAAGCGAAAGAGAGAGAGAGAGAAGTGAATGATGAAAAGAATAATGAGAAGAGGAGAAGGAGAGGTGGAAAAAAAATGAGTAGCAGGAATGAAATAAAATTGATAGGGTGAGTGGATGTGCGTTTGAAAACGATTGGATGAGTGATGTGATCGATTATGAGATGTGAAAAATATGCAAAATTAGCAACGATAACGACATTGCTAGTGATAATAGTATTTCTAGTAGTAGTGATATAAAAATGATAATGATAATGATATCAGTAATAATGTGATTTCTGTGTCGACCACTAATCAAATGTGTATGCATCACTCCCTCTTTCTCCTTTTCCTTCCTTCTATTTTTCATTATTCGCTTTTTTTTTTGCTTAGTAATTCGTATCGATCGAAGGAAAACTATCAAACTGAAAGAAATGGCAAAGCAAACTGTTTAATGGATTTAATTCAAAAAAAAAACAATGCTAATATACGACATACATGAAAAGGCGTAGAAATACTGGTAGTGCTAATTTTTTTTTCGAAAAAAAAGTGATAAAAATAGTGGGTAGATGATTGTTCAATTACACGATTGCTATGGTGTTCTGTTGGTACAATTTCCAAATATGACAAAATGCTTTTTTTTTATATTAATTGAAAATTACTGAAAATTTTAGGTCAAAGCAAAAGATCTGAGCTTGAAAAGTTGAAACAAAAAAAAAAAAGAAAAATGGAACTATGAACGGAACGACAGAATTAATTTCTATTTATGATGAATAATTTGATGCTTGTAATAGAGAATTGAAAATTGTAGTTGCATGTCACTGTATTTATGGAAATTTTGATGAGTACTAAAACTGTCTGGATAGATCGAGACAGACGATTGAAAGTACAAAATTTGCATACTTAAGTCTGTGTGGTGAATGATGCAAAAATTTGAAGTGTCTAACAAAGTATTCAATTATCATAATAAATTGAACGATAAAATTATTTAAAAAATTTTTTTAAGCTTTTTGATTTAGATTTTTGTTAGTGCTGCAGATGAGCAAGGAAATGAGAAGAGATAATAATTATCGCTTAATTGTACAAATTATAAAGCAAATAATATCTATTTATTATAAGTTTAAGTAATTCAAAAATTTTATTCAAAATGAAGGAAGTGTTGGAGTTAATTAGGAAGCAAGAAATAATGCATTTAAGTTGAAACTACTATCACCTATAGCAAAATGGAAAAGTAGAGGTCAGAAGCCTGGGTGATCATTTTCTACTTAAATTCAATCTTTGGATGAAGATGTCGGGGCAAGTTTAGATGGATCAAAGATAATCCAGGAAGGATTCGTAGCTTAAGAAGGTTAATAGGATTTAGCATAAGCACGCAATCCTACAATTCAATTTCAAATGTTCAGTTTAGCTTTTAGAAATTCGATTAAGTAGTTTGGTTTGAAATACCCACAACTTCATCATTTAAGATAATTAAGATATTTCGTGCAGGAAAAAAACACATGCGAGAAAATATGATGTAATCAGATCAAAAATTGATTTAATCAAGATATATTTGATGGATTAGTTTTTGCTTTCATAAAACAAAGATGAACATTTGGTCGTGCAACATATACAGTTCAAGATGGAAGATGGTACGTACATTTTTCTTTTCAATTTGATTTAAATTCAAATGATTGAAAAGAATTTAGAATACAGTTTATTTTTAAGGTGCATGTAACTAAAATATTACGCATATGGATTATAAGAAAAGAAAGTGTGGTTATCTAAATTTTAAAAAAATTTTTTAATGCTAGCAACTTAAATACTTCATTAATCATGAAAGAAGTTTTCTTTTTTTCTTTTGAAAAATTATTTAATTAAATTAATTTTTAATGCTAATGGTCACATTACATTATGCTTTCTCGAACAGAAATTATAACTGTAATATTGGAATTTAATTTCTCAACAATTCCCACCTGTGTTTGAGTAAGTCCAAGTCTTGATGCTAGCTCAGCGCGCTCCGGTAATGCTAAATACTGCGTCTTATGAAACCTTTTTTGCAATTCTTGCAATTGCAAGCTTGTATATATTGTTCGAGGCTTTCGCACACGTTTCCCTTTGCCATTAATCCTAACTTCGCCACCTTCGATAATTTTTGTTGAATGCTCTAAAATGCAACAGTTTTAATGAAATTAAAAATAGCAAAGGAAAGGTTTTATTTTAAATGAAATTCCATTTTTCAGTTTCAGATTTTGCCAAGGAAAAAATGTTAATAGTTATGTGAAATTTCAAACATTTCTTCCACATTTCTCCTGAAATAGGAAACAAGCGATGATTGGTAATAAATTGATTGACTAAAATTTTTTTAATCTAAAAATTGTATTCCAAATTAATGGTATTGCAAAATAGCCAATTTTTGCGCTATTTTCTTTTTTTAGAAATAAAAAAGAAATGAATGCTAGCAAATTTTTGAATAATGCACCAATTTTAATTAAATTACTAGCAATTGAAATTAAATTTGGAACAAAAATATTAGTATCAAATTTCGATCAAATTTTGTGCAGCACGAATAACGAACGAGAAAAGGAAGAGCGAAATTCTCAATGACTAGCTTTAATTTCTCTTAATGCGTGTTCATCGTAAATTTACATTTACAGGATATTCCTTTAGAAGTAGGAAGGAAAAGCGAAAAGAAAATGAAAATTATCAAGGAAATGAGAAAGAATCGAATTACTCAAATTTTTAATCAAAGCGAATATAACTGGAAAAAATTTTTCTCTCTCTCCTCTAGCAGCTTTCGGATTCAATACAGTTCCAAAGATTCTTACCAGATAATATCCATTCCACTCCTCCTGTTTGCTCTATCATTGATCTTCTAAGTTAGAACTTCGAAAATTTCAAAAATTTTCATTGATGAATTTAAACAACTAAAGGACTACTATCGTAATAATAGTAATAATAATAAATTCACAGATCGATAAATAAAGAACTAAATAATAAGTAGAAATGATAGGAGCAGTAGAAGTGCTACTGAATGATAAACACTAACTTACTTTAGTTAACTTAAAACAATCGTCAATAAGTAATTGCATCTCTCTTTCATTTTTCAAATTAAAAATCTCAAAATAATAAGATGATGATGGATGAATGATCAAGTGACAAAAAAAAACGAACAGCTGATAATTTTAAAGAAATTTAAAAGAAAAAAAAAACTAAAAAGAAAAGAAGATAGAAGAGAAAGAAGAGAGATGAGGCAACCAGTTGGTACCGAAAAATTTTCTCACTTCTACTTTTTGAGGATTAGGCTGGGAACAGAGTGGGAAAGGTAGTTATTGGTTAGATTGCTTGGTTATAATTTGAATAAATAACCAATAATTACGGAAGACGAAAGGTTTAGGACTGAATTCGGCCCAGTCAGTCCCAGAGAAATGAAAATATTTGAAGCATACTGGAAGTGAAAAGAGAGGGCGAGAAACAGCGGAAAGGAGGGTAGATCCAAAGACATTATTACTCTAATTACCCTAATGATCATCATTATCATCATTATCAACACCATCATCATCACCATCATCATCACTATCATCAACATCATCAATGAAAAGCGCTACCTGTAATTTACATAATTTATAACCATCTTGCCAAATTATTATTATTATTATTATTGTTACTATTATTATTATTATTACTATTATTATTTGTTCATGTAAATAGTGTAAATTAGAGATTATCGCACTGCTCCTTCTGGTCTCTTCCTTTTTCTTTCGCTATTCATTCACTTATTTTTCACGGTATATTATGTAAATCAGATAGCTCCTTTCCTTTTCTCTTTTCTTTTCTTTTCTTTTTCTTTTTTTGGTGATTTATAATACAATTACCTTCCGGTGAGCTAACTGATTGTTGATGATACATAAAATGTGAGGCGGTACAGGTTGCACCGGTACCATATGGTGTACCAGATACAGTTGCTGCAGCAGCTGCAGCAACTGCTGCTGATGCTGATGTTGGAAATGAATTCTGATAAAAATATGATGACATTGGCGTAGCGCTTCCACGTGTAAAATCATGACTACTACCAACTACTGTACTAGTTGATGATTGCAACGGATTGTAGCAATTCGATGGTCCAACACTATAAAGTGATTGTGGTACTGATGGTGGTGGTGGTGGTGGTGGTGGTGGTGGTGGCGGTGGTGGGTGTTGTTGTTGTTGAGGTTGAGATTGAGGTTGTTGCTGTTGCTGAGGTTGAGGTTGTGATGTTTGTTGCTGCTGTGTTCCGGAATTTGTTGCATTATAATTCTGAAATGCTGGTGGTTTTTGATCCATATCCATATCCATAGATGATACTGTTGTCGTTACTGTTGCACCTCCTTCTCCTGTTGCTAATAAGGAAGATAACGTTGCACCTATTTCACCACCAATCACTCCTTCCTCCTCAACTTCACTTCTTATTCCAATTACAGATTCGATTATTTCCTTTGTCGTTGTTGTTCTTATTGTTGTTGTTGTTGTTGTTGTTGTCGGTACTGTTGATAGGGCTGTAGTTGAGCAACAACAACAACAAGATGAAGAAGCAAAACTTCGATTAATGTCTGGCAAATTTAAACTGGCAATTTGTGTGGACAGTTGATGACACGTTTGCGACGAAGGTACCACGTCCCTATTCTTGTCCCTCAATAATGATGATAAAGACGACGTTGAGGAGCACGGCGACGACGACGACGACGACAACGACGATGTTGAGCATGATGAGGACGAAGACATTTTCAGCAGTTGTCATACCTATTCAAACCGCCGATTCTATTCAATACACTCCAACTACAGTGTCCTATTCACACATACACACAGACATTTGCTATACATTTGCATATATACATATATATACAGACATAAATGCATATAACTGCAAGTTAATATATACTATCATTTATAAGAGAAGTGAGAGGGTGAGAGAAAATGGAAAAGATGTGATGTAATTGTGCTACATCACGTAATAATAGTGTGATATGTGTGTGAAAGGGTGAAAAAAAAGAGAGCATTATTGTAAGAGAGTTATAATAAATGTGAAAGGTGAATGAAAGATGAAGAGTGTGATGAAAAAAAGAGAGAGAAGAATGATGAAAGGATTTGTGGGCCTGCCCACCAAATTGCTACCTTTGCTGATTGGCCCTACCTGTCGAAGGCAAACCCATCTCAGCCAATCTATCTACCGCATTCGCCGTCCTCCTTCACTCTCTTCCCACTCATTCCATTTCTTCCATTCTTTACTTTATATCTCATTTTATGCTGATTTTTCAGCTTTCAATCAATTCACATTACACGTACCACGCACACGTACGTGAGTTACTTATATAGAAACATATTATATATGCCAAAAGTATTGATTTATGTGAAACGATACGTATCTGTTATATTTGATAGAGATGGAGAGAATAAATATATGAAAATGAACTTGTGGATTGCAAATAAATACCTTAATATATAGCATATTTATTAAGATGTAAGGCATGAAAATGCAATATAGTCGTGTAAAATACTATACATGCGTGATCGTACGTCACGCACATGTAAAAATTTTACACAAAATATAAGTAAAATTAACCAAATACAATATGACACGCACATATAACATAAAACGTATATTATACGTGCACAACACAACATGCTACGTGATACGTGTGTAAAACAAGACGCTTATAATGCAAGTTACATGATATGTATAGGAATAAAACGTGACATTGTACATTAAAATAGATAAACAAGACGTCGTATAGCACGCATATAGCTCAAGAGACGTTACGTGACATGCGTAGAAACAAAACTTTGTATTATACGTGTATGATACAATACATAACATATATACGTGCATCTGCATGTATGTATGACGTACGATATACGTATAGCAAGCAGAGAAAGCAAAAAAAAAGAACGTATGGAAAATTCAATAAGTCTTTTGTACGTGCAAACGATTACGTTCAAAAATTAATTATGAAAAAAAATGTTGAAAAAAAAAGTTTGAAATATAATTTTATGCTGGCATATTGTGCGTACATCTGCGGTCCGATGCACATCCTTGAAGTGAGTTAATGGATAGGCGTGCACGCAGAGTGACATGTGTCCACACAGGTTCACAAACACCCACATGCATGCACACACACACGCACACACACACACACACACACACACACATACACACACAGGTAGCACATATATGCATGCGTCGTGAACACATTTACAGTTTGGAAATATAATTTTTTAATTACGAAAGTAAAAATGTAAATTCTTTTGTTGTTTATATGTATGCATATGTGTGTGTTTGTGTGTCTGTATGTGTGTGTGTGTGTGTGTCTGTGTCTGTGTCTGTGTGTTTAGATGGCTAAACTTAAAAAAGAAAAAAGAAATTTTTGCTCATAAATTCCATTTGAGAAAAGGAAAACTGATGGTTTAACGGTAAAGGATGCATTTTGATAAAAATTATTCACCACTCATATATTTGAAACAAATTTTTAATATTATAATTTTTCCAATTTATTGCTATATATTTTAATTTAAATATTAGAAAACCAAAAAAAAGTGAGGATAAGGTAGATAAGATAGGGAAATAAAAGTTTATTGTCCAAAAAAAGTAGCAGCAGTGTGTGTGAACTGATAGGAAATATATATTTGAATTTTAATTTTAACTTCATCGATCAGTGCACAACTTGCTAAAGTTCATTTGCAAATGTATCGCAGACAATTTCTATCACAATTTAATTTAGACTACCATTCTTTCCAGAATAAAGTTTGGAAATCCCACCATGGTGTTGCTTTAAGAAATTATATTGAGCGTATTACCGCACTGCGTAACTTTAAACTCTATTGAAGTTAAAATTAAGATTTTTTGAAAATCTACCATTTAACATGAAAGCTGCTAGCGGTTGAAAATTTAAGAATTGCATAAGAGGAAATTTTGAAAAACTTTCCCTTCCAAACAACGTGATTACTTCCTTCTATTACGAAAATTTTGTCTTTTTCAAATTTCCTTACGCACTTTCAAAGATTCCATTCCTTCATCGACTCGTTGTGATTTTGAATTTCCTCTTGTTTTCCGTACATAAGAAATAAGTTAGTTTTTTTTTTCAATTTCGAATTTTGCATCTTCATAATGTATTGTCTATCTAATTCGAGCGCAATTTGTGCCTGCTCTTTCGACACACTTCTTTATTTTGGTTTTGAAATTCGCTTCGCTGTTACAGCACGCTGAAATTAGACGAAATCAAAACTTCCTACAGAATACCATACCGTAATGTTAGGATTAAAATGAAGAAAATCGTTTACCAGGATTGTTAACGATTCCTGGGATTTCGGTGAATTTATTCTTTCCTCCTGTGCCGTCGTTAATTGTCACCGAAACGTACAACATTTTTGCGTCGTCTCAATCTACAAAATTACTAGAGATATTTTTAATTTAAAAAATGCTCATAAGTTCATTGTTGAAGTAATAAATTCAATGGTGTCATTTGCTTTTCAAGTAATTAGATAAATGAGTATTTTATTATTATATTGCATATTAGCTTACTGTTCCATGTGAAGAAAAGCAAACTTTAATTAATTTTAATAAATAATTAAAATTAACAGGTAAACAAATAAAATAGTAGAAAAAATGCAGAAATTTTTTAAAAAAAAAGAAATTACAAAAATGATGTTTAAAAAAATGAATTAAATAGTCTATGCTTGCATTGGTTTGTAATTTTCAAAATTTATTTTTTTGGTCAAATTAGCAACAAATCCCAAAATGCTTTCAACTTCCAACAACGTATCTAATTTTGTGCATCTCATTACTGCAAAAAAAAAACCAACAAGTAAAATGTTTTTTTTTTTATTTCTCAAAATTTCAAAAATTATTTTACACATAATGAGTTATATGGGGATAAATATTCCTTATTTACGGGATTTTTTGAAATTAGCTTTTCTGTGGGAAAATTAAATGATAATGTATAAATAACCAGTAACGTGTATTAAAGATGTGTATTAAAGTTGAATTCCAAAAAAAGAAGAAATAGGCAGTATTAGAGAAGAACAACAAAATAAATGCAACAATTTTATCTAAAATAAACAAAGACAAAAAAAAATTAAAATAAACAAAAGCAACTGATCTAAAAATGTTTCAAAAAAAAAAATTTTTTCCTTCTTAATCTGACAAAGTTAAAAAAATTTTCCTTCATATTAATTTAATTTTAATTTTGAGTAGAATTTCATTAACAAACTGAGCATGCATACGGCCATAAGGTAAAAATATTTTCGCGATAGTTGGCTAAATTTGCCATCATAACTAAAATGACACATAATTTGCGTACATCTGTATTTATTGGTGTGTGTGTGTGTATGTCTGTCTGTGTGTGTGCGTGTGTGTGTGTGTCTGTTTGTGTGTGTGTGTGTGTGTGTGTGTACGTATAATGAATAAGGATGATGACTGGTAATTATTGGTTAAGTTAACTAACAATGTGCTTACAAACACAATATTCCACTGAATACACTCTTAAATAATTTTTTCCTAAATAATTGCAAGTAATCACCACTTAACGAAGTGATCAATAACCAAAAATCAATAAATAATTAAAAATTTTTACACTCAAAACAAAATTTAAAAAAAAAAGACAAACAAATCTATCATTTAGTTGGTATGAAGAAACATTTAAACTGGTATGAGCAAAAAAGAAAAAGTTAGAAAAAAATTATGCTAAAATTATTTCTCGTTTTTTTTTAAATTAAAAAAAAAATACGAGTAGATTTTTAAACAAAAAATTATCAACTAATAATTATTGCCTTTACATTTATGAAATTTTGTGCTTTTTTTGCTAACTTTTTCCGTTTACTCTCCCTTTTCTACTTGTTGTTTTTAATTTGCAATTGCCTGTTACAACAAAAATTATGTGCAAACATTATAACTTTTTATGCATACGGTAGGAGCAGAAAGCAGAAATAAGTGAAATAATTTTGGTGCCTTTAAATTTCAATTTTTATTTTCGTTTTCTTTCCCTCTCTCTCTCTCTCTCTTTTGCTCACTTTATAAGGTATGATCAATTTTTTTTTTACCAAAAAAAAAAACGTAAGGCTTCACTCACTCTGTGAAATGCTGAGGGATGATGAATTAACATGAATATGCAAAATGAGGTGCGCCACACCCAACCCAATTTACTCGGATCAGGTGATACCACTTCATTGTTATCATCGTCGTCATCATCTCCATTTTAGTGCCATTTTTGTTGTTTGATATTGTTTGCGCACAGGCGCATTTTGCATGCGACAGCAATTTTCACATTTTAAACTCACTCATTCAGGCATGATTTTCGACCTGGTTTCACGATGATTTCGTTCTTTCGTTTTTTTTTTTTTTAATTTTGTACAATTCCATTATGGTATTTTTTAGTTTGGAATTGTTTTGATGCTTACAGACTGATAGTTTGAGTGAAATAATCAAAATAGTCAAAATGATTTTTGCGATTGAATAATTTTTGAAATTCTTTTTCAATTGATTGCTGAGCAATGTATGCAAGAAGAAAGAGGTGAAGCAGCAATACTTGATGTTAATTGTTTTGATTTTTAAACAAAAAATACTAATTTTAATTGACGCTTTGTTAAATTGCAGTAAATAATTTCTTTTCAAATATCAAGTTAAAAGTATTGATTGACACATTTCACAAAGCAAATTGAAACATTGGCATTTGAGAGAATACAATGTTCATTTTTAAAGCGCTAAATATTGCGAATTGAAATTACCCAATAAATTATTACTTCACAAAAATTGCTCTCAACCATCATAGTTCATAGTTACAGTTAATGACGCATGTTTTATTTCATCATTCTTACGCTTATGTAAGTTTTTCACATTTACCAGAAAAAATAGCTATCAAATTCACATGCATTTTATAGTCAAAAAATTCAAATTTAATAAGTTTGTAAAAATTTTAAGTTTCTCTTTCTGCTACTACTTTTGACAAATCTTTTCACAGTCATTTTTTGCAGCATTTATTTTGTAATCTAAAATTTGAAATTTAGCTAATTTATGTAAGTTTCAAGTTTTTTCCTTCTCTTTTCTTTTAAAACAATTTCACATAATCATTTTTCTCTCTTTTATCAAATCAAATTATTGTCCTTAAAAATTGCGGCATTATCACTTACGTACGCTAAAACAAAAAAAAAAATTACGTAACACAATACATTGATTTTGTGAGGAAAGAAATAAGTTTTGATATTGTGTCCTTGAAGATTGTCAAGTGAGTTGAGGGTATATGTGTTTACGTGTGATCAGATTGTTACTACGCCTATTATCGATGATCGAAATCTTATCGTAAATCGTAAAATGTCACCAATCACAAATGTAACACGTTGACA
>OY718804.1:1351719-1489219 GCA_963070105.1 Litomosoides sigmodontis
GATTGCTCTTAGTGCTTCTCGTTTTTGAGGAAAGAATTTTTTTACCTCCAATGTAAAGCTAAACTGATTGATTGCATTAATTGAGAAGTGGTCACTTTGTGATAAAACTTCAAATGGTAATTGTAATAATCGAATTACTTGACTAATTTATGCTTTAAAATCAAATTAAAGTTTTGTTGAGATTTTGAATCGACTTTTTGTTCTCAACCTCAGATTTGTCTTTGATAGTGCACTGTACAACACATTGCAAATGTATTATGCAATAAATAAATAAAATAATTTAATAAATAAACAAATAATTAAATTATAACGATATAAACACAACGCTAACTAATAAATTCCATTACATATATGTATGATTACAACCCTATCCCATAGGATTATTATTGAAGTACTTCGAGTACTTCAATTTTTTGAATGCAAATTTCACCGCAATATATGTGTTCGAAAAGGCTTTTAATTATTGATAAAATAGTTATTAGCACAAATGAAATCAGTCAATGCACAAGAAGTACAAAGAAGAATACGATAAAAGTAAACGAGCAAAAAATACTGTATGTGTTGAATTAGACGGTAATTACTTATTCCCTTTTATGATCCAACAAAAATAACGCTGTTAGCCAAAAATTGAAAAACTTGATAGAGTTAAAAAAAGTTGAAATAAATTAATATGACCAAGTGAAACGTTGCAGTAGTACATTTTCTCACAGATATGATGTGAGAACAAAAATATCTCATTTTTCTTTTTTCTCACATCTCAAATCCAATGCACGAGGTTTTCACTTTGACCTTTCGCCACTTCGTCTGAAAAGTCTCATCGTTTTGCAAACAAATATTTGGCAAAAGAAAATTCGCAAATGACCGATGACCTCAATGAAAGTATGTGAGAAAGTAGCAAAAGAGGAAGAAAGGCAAACAACAATCTTTAATCTTTGAAATGAACCTTTTGTAAAGTAATAATTCCGATCGAACCGTCGCACATTCTCAAAGGTAAAAAGTGAATGAAGGCAAAAAACAAAGAAACCAAAAAACAAAAATGTAGCGATTAAAATGTGTCTGTATGTGTATGTGTATGTGTGTGTGTGTGTGTGTGTGTGTGTGTGTGTGTGTGTGTGTGTGTGTGTGTGTGTGTGTGTGTGTGTGTGAAAGGATTACAATATGAAAAGTGTTGAGAGAAAGCATTTTTTTCTTCGGTGCTAAAGAAAAATTAATGCTTGAGGAAAGGGAAAGAAAAAAAAATCAAAAAACCATAAAAATATGTAGCATGCACGAAATAAAAAAAAATATATTTTGCCAAATTTAAAATAGTAATTCTAACAGTACGGAGTTAAATTTTTATTTAAAACAAATTTAAAATGCACTTACTGGGAATTAACAACTAGCAGTGCTAAAATACAAGATTGATTTCGAAAATAGCAAGGAAAATTGCTATTATCAATTAGGTGATAGCACAATGTTCCCAACTAGTAGAAACATTAATGCTCAAAAATAAACTTTCAAAGTTGTCGTAAGACGAAAATTGATTAGGAAACGGTAGTTAGACTTGAAATGCAATGATAGCTAAATATTTGATATTTTTAATTGTCATCCGATTTCTGATCGCTTATTTCAGTAGTGATGAACTGCAAGTGTATATGTTGAAAGAAGCTATTACAGTTGCAAAACATGTCGGTCATTTACTTTATATCAATTACTCATTTCATTTCCCTGTCCATTTAGACTGTAAGGGGTTTATGCCTCAGGCACTACTTCTACCAGTTTCTTTATACAATTATTTTTTCAAAATTAGAACTCAATTTTTAATAACTAAATACTCAAATACTCACTCTAAATGTTCGTACATCCACGCGTATGTATGTGTGTGTGTTTCCGTCACGTACGGGTATGTGTGTGTGTGTGTTTGCTTTTCTTTCTTTGTGTACATTCTTTATTATCATTTTTTGTAAATTATTTTTGAAAAGTTAAAAATTTATTTTATTATCGAAATGTTTTGATTTGCACTAAAACACACATCTTCGCGCATATATATATATATATATATATATGTGTGTGTGTGTGTGTGTGTGTGTGTGTGTGTGTGTGTGTGTGTGTGTGTGTGTGTGTGTGTGTGTGTGTGTGTGTGTGTGTGTGTGTGTGTGTGTGTGTGTGTGTGTGTGTGTGTGTGTGTGTGTGTGTGTGTGTGTGTGTGTGCGTGTGTGTGTCCAGGAGTTGTTGAAAGTAGAATATGTGGATGAGAGCGAATAATAGGTTTGAGAGATGAACGAATGAATATGGTTCAGGGTTTCCATCCTATTTCAATTCAACATTACTCTACAGAGACCTTGACTACTGTATCTTTTTTACTCTCGAAATTCGTCCTTGTAAAATGTGCATTCATTGTCAAAATGCTCCAACGCCTTACTTTGCATTTCACTTTTTACTTTAATCAAAATCAAAAAAAAGAAAGAAAATTACCTTCTCTTTTTTCTTTCTTCTCATTGCAAATTCTCGACAGTAAAGAACAATTCATCAAAATAGAAATTTCGAATGCATTGTCAAAAGAATTTAAGTTAAAAAGTAAAACGGGTTAATAGTACAAAAATGCTTATTTTATACTGAAAAAAGGAAACTAGGAAATTTCAACTGGAAATCAATAAATAATATTAGCAGTAACGATTGTATTTTATTGTATTTTATCAATATTTATTGCTTTCACAGGTAGTTGATGGACAAATAGATGCTATGCATAGCAATGAATGATAGGACGAAATTGAGAGCAAATTAATATCTCATTAAAATACTGAAATAAATGAAATGAAAAATGGGCAGAAGTAAGCATGTATGAGTAGTTGCAATATTTGAAAGCAATGATTAACTTGAAAAAATAATTTTGCAGCAAAATATATGCATAGAAATTTCGGAAATGCTATCTTTTATCATTCTTCAAGTGAAGTAAAAATGCTTTCAAGCAAACATGTTATTTCTATTTTCTGTTTAATTTTTTAATTTTGCGAATTTTTCCCTCTCCCATCTATGGAAATGCACTGAGAATTTCTAATGAGTGCGATATTTACAATTCAATTTTTGCTTTTTTTTTTAAGAAATAAAAAACTGCTAAGAAAAAGAAATTCGCATCGAATTATTGCGAATTACGCATGTGTCACTTTTATTGGTCAATTGGCGGTTAACTTTTTGTTATTAAAAAATAAAAAATAAAAATGATAATAAAAGTGATAATTATTACCAAAACTTCACATCCGTACAACAGTGACAGGTGAATGAGATGCGAACGCGCATATTGCGAACATAAATGTAAAATTACACCTTTTACGTGTATTAGTTTTGGTACACGTCATGCTAATAAGTAATTATGTACACGTGCATTAGTACACGCTAATAGAGAATGTGCACACACATCGGTCGGTATATATATTTGAAATTTATATTTGAAAGTTTTCAAAAATAACCAACGATGCACACACTTAAAGATACAACTAAAGCATAACCAAAATGCATCAATGCATATGCGAACGTGCATATGTAAATTTAGACACGTACACGCTTACATATCTTAATTATTCTGTACGCAAATGACATGAATATGCATACATACTACGCGTGACATATATTTATAAGCACATTTGCATATACGCTGCACGTATATATGTGTAAACTTAGCCATATGCACGTATGCATACATGCTGCACGTACAATTACGTACATGGAATTAGACGCATAGATATACACGTATGCATACGTGAACTTGGCGATATGCATGCATTAGTTATAATATGCACGTGCACGTAGACACATACAGAGATACACGTGGTAGACGATAGAGAGTGCCAGTGCCATTAGCTGTTAATTGACCAGGTCATTGTTTTCAAAAAAAAAAAAAAAGTTTGGTGATGTGAGGGAAGCGGATGATAATTACCTGTATATTTGCTAATCCGTTAAGTAAACAGCAAAGTGTGGAATGGAATGATTGGGTGCAATTATTTTCTCTTCTCTTGCCGTTTCAAAATGAATGTGCATGGATGAGGACGATGGATATAATCGTTATTGATGATGCCGAATGATTGAAAGGGATTTCGAATTGCAAAAGAGAGTGGAGGAGGAGAGAAGAAAGAAAGCAACGGCTTAATTACAATCAGAAACGAATGATGATGCAAGTAACTGAGCGAGAGAGAGAGAGAGAGATGGAAGAAGTGAAAACAAAAAAGAAAGACAGAGAGAGAGAGAAAGAATTTTAAAAAAAAAAAGAAAGAGGAAAAAACGAGTTAGTTTGACATTATTAATTCACTCTTTCTCTTTCTCTCTTTTTTTTTCCGCTATGACAAGTGTAATGGAAGAGAGAATTTTTTTTTTTTTTTTTTTTGAGATTCATTACCATTGCGCTTGCCATCAGAGAGGTTTTTATAGGGTCAACGGTTCATCAAAAAGGAATAACAAACAATACGAGTGCGTGCGTGCTACTACCACTTACGCTACTAATTTCGATCGCAATTATATTTGGCTGTGACTTGCATTTGAGTAAGAGGAAGGGACGAGTGCTTTTTCCTCTCATCCTGAAATGGTAATTTCGAATAAACGTGAAATCACTTCAGCAGCAATTTCAATGAGCTAAGCTAATAAGGTAAAGTTAATCAATGGAGATAACAAATATGACAAATTCCTTGGTCCACAACAAGCAAACAAACAGTAAACAGGTATGCAATGAAATTAATTTTAGGTAAAATACGCTATACGGAAATATGCTTGCATTTGAAATGTATTAAGTATTAATCGTATTAATATATTAAGTATTAAGTATTAATTTCATTAATTGTGTTATTATTATATTGTTATCAATGTATATTATATTGTTATCGATGTAAAATACGCTATACGGAAATATGCTTGCATTTGAAATGTATTAAGTATTAATCGTATTAATATATTAAGTATTAAGTATTAATTGCATTCATTATTATATTGTTATCAATGTATATTATATTGTTATCGATGTAAAATACGCTATACGGAAATATGCTTGCATTTGAAATGTATTAAGTATTAATCGTATTAATATATTAAGTATTAAGTATTAATTGCATTAATTGTGTTCTTATTATTATATTGTTATCAATGTATATTATATTGTTATCGATGTAAAATACGCTATACGGAAATATGCTTGCATTTGAAATGTATTAAGTATTAATCGTATTAATATATTAAGTATTAAGTATTAATTGCATTAATTGTGTTCTTATTATTATATTGTTATCAATGTATGCAATTATTAATTCGTACAGCAATGCAATATTTCAATCTAATCAACGATTGATTTTTAAAGTAATAGTAATAATTGCTTAATTGGTAATGCGAAGTTAGGTGATTTTTGATCGTTAGAGTTGCGCTGTGAATAAGTTGATTGATATTGCCCTAAAATACTCTACCACTCTATTTGTATAGGTGAAAATTTTGCTTATTTTTACTTTTTGTATCATTTAAATTGTCACCAGTAAATAATCTGCTAGTTTAATCGATATTTTTTATTTTAATTATTATTTTAAAAATTTTCACAATTGTTCAACTAATGAACATTTCAACTGATGGATTAGCATTGCTAAAGCATTACCACAATCATATTATTATCAACGCTAGCATTACATTAGATCGTTTGCTTTATCATTATTAACTACCATTATCATTAATTATTATAATTGTGACTAAATTCCATTACTGCTATTGTTGCTACAGTTGTGGTAATTTCTTTTTGCTATAAAACAGTGTTAAATATTTGAAAATTTTTTGAAAAAAATACTTTCAACAGTGTACACTAAAAAACAAAAAACAAAAAGATAAACAGAAATTTGAACTTACCTTCGATTATTAATTACTTGTTAATTATATGCATGTGCGCTTTTTAGAGAATAGTGGGAAAAGAAAGTGGATCGGGAGATGATGAGTGCTTCTATTCCCTTTCATTATCATCCAGTCGTAACACTGTCATGAATTAATTGTCAAAATCAATATTTGCATATTGCGATTTGTTAATTAAAATTAACGTGAAAAATTACGCTACGTGTGTGGATGATGAGGTAGCAGCTGTGTTGCAATGGCTATGGCACTGCTAGCAACACTTACTTACTTTTCTCACACTGTTGATTGCAGCAAACATTAAATGTTGCTAATTGCAAGTGTTAACTGAATAGTGATAGTGATAACGATTAGTGATGATAATGATAACGATTAGTGATGATAATGATAACGATTAGTGATGATAATGATAAGGATTAGTGAAATATTGCTAATTGTAGCGATAGCTGAACAGTGCCGGTGATAACGACGATTCCTACCTGAATACCGCTAATGGTAACGGTAGCTACCATCACACTGATAAGAAGTAAGGAGTTACTGAATACGGTTAGTGATAGTGACCACTGAATGCTACTGATAACAAGCCAATAACTGAGCAGGTCCGATGATGATGATGATAAGAGGTAGGATAATTGAATGTTGCTGATAATAATGGCAACATTCAATGATGCTATCAGTGATAGCAATAATTGCTAGTAGCTTTCTTTCATCGTTCATTAATTAATATGAAGTGCCACTACAATGTAACAATTAGTGTTGGAAAAAACAATCACAAGAAAAAATTAAATTTTTATAAATGTGCTCAAAGCAATAATTCCGGTATGCATTGAAGGAGTGTGTTCGATAGATATTTCAGAATTATTTCATCCCATAATGACGGTTCCTTTCCTTCCCCTCCCCCCTACTGTGACGAATACGTACGTGTATGTTGAGCATAAACAGTGTGCGTTACGCACACGTCGTTTACGTACACGTCTACCTTAATTATGCATGCAAAAGTGTGAAGAGCAATGAAGCGAGCATTTCGCATATTTCATCAACGAGAAACTGGCAAAATACAGAAAGGCAAAAGATTGTTGTTAATTCAGGTGGGTTTAAGATGAGGGAAGTATTTGCGCAAATATTCAGTAATAATTTTTTAAATAAGTTATTTGAATAAAATGTTTAAAATGAAAAAAAAAACATATTGACGTGTCGTGTCGTACACGCTGTTCACGTAAAATTATTTCTAGATGCTAATCCTAAAATAAGCTAAAATTATTTTTTTTGCACAAATGCAATTTCCTAAGAGAGAAAATGAAATGGAATTGAATATCTTAAGATAGAAAATGTAAATGTTGAATTAAATGGAAGTTGAAAGAAAGCATGCATAATTTCACATTAATTTTAAGAGTGAAAGTAACGCTGACTAACATTGGTTGCAATTTTGATGCATTCATTATTGTGTTAATTTTATCATATGAGCAACCAAAATAATAGTTTAAAACGATTTTTCTTTTTTTTTTTAAAAAAATGGCTTTGTCCATTTGTTTTTTTCAACTAAGTTAATAATGCCAATCAATTTCAAAATTTTTCAGGTAATTTTTAATTGATTTTTAATTTAATAGTAATTAATTATATTTCAAAAAAAGCTGCATAAAAATTTTTTTTGCGCATTCATTCATCTTATGCGCATGTGTATGTTTGTCTGTAACTTAATTTTCCGTGCATGAAATTCATGAGAGACATGCAAATACTCAAGTCTTTGATGATTGAAATTTTCTAAAATAAAATCACCAATGATTAATTATGTCGGAAAATTGAAAAACTCAAAATTCTTTTTCAATATCGCTTTTTCAAAGAAGAAAAAAAACTATCGGAAGAAAGAAAAAGTGGGGGAAAAACTTTTTTTCATTGTAATAAAACTGATTATCTGGGGAAAAATGCAAAACCGTAAAACCGGAAAAAATGTAGAAAATGACAAGGAAAATATTTTCGCAACATGTTAATTTCGAATTGCATCATCAAAGCGTTTCGACGTTTGCACTGTGGTAAAACTAAAATTAATTTGAATAGTAATTCATCAATTTTAAATTCGTTTTTTTTCATTTTGCTTTTTTTTTCTCCAAATTTTAGTCCTAATAGCACTGAAATATTTTGATTTAAAATTCTAAAAAATGAAGTAAAAGTGGGAGCACTTCTTTTCCATCATTGCGGTTAGCACATGACAGATGTGATCACGAAAAAATATCTCATTGATGAAATGCTATCAAGAAATACCGTTCGTTGACCATATGTTATCCGTCTATGCCACTGACCGTTGTTCTAATGAATTTGGAAGAAAACGATAAACGGCAAAATTCAAATTTTTAGAAACGAAAAAAAAAAAGAGGAATGTAAGTGATTTCAGTGTTCCTTTTTGTTTTCACGTGAAATTTATTCACCTTCGTCTTCCTTTCTTCCTTCAATTTTTTCCTCCTTTTTTTTTTTTTTTTTTGTTTTGATTGTATGCTTTATTTTGTTGACTGAGTATTTTTTGAAATTTAGTTCTGCATTAAATGTGCGAAGTGAGTAAAATGAACTGCTAAACAATGACGAATAATGTCGACTGAAAGGAGGTCATAATCTTTTTTTTTTTTTTATTACCTAAAACCTATTTTATGAGTTATTTTTATGTGAGTACCATACATCCTACCTTCAACCAACTACGACATCGTTACATCGACCTATCAGCGATGAGCTAAATAGGAAATGAATGAAATTGAGTGCGGATTGAAAATGAAGAGAGGAAGGAGAACAATGGACTGAATCAGTCCGCTTTTTTATATGTTTCGAAAAATACTTTCAAATAACCTTCAAATGAACTGATGTAGAAATCGATCATAAAAGTTTGATCATTCAGGTCACACTAGTTGATAATGTTCTGTGCACGTTTACACAAAATAAATTTTTTTACAAAAAAAAAAAAAATTAACTAAATTCATACATGTATAATGTTTGAATGTAGGAAAAAAAAATGGCATTAATTATTAATAAATAACAAAATGCAATAAATTGCTTGCAATAATGGAAATTTTTTTAATTAAAAAGTAAAATTTTTAAATTAGAAAAATTACATGGTTAGAGTGGCCGGCAAAAATTGCAATCAAGCAAGTTAACTTATTCATCATTTTAATTTTTCATTAAACTACGCCTAAAATTTCCAATTATGTTTCACAGAAAAGATGTTTCCTTTAAAAAATTAACAAATTAAAAGTTGCGAAACATTTCTTCCAGGTAGGCGTGCATTCTCATTATGCAAATATAATGCACAGAAGGAAAAAATGCTTAATTCAACTACCGTAATCAGCAAGCAAACTTTTCGCAGGAAAAACGGTATTGCATGAATTGAGCTATCTTTTCAACATTAGTTAATTGTCTAATTAAACAAATGAATGGAGTGTTAATGGCTCTTTGATCTCATCAACAACATGATCAAATTATCCAATCAGATTAGTGTTTATGTTAAACAATGGGAAGCAATCTTAATTATGGCAGTTTTGAAAGGAAATTATTTGTTTTGTATAATTTCAAATTTCCAAATATGCCACTCTTTTTCACCTTTTAACCTTTTATGGGGCAATTATTTACTGTTTTTTATTTATTTTCAACTATTTCATCGTTCTGTTTCACTTGAAATTCCACTGAAATTGACCTAATTTCTTTCGAGACGTTCAATTAGTTGGCATAAAATGTAAATTTTGTTATTATATTTATTGTAATTGGCCATGAAATTTTTTGTGATTAAATGAAATTTGGTAAAAAAAATTTAGCTCGAAAGGATTAGATTAAATTTAATTTTATTACCACGCAAATTAATTTTCGTGTACAGAAATTTCAACTGTCTTTTCTAAACGTTCGTTTAGAAATCATTTTTCACATTGGTGAAAACAATGGAAAAAGTTATTATATTTATTGCTTTATATTTTGCAATATTAATAAACATTGCGTACAGAGATATATCGGCTAGTTAAAGTAACGCTTAACTAAGCTGAGGAGATCAACAGGAAGCTTAAGCTTCCGGTATACCTTTTAATGAACGGATATCTTTTCAGCTTTTCCGGTTTTCCCTTTTATTGCCGCCTTTTTTCGCTAATTAATCAGAAATGTAAAATGATATTTGAATGAGATGCATATGAAACGTTAATAATTATTTTTCCCTTTATTGCTCTCTTCCTTATCCTCTCTCTCTCTCTCTCTCCCTCCCCCTCCTTTTTCCCTTCCTCTTCATCCTTAGTTACCACATCTGAGCTAAAATTATAAATAATATTGTTTGCACCTTACTTTTTAACTGGCAGAATTTCGCTTCAATTAAAGGTGATCAATGAGCTTTCTCTTCTTGAAAAGAGTAAGAAAAGGAAAATTTTTTTTTTTAAAAAAAATGGAAAGCAAACAAGCTGAAATTTCTTACTAAATATTGATCAAAAAAAAGAATAGAAGAAGTAAATTTAATAAACATCAAAATTTAAACAAAATGTTTGAAAATAGAGTTTTGTCGAATGTTTGAATGATTGTCAGAAAATTTTGAAGAAAAGATGAATGTTAGAATATCAAATGAAATTATCAGTCGATAGTAGCATCGTAAGCAAAGCTCTTTTCACTTTTTTTTTTCAAGTAAGCGTGAAAATGCGTATGACTCAGTTACGGAAGCATTAATGCATCCAACATTTTACGTAAACACTTTAAAATCATACACGTAGAAATTTTTTTTTTGTTGTTGGAAACGTACGAATCCTTTTTATATCATACAAACAAATGTAAATAGCACAAAAGACGTACGATTGATTGTGCTGCGCAAATATGCGCAAATATTTTACGTGAACACGTGTTAACTCTATCACATAAACGTGTATGGTAGGCACGATATATTTATGTATTCAACTGACAACAAACAATAGAAATATCAAATACAAGTTGGTGAAGCATAAAAGCTCTATATCTGTTTAATTTCCAATTTTGCAATTAAACTAAACATTTGCAATTTTGCAATAAACGTGCAGTTTTTTTCTTCCTTTCTTTTAATTTCAAAATTTAATAATTTAGTTAAACTCTTCCTTATGCATGAGAAAAGAAAATCAACATGAAAGGTGATGCGAAATGACAACAAAAGAAAGGAGACAGAGAGAGGTTGATAGAGAGAGAGAGAGAGCGAGAGTGAAAGAACAAAGAAATGATAAAAAATAAAATTTGAGAAAATAATTTTCGCTTTCCTATTGACTATACGATCAACGTACCGAAATTTATGGATTTATTAGTGGTGGAAGATTGTAGAAATGATGACTTCTAACCTATCCGATTTACTCCTTCCGTATTTTTTCTTTTTTACCATTTTTCGCCTCTTTTATTGTCCCATCTCTCAGGCGGTATGTTTGAAAGAGAGGAGACATCTTGCGCACCTGCGGTTATGTATCATTGCTTGATGGCTATTTCAGGTGTCCAAATCGCCTCGTCCTAGAATGATAATAAATAGACATGAATAATGTACATTTTTCAACTCATCTAGTAGAAAAAAAAAATTTTAGGGGAATGATTAAATGCTTATCATTATTTTCGCATATAATTCAAATTTTTTTCTCTTCTGGAATATTCAATTCAATTTCAAAAATTCTATCAACATTACGTCCTCTTACAAGTAATTTTTTAATTTAATTTTAGCAAAAATGGCTTGTATTAATTGGAATTAAACAATTTCATGAAAATACTAGCAATGCTAACAATGATACTTTGTAAAAGAAATGGTAATCAAATGAGAATTTGAACCAAATTAATTTATGTGCTAAAAATGAAACAAAAATTTGTTTTTAGTATTACATCATAGAAGCAAAAATGTAATTTAAATTTGCTTATTAAAATAAGAAAAAAAAAGAAAAGCGTACGAATGTTTGTCTAACAAAAATTTTTTTATTATAAAACATTATTTTCTCTCTTCTGTTTTTCACTTTTCGCATAATTTATTTTTAAATTCAAATTCAAATGTAACTTTGTGTGTGGAATTTTTGCACTAACCGCGTTGTTTGTTTAGTGGAGGTGATTTTTAACCACTTGTTGCCTAAAATGGGAAAACATGTGAACGCTGCAATTTACCCTTTCCCACAGGGAGTTTGATAGATTTAAATTTTGCAAATTTATGGAATGTGATTTTTATAAAAGAAAACAAAGATGGAAACGAAAATGATCAGGGTTTATTTCAAATTCCAGGAAATTTGTTCATTTGCACTAATTTAAAGTCAAAATTAAACTAAGGTTGCTATTATTAGGAAAAATATATGTGTTTTTTTTCCAGAGGAAATTGAAAGAAATTGTTAATTCAAATATAATTTCAAGTTTCAAACATTAAAATTCAATAAAAAAATTATTATAAAATTCACTTCGTACTTTGTTTCTACAACACTTTTCTCCTTTCTCCTCGCAGCGTGTATACAGAAAACACTGAAATATTGTAGTTGTATGAAATTTGCAATTAAACCACTTGTAAAACAAAAAAAAAAGTTAAATTTAAGTAATTAGCTGCAATCAACATACCTTCAATATGCGCACTAATAAATTAATTTTAAGCTTTCGCTAATTTCAATTAATATACTTTCTGTTTGCTTGTTGAACATCGTTTACCATTGTGACAACATTTACGTGTTGAAATTTTCACTAATTCAAATGTAAATATTTTTTTTTAATTGAAAAAAAAATTGATTTGTGTTAACGTCAATGAAATGAAGCGAAAGTTGTAATTAGTTGCGCGCATTAAACAAGAAATTCACTCACCGAAAAAAAACCTTTCATTAAAATTTTTGAAGAGTGGTACTGTAGGAAAAAACGAACTTGTAATTACATGTTGTGGAGAGGAACAGAGAAATAAATAAATAAATAAAAGTGAGGAAAAAAAGAGGGGCATTGAAGTAGGTAAGCGTAGCTTCTTTTTATTGCACATTTCATGGAAGTTAAATTTATCGAAAATTTCACCTTTCACACATTTGACTTCGCAAACTAATTTATTTGACCAAAGTCAACAAGGGTGATAATTATTTAACTGTTAAATTTTCATTATTGAAGGAAAAATGCACGATATGTATGATTGTTGTAGTATTTCAAAAAGATTAGCATATTGAAATTAAGGGCTGAGTGGGAATTCAATTTGCATTGAAAGTGCTGTTCAATAAAGTGAAATATTAAAGATTCATGTAAAGTGAAGAAATGAATTAAATTTTTTTCTTTGTTTAATTTGGTTAATGGTTGAATTGAATGAAGCAATTTTTTTTTTTGCAATTGGCTATTTTTCATTATTTTTCGTCTCTTTACTTTTCCTTTTAAACTTACATCTTTATTTTTAAATTTAAATAGCTAATTGATTACAGATGGTATTTCTAATCATCAACTCAATTAAGGTCCGTTTTCATTGGTCCATTTTCATTAGGCGTGAGAAGAAAGCTTGAAAATTGTAGTAATTGCAGTAATTATAGCTTTCGAATGCTCTGTTTTTTTAAACTGATCATTCGAAATGATCGTAATTTACTGAAAACATTTGCACACAGGTTATTAGCTTTTAAATACATTTAAATTTCAAGCACTATTGCATATTCTACTCGAAATGCCAATTTATTCTAAAAGCTTTGCCACGGTATTTGAAAACTTACAACGTTTGTGTTTAAATTGAAATACTAAAAATTAAAAGGTACTAAAATGAACCGCAATACTAAAATAGAGTTTTTCCTTAATTTGAATTCCTACGCACACGAAGTTAAAATCTCATTTATCATGTACCATTTAAATTAAAATCGATAAATCCAAAAAAAAATTCTAATTTCCGGAAATTTCGGTTTTTTTTTTCAATCATTTTTTTCCTCTATCTGTTTGCATTTTCATGAATTCCGGAAATCGTAAATTTTCAAAAATAAAAATCATTGTGGGAACGAATGAAATTATCCTTTGTCCCACTTCGGCGAATGCATTTTCGTCAAATGCGCACCCTAAAACTTTGCACCAAAATTACTCAATAAAATTTAATGAAATTCACTGCCATAGAGGTATTTTGGATTTTCAAAGAAAAAAAAAAGTGTGAAATGAAATTGCAATTTTTGTCCAAGTGGAAAAGAAGGATGAAGTTAATGAACTTAAAAAGGGAATGAATATTAATGAACTTATTCATCGAATTATACAATCGGTGAATAACTCCCTTCCTTCCATTCACTGCTTTTTTTCCCAGTGGTAAAAAAACCAAAAGCAAAAAAAAAAGTTTTATTTGTTAGCATTGTAAAAATGAAACTTGAAATGTTACAAACATTGGAACAGTTTTTTTTGTTGTTGTTGCAAATGATCAAAGGAAATGTTTCTAAAATGTTTCTATTACGAAATGTTTCTAAAATTCTTTTTTGAATAGAGCCATATCTGCCTTTCAAAATGATAATTGAAAGCTTCAAAATATCGTTCTTCTATTTAACTCGTTGAATTTAAATTTGCTAACTGAATCCAATTTCATTTTTTAAAAATTTTTTTTTGAATATTTCTTTTAGCTGTTCTTTTTAAATAGAATGTTAAAATTGATTGAAATTCTCGTTTTTTTTTTTGCTAGTAATCACTGCTAAATGTTTATGCAATTGCGATTAATCTTAGTTAAAACATAATTTTAGGATTCATAGCATTCAAGGCATTAATGCTAATGCTAACGAACATTTTACTGCTTACGTTATTTCTGAAATTAACAGAAATAATCTGAAAGGCATTTTCCTTGGCCTCTTCAAACAAACAAGAGTTGGCTCATTTTGCAGCATTCTAACTTTCACTTGCATTTAAATTGATAGTTAGAATTACGTGAAAACATTTACGTAGTCCAAAAATTTACATTTTTCATGACAGACAAGAATGAATAAACAGTTCAAATTAGTTTGGAACAAAGTTACGACGTAAACGTGTACTGATTAGCCGACAATAACTGATATGAAGTCACACGCACAAACGTACATCCTATCACGTCATCTAATCATCGTTAGCAGTAGTAAGGCAGGAAATATCGGCACGTTGCTAGCAGCATTTGATGGTATTACGTCGGTGGAAAATGCACGTAAGGCTGAAATAATTCATACTTCATAAATTTTATTTGTTTAAAACATAATTTTCACAAATATTAAATTTACGTTTAGCGTTAGAATTAACTTGTCCAAATTTAAAGTGTATTAACGAACATAATATTACTATGTTAGTGTAACGTAAGTATGATAATTATAAACATGAATACCTCTATCATATTTAGTAATTAATTGTTTAATTCACACCTCTAACTTTCACGCAGCGTCTTTATGTTGTCGAAAAAAAATTGTCGAATTTATTAATGAAATATATAAATTTGTAAATTTAAAAGTAAAAATAAAAAACAGTCATTACAGTACGAAAGCACATGGTATTTCTCAAAATCTTTCGTATGTCATTTTATTAAATAAATTAATAAATTTGTAATTTTAAAAGTAAAAAGCTAAAATTTGTTAGAGACAAAAGAAACAAAAAAGTGGTAAAAGCGAAGTGATCAAAAATCATACATCGTTGATATGGCGTATCAACCTGACGATATTTGATTCGTGGACCACGATGTGGCCGATCCGACCACGGATTTGTACGTAATTCCACCAGCAACCAATCGGAATCACTTTCAAAGCGTACGTCAATCAGATGTTCCCTTGTAACACATAAAATTCTAAAATTAGTATTTTTCTTGTTTTTTCTATGAATATAATTTTACTCTTTTTATTTTTCGTCCACTCTTTTTTAATTAATTTTCTTTTTGCTCGCTTAAAACAAAAAAACAAAAAAACAAAAAAAAAAAAAGCTAACGGATTAGCAATATTTTTAGTTCCCCAAATGTAGAAGATATCGTTGCATGGCTGATCCGGTGCAACGTTATCATCGTCCAAATCCAAATCTTTGATGTAAAATTCAATTGCCTTTTCCGCTTCACTCTTTATCAACCATTGACAAAATGTTGCACCTGTTCGAGCTTCCGGATATGTGCTACAACGTGCTCTTCCCAATTTTTCCTTTCCTCTTTTTTTTTTGTTTAAATTAATAAAATTAAAATAGTGTATTTTGTTTTCTACAATTTCAAATGGTTAAATGTGTTGACGAATGGGTTTAGAGGTTTCATTTCCGCTTTTTCTTTTTCTTTTTTTTTTTTGGCTTAAAAAATTACCTAAGCGAAATTGTTCCCTGTTCTTCACTATGTATGCCACATGATTTATCGGTGAAAAGTTTTCGTCTGGAAAGTTGCTTGCAACTTTTTCCTTCTAAGCCATAAGCGCACTGACAGCTGCAATTGGCATTTACCGTACCACCGTTTTCGCATTCAATACTGCATTGCTCTACAAATTAGACAAATTACTGAGCTAATAAACAACAGTAGCAACAACATTAACAACACTTCTCTCAATTTAACGAAATTTTTGAATTCAATTTAAATGCATTTATTTGCTGAATTACTTTTTTAAACTTAAATTATATGCATTTTCTATTTTAAATTTTTGTGAAAAATTACTTCTCTCAATTTAACGAAATTTTTGAATTCAATTTAAATGCATTTATTTGCTGAATTACTTTTTTAAACTTAAATTATATGCATTTTCTATTTTAAATTTTTGTGAAAAATTACTTCTCTCAATTTAACGAAATTTTTGAATTCAATTTAATTGCATTTACTTGCTGAATTACTTTCTTAAACTTAAATTATATGCATTTTCTATTATAAATTTTTGTGAAAAAAATTAAACTAAAAGATTTTGCTACGAAAAAAAAAGAGATGCGTGAACGATTTGACAAATTTTGCCACAACTCTAATTGCATGCATTTTTATTCCCAAGTCCTCTATTACATTTAGCAATCAGAAGCCTGAAATGATGAATAGGCTAGCTAATGAATGAATGAAAAGAACCGTTTGCATCATCTTTGACCATTGGGCCAGCTCTCTACGGGTTTCCTCTCCTCTCACTGACCTATGCTAATGATGATTATGAGGATGAGGATGAGGATGAGGTAGACTCGTAACCCATCATTATGATGGTATTTAAACCCGTGAAGGTGACTCCTAATCCCTGATTATGACTGCAACGATGATGACGATGACCCATAACCCTTGATAATGCCGATTACGATGATGATGACCCCTAACCCTCGACTGTGATTATAACCATGATGATTCGTGCAATGGTCACCTAATCAGTGAATGCTCGTTTGCATCCACCAACAACAGTTTACAATCAAAGGAATGCACCAACAAATATTTTCTCATTCGAATTTCATATGCAAATTTTCTCACCAATTCATTCATTGCATACAATCTCAGCACAGTCATCAACTGTGAAGCAAAACTTTTAATTCTTTTAATTATTCAATTAAACTTTTAATTATTTCTAAAAAACATTTGAACACATTCATTTAAGATCAATAAAATAAGATTAATTCTATCCAAAAATGCTAAATTATTTGAAAAGTTTAATTATTTATCAAAAAATTTTCTTATTAATGTAAGTAAAAATTTGATAATTCAATGAAATATTACTAAAAGAATGCAACAAAGTATAAAACGCTTGAGAAAAGAGAAAGTTTTCAAGTTGAAGCAAAAAAAAAAGAAATATTTCAGGTAACTTTTTCTTTTGTGAGACCACTGCTTACTGATATGAAATGGTCAGATGATAGGATTGAATGAAAAACAGGAAGCGGAATGTAATTTCAAGCATGAAACCGGATTGAGGTTTACATTTCAATTGTTATTATACAAATTTCATCATTCATTCCCTGTTTCGTCTCAGTACTACTCCAGAAAGCATTGAAAATTTTACGACTTAAAATTTCACTCGATTAATGTCTGAAGAAGAAATAATCTTTCCTATATTTTTTTTTGGAAATATAAATCTTTAATTTGCTCTTTCCAAAAATTTTTTCCTCGCAAATTATAAAATTTCCAATTTTTTTCCCAAAATTCTCAGCGTTTTATTTTTGAAAAAATTTTATTTTTTTTTTACTTGCTATTTTACTTTTTCAACACTAAACCAATTGCGGCAATTTTTTTACGCATAATAGGACGTTTTTTTTTTGTCTAATTTACATAAAAATTACCCCCGCGTTTTACCTTTCATTTTTTCCTCCTTTAAAAAGGTCACAATTGGTGAAGAGTGATGAAATTATGCTCAAATCCTGGATCATTCTAAATTAAAATATTTCCTCCCTCTCAGCACTCATTTCTAACGGTCATCTTCCAGTGAATTCAATTCAATGACGATAACCTCGTTGATGATTGATATTAAATTTCAAATGAGTTCAATGAGGTCAACATTGGCGGATGAATATTGAATGCTTCCTTAAATAAATTAATTAATGATTAATCAATTCACTAATCAGTGGTAGTAAGTTTGGTCGTTCTTTTTGTTAATAAAACTTTTCTAACTCCTCTTTCTTCCTCTTTTTTTTTAAACAAAAACACTATTTAAATTTCTAGCAAAAAAAATATTAAACTTTAACAATATTTTGAATTATTTATAATAATGCAATAAATTAATTGATTAAACTATTTTCGAACTTAGCATTTCTTTTTGTTTTTTTATGAAATTAAAATTAGTTTTGCTAAACATTTATCTTATCACTCATTTTGCATATCATAAACAGGTCAAAGCAACGATGTGAGTTTGGATCTGTCGACTTCTAATTTTGCATCAAATGAACGTAATAGACATGTGTTTATCGTTGTAAACGCATATTCGTTATTTAAGTGCACGTCTTGTGTACGTGTGTGCACGTGCGTAAGTGTATCTGCGAGCGTGTATGCGTATGTACGCGTAAATGTATGTATACGTGTGTGTGTGTCTGTACTAATCCACAAATATATGTTTTATTATTATTTTTTTTATCATTTATTAATTATTATTGTTTTTTTTTATCATTTATTATTATTATTGGTATTATTGTTGGTATTATTATTATTATTGGTATTATTATTATTATTATTGGTATTATTATTATTATTATTGGTATTATTATTATTATTATTGGTATTATTATTATTATTATTGGTATTATTATTATTATTATTGGTATTATTATTATTATTATTGGTATTATTATTATTATTGGTATTATTATTATTATTATTATTATTATTATTATTATTATTATTATTATTATTATTATTATTATTATTATTATTATTATTATTATTATCATTATTATTATTATTATTATTATTATTATTATTATTATTATTATTATTATTATTATTATTATTATTATTATTATTATTATTATTATTATTATTATTATTATTATTATTATTATTATTATTATTATTATTATTATTATTATTATTATTATTATTATTATTATTATTATTATTATTATTATTATTATTATTATTATTATTATTATTATTATTATTATTATTATTATTATTATTATTATTATTATTATTATTATTATTATTATTATTATTATTATTATTATTATTATTATTATTATTATTATTATTATTATTATTATTATTATTATTATTATTATTATTATTATTATTATTATTATTATTATTATTATTATTATTATTATTATTATTATTATTATTATTATTATTATTATTATTATTATTATTATTATTATTATTATTATTATTATTATTATTATTATTATTATTATTATTATTATTATTATTATTATTATTATTATTATTATTATTATTATTATTATTATTATTATTATTATTATTATTATTATTATTATTATTATTATTATTATTATTATTATTATTATTATTATTATTATTATTATTATTATTATTATTATTATTATTATTATTATTATTATTATTATTATTATTATTATTATTATTATTATTATTATTATTATTATTATTATTATTATTATTATTATTATTATTATTATTATTATTATTATTATTATTATTATTATTATTATTATTATTATTATTATTATTATTATTATTATTATTATTATTATTATTATTATTATTATTATTATTATTATTATTATTATTATTATTATTATTATTATTATTATTATTATTATTATTATTATTATTATTATTATTATTATTATTATTATTATTATTATTATTATTATTATTATTATTATTATTATTATTATTATTATTATTATTATTATTATTATTATTATTATTATTATTATTATTATTATTATTATTATTATTATTATTATTATTATTATTATTATTATTATTATTATTATTATTATTATTATTATTATTATTATTATTATTATTATTATTATTATTATTATTATTATTATTATTATTATTCTACGGAGGAGGTTCACACACATATAGCGGTTTCAGGGATGATCACATAATTACTATTTCATGCATAAGGACAGCAATTAATAATTAGCAATAGTTAGACGTGTTTTACCTGTACAGTTGTATACTGTATTGATTAGATGAAGCACTTGCGTACGTACTGATAGCGATGATGCGCTAGCCGAAAGCGCATGTGATAATACCGCTAAGCATGCGTCATCAGACCACAATGATATTGATAATGATGATAGCGATGATGATTGTGGTGCTGGTGGTGGTGATAATTCCTTTAAATAATATATTTTATAATTTGAAAGAGGAAATGTGATAGAAGGAAAATATTTCAAACGAATATAGATGGGAATATTTCGTAAACTTTTAATTAGCGTAAATTTAATTAACTATACAGTGAAATCTCAAACGTTTATTACTTATTATTGATTGTATTTGAAATAGTATGCAAAATTGCACGATTTAATCATAAATCCAGAAATAAAAAAGTCTAATTTTCTTTTCAAATTGTAAATTTTAAATCAGTAAAAAGTTGCGAAAAGTTTAATGCAATTTTAAATTATATGGTATATCTATTTGAATTTTAAATAACTGACGTTCAGACATTTTCCATTCAAATGCATTGTTTGATTTGATTTTTGCCATGTACACAGCCTGAAATTCATGAATAATGAAAGTTGACAGTAAGTATCAATTTTACTCAAATTATTGACAAAATTTTATAATTTTAATAAATTTGTTAAGTGACTGCAACACGTTTTAAGTTTGAAATAGTATGAATAAAAAATGATTAAAGATCGGCTGATAATAAAATTCAGCCTATCACTTCTATCGTTTATCAAGCAATTACTGGCCAATTGCTTTAAATTTCTTCGAACTTAAATTAAAATAAGCAGCTATTTAATAAATCATTTAAAAATTAAGTTAAATTGCGATTTTTAAAATGTGATAATTTACGCGAGGGAGGAAGAGAGAGAAAGAGAGGGAGCGAATGAACAACGAATTTTTTAAAACAAGCACTCATTCGTCTCTGATGATATCTACTGCACACTTCAATTGTGTCGAGAATTCGAAAATATTATTAATGGCTGATAACCTTCGCACTACTCTGATGGACAGTGTCCGAGCTGTAACCTCACAGAGAGTTACCAACCATTCAGACATTAGATATCCATTTAATCGTTGTTACAATTAAGCCATAAATTTAGCTTGTTTTGAAATGTCTGAAATGATCCTACCGCTCTGTGCTTAACACTTGCTAATTCCCATCAACCATCACATCTAACTGTTTTCAATTCATCTCTCTGTAGTGGCATTTGATCTGTCGTATTTCACCCCATACACCGCTTATTTCAAGATGTCGCCGCACCAATTTTATCATCAAAGGGATTTGCCGCTCCGCTCATCAAAGGATGTTAGTTTCGTTAGCATAAACATTCTTCTATTAGCTTCATCTATCATCCGTCTCAAATACCTAAATTGCAGACAATCAAACCACTCCTATGTGGTGCAAGTCAACCGTACTTTAGCCTCCTTACCAACCAATTCTTACTAAACTCGGTTTCTCGTCCATTCTTACGTCATTGACCAGTCGCTCCAGCAACACCCCTCCCTCCCTCCCTCGGACCCAACTCTCCAACACAGCTTATTCGCACCACGTACGTGTGAGCTTCCAATATTGCGTTACAAGCTATCATCCTGCTAATAAGCTATTAGCAAGCTATATCCTTCGTCAACAATCGTAAGGATACAGCACTTCTTCTATCACACCGCAACTCGGTAAACAGAATCGGATAAGCTCCTAGCAATGACTGCTTCACAAATTTAGTTGTCGATAATGTTTAAGAGACATAGGACTGTAATTTGAATATAATAGGATAATCTGTGATTTAAATGAGATCCTTGACTGCAGTGAGATGGAGGAGAATTGAATGAAATTAATCTGGAATATTTCATCTGAAGTGATTTGACCCGGAAGTGGTCGTGTTGAAGTGGAAAAAGGAAGAAATAAAAAATCAACGAACAATGCACTGATATAAAAAGTACACGAAAATTTCACACGCTGCACTCGTTCCTAATAGATTGATATTTTAAAATTCTAGTTTTTAAAATTATTTTAGGCGAATTTTTTTTTTTGTTTCTTTGTTGAATTTTTGCAAAACTTTTAATTGGACATTGTTGTCATTGCACATTGTCGCTGTTATATCATATCTTATCACTTCAGTTATACTATTGGCGCTATTGTAGCAGCGCTTCTAACGTATTATCATATTATCAGTGCTACCTGTTGCAAATGCTACCAATCAGTTCATTTCAACTGCTCTATGTTGCCGTCCTAAAATTCATTTTCAACTTACGATGATTGCATGAATGTGATCGGTTTCAAATTCAAATTATTGATTGTAGCAGTTGCTGTAGCAGTCGGCTCAAACAACAAGCATGTCTTATCAGTGATTATTTCCATTGCTCGTCGCAAGCATTTATTAATTGATTCATCTAAAAAGCTATTCGTAGCAAAATTTCAAAATTTTTTAAATTTTTTTTTGTGAAGAAAAAGTAGTTCTTAGTAGGGGAAAAAAGATTTTTCTTTCTTTCGTAAATTACAACCTTTTTTTGTAGCAATTAATTTTGTTTTTAAGTAAAAGTTGCAATGTAGCAACTTTTTTTTTTCTGAAATATGCATATGTAACCTTTGAATGAATCGGGATAGTTGCAAAAATAAATTAATTAAAATTCCCTCATTAAAAGTTGCTGTTTGAGAAATGGATTTTTTTGAATGACAGTTAGTTATTGTATTGATAGTTGTTGCATTAGCAATTATTGCAATAATTAATTAGCAATTTTGAATTGCTTACCATTATTTGGGTAAAACTTATACGGAATAATTTCCACAGAATTTGCATGAGAAATCTGAAAAACAATAAAAATTTTACTTCTTAGAAATTAAAATGCAAAAAAAAATTACTCCTCCTATATCTAATTTTAATGATATTTTTCCAGAGAAAAAAAAATAGTAATAATAAATGACAGGTTAAATTCAGGAATAATAGCAATAATAGCTAAAAATTTCATAAAATCTTCATTTATGAAAATTAATAATTTTAGTAAAAATCTAATTTTAATGATATTTTTCCAGAGAAAAAAAAATAGTAATAATAAATGACAGGTTAAATTCAGGAATAATAGCAATAATAGCTAAAAATTTCATAAAATCTTCATTTATGAAAATTAATAATTTTAGCAAAAATTATTTTCCTCAGTTATTTATTGCTAAGCTAATTCCTCTATGACAGCGTAATAATGATAATAAATTATTACCAAGTAAATCATAATGATGAAGCTGTGATGTGACATCCAGCAGATGCTCGTACCACTAATTACCATTTCTTTTTGGTGCTGTTCGATTGACATTGGCCAGGTTAATGGTAATTAACATATATGCGTGTACAATGTGTGACCAATGGATGGACACGTGGTGGCCAGTGGATATTTGACCAAATAAGATGCTAGCAATCGAATAACTAACACCAGCAGTATAACAGTATATTGGAACGTATTACTACTACTACTACTATTACTTAGTAGTAGTTATTGTATTAGTAATTAATGTAAGAGTAGTTGCTAATGCTGCTGTAACAGTTCTATAGCAATTATTGTTTGCAGTAATAGTGGCAGTGGTGCAGCAAGTGTTGCTCCTTATTGTTGTAGGAATTATTGTAGCAGCTATGACAGTTGTATTATTAGTTATTGTTTTATAGCAAAAAGAGCGCTGCTGTATTAGTACCACAAACAGTAGTAGTAGCAGTAGTAATAGAAGTACTACAACCAGTACTGGTGATGATGGCGTTAGTGGGAACTGAACCGCTAATGAAATGAGTGAAAATGAATGAGGCAAGAATCGAATGATGCGGAGGCGTGGGAGGCGGGGGAGGCGTGGGCGAATGTATATATGGTAGGTATTCAATGCTAAATTTGCAGCTAACAACAATTCTGCAACTAAATCATTAATTTTACAATCATTCCACTCCTAATCCTCTCCTCTCACCCTCACGCTCACATTTCCTCCAGCTCATCCCGGTATATTCCATGTATTTTTACGGGTAATTTCCACTAATTACTATTTTTGCATTAGTTCAGAGGTATTAATGCTGTGCCTCACACGACTACTTCTCCCTCATCACCACACACTCAATACTTATCCCAAAAAATATTTTAGCAAATTAATTCTAATCATTGAAATGAAGCACGAACAAATGGACAGGACAGGTAGTACGAGGAGTGATTGGAGCGCCTATCTCTCCACCGATTAGTTTTATGTTAGCATAAAAAAAATTAAAATATTAGCGCAAAAATTTTCCCTCACATAATAACTTGCACAAATGTGCAATGTGTAAAAACGAAAAAATCAAACTTGCAATAAATTTATGACAAAAAGAAAAACTACCAATGCAAGCATATGAACAAAAGCAGCAATTTTTGATTTAAAAATGAAATTTAAAGGTTTTGCACAAAAATTATGCAGTATTAAAATACAAATAAATAGCACTAATCATCCGTAATTTCAAAGTAACATTTGTAACTCTACGCAAAAATTATGCATTATTAAATTTAATAAATAAGACTATTAATTTGGAAATGAAAAGATGAAATTGAAATTTTGCATTTCCATTGATAATTTCAAAACTTGCAAAGGAATGAATCATTTTTCTTATTATCAAGTGCTTATTTGCACATGCATGCGCTCATTTTTTTTATTCATTTTAAACAGTAAAATTTTATTGAATTTAATTAAATGCATATATTGTTAAAATAAATTTGCTTGCTCGATAAGGAAATTCTAATGCAATTTTGCATTAACATTAGCATGCATTCTCAGTTTGAACAATGTGTTCAATTAGAGAAGCAGGAAATTTATTTCATCCATTCAAGTCCAATTTGCGTAAAATAGAATGTTAGCTATTTATCCAATGAATTTCCTGGATCATTAAATTTGAATTATCCAAATGAAATTAAAATCAATAAATTCAAAATGTTTGCAGTTTGTGAATGAATGGATGAACTATCCATTTGCGACTTTCTCTCTCGTTGTTTTTTTTTTGAAATTAGACGAAACACGCCTGCACGTGAATTCCAAAATTTTTGAGATTTGTTAAATTTAAATTAAAAATTTAGTTTCCTTTAGTTTACTACATTTTGCTTTATCTATTAACTTTACTTCTTATTTGCCTTACTTAACTTCCTCTTCACTCGTAGATTGTACGTATCACTCGCAAAGGTGCAAATTATCGTTGCGTTTACATGACAAATGCGCTTGGTGCAATTCTGAAATTGTTGCCCTAAAAAAAGCGAGCAATCTTTAACAGCAATTATTAAAATCAACAATTAGTAAAATTTGTAGCATTTTTTAAATTATCATAAATTTCATAGTAAGTTTTTACACAGTGAATTCCCCAATAATTTGACTTAAAAAATTTAAACGAATCAAATCCGTTGCGAAACGTTTTACCATTTTAAATTACTCTTTACTTTTCAAATTTTGCTTGCCTTTTTGAAATTTGTTGCTATTATTATTAGCACTATAAAGTTTTACTCATTTTGTTCAATCTAAATTAATGAATGATGCATTTATTTAAATGCACCAAAAAAAAAGTTCAACATAAAATTTGAAAAATTAGCCTTTTAAACTCCTCACGAACTGTCATTTAGTCATGGCATACTTTGATAAAATAAATTTAAATTTACAAATTTTTGCCAAAAAAATTATTCTTCACAATTAACATGCGTATAATCCTGAAGTAGTACTCTAAAATTGCTGTGAATTATCTATGAGCTACGTTGCAATGAATTATTTATAAGCTAGGACACAATTAATCATTTGTGAATTAATCATGAAATTTATGGGTTTATTAAATCATGATAATTTGCATGCGTAATGAATCATGATAAGTTGCTTACAAACCTAATAGTGCTAAAAATAAGGCAGATAATTGAATGAAATGAAAAAAGGATGATTGAAGTAGAAAGAAATGAAAGGAGAGAAGATAAGCAACGAATTAGTAATTAATAAAATAAATGAATGAAAATTGATTAACTAATCGAAATAAGTAAATGAATTTTAATTCATAAATGGATAAAAATTGATCAATTAATTAAATTAATTAGGAGACGAAAGCAATAATAGACAATATAACTAAAGAAGTTTGCTTTATCACTAATTTCACACTTAAATTATGTGTAATTCGTATGTTCGATGAAGTGGGAATTATTTGAAATATTTTAATTGTTTGTTCACAAAAATATTTTTATGAATTTTTGTGCTTATAAAAATACCAATGAACACGCATTTATCGCTTCCAAAAGATTTTCACCATTCCCAAAAAAGATTTAGTTTTTAATCAAATCAATTACTTGCAAAATGATAAATTTTTGGTAGCTTGAAAATAAGCAATTATGTTGAGCTTGATTTTCTCAATGAATTAGACTAGCCATATGATATGGTATGAATTTTGTTTTAATTTATTTTTCAAGTCATAAATTTGAAAATAATTAATTATTTAATCAAATTTAAAGAACAATCAATTGTTTGATTTTGTTTTTTTCGTTGAGCTAACTGCTATATTCATTGTTGATAAGCAATTAGCAGCGGAAATGCTATCAGCTAAAATGATGCAAATGAAATGTACCGCACATCTTTCACAATGAACCTTTCACACGCAATAATTATCAATTATCAATTATGCTACACATCCATATGAATGAGCTGGAATCGAAACAAAGGATTCCCGAAAAAATGGACGAATCTGAAAGGAGATTCCAGAAAAACGGATTAATCTGAGCAAAGATTCCAGAAAAACGGATTAAGCATGCTAATAAATTGGCTTATCACTCCGTTTCTTTTTTTTTGTTACATTAGCCGATGAAGTGACAAGTTTACTTTATGCATTATTAGACGAAATCAGTCGACAGTCTAATTATTTTGTAAACTGTGGATTGTGCTTCAAGGTGACACGAAATTAATTAGCAAAATTGACATTTCGGGGTAGGGATAATTAATTAATTATGCCATTTATTATTTCAGCATAAGTTATCGCAACTAATTTTGCTGCTTTAAACTTCAGATGATCCTTTGTAACTTACAATTCTTCGTTAGTAACAAAGTCATTATTTTATTTCAAAAAAAAAAAAACAGAGCGCAACAAAAGTTGCAATTAAAATTAATTGAAAATTATAATGAGGCAAAAAAATTTCTCAATTCATAATTATCTTACATTTCGCAATCATAAGTATTTTTTTAAACTCTTTTTAAAGCACTTAATGGAAAATGTGAAAGCAAATTTTAGCAAATTAAATTAATTGTGCTGATGTGATTCTTCACATTCGACGTGCATCGTTTTAAAGTGTTGAAGAGTTGAATATTTTGACGCCGTGGTATTCCTATCATCCTGGAGTGCAAGCATCGAATAGTTTTTATTAATTATCGCATTCGACAATAAGAAATATCGCATACCACTTAATAATATTATATTTATTTCGATTTAAATTGCTTATTTTCCAATTTGTCTATTTTTGAATTTTAATTACTATTTTAGGCTATTTGTAAAAAAAGTTAGAATGAAATTAAAATTTCCAACTTCTGTTGTCATTGATATTAACGATCATTGATTTCCAATCGAATTAATAATCCGGAAATTTGCACATAACACCGCATCCGTGCTGCGCTAAGACAAACAGCTAATTGATTAATTAATTTTGAAAGAATTATTAAAGCCTAAAATTGCAAAAAAGTCGTGAGAAAAAAAATTGCTGTTTAAAATTAAAAAATAATTTTAGATTATTATGGAAATGAATAGAAAATTCTGAAAAATATCTGAAATACTTGCATCTGCAAACGAGCTAGCGCTTTGCGCAACAGCGTGCGGAACTAGTAGTGTTATGTAAAATAATTTTGAAATGAACTTGCTTCCACTATCTTCCTCTTAATGAAATATATACGTTGAGAAATTTTACACGTAGTTAGTAATCTGCGAGCGTTTAGGTAATTAATCGTTTAGCATTTCTTCCTCATTTTTCACTTCTCAAAATCACAATTACAAGTTAAAATTGTCGCAGATCATAGCAATTATAAGTTAAATTTGTCATAGACAACCGATAATTGAAATTAATTAAGAGCTGTGATAATGAATATACTACGATTGAGGTGGAGAATTAGCTAATTGAACACTCACTATTAGAAATCATGATCTGCTTTTAATTTCATACCCATTCAAATATTCCATTCCGCATGATATTCGCGTCGTAATTCTTCGTCCGCGTGTTCATGTGTGTGTGTGTGTGTGTGTGTGTGTGTGTGTGTGTGTGTGTGTGCGTGTGTGCGTGTGTGTGTGTGTGTGTGTGTGCGTATCTACGTGTAAAAAAATTGATGAAATATTTCAAAATAATTAAAATTTCGAGCGTTATTTTGTGTAGTAGTTTAAATGCATATGCGTATCATGCGTTTTACTTAGCGTTTTCAGACGCTGGCTCTACTAACTTTGGTACTGGAATTGCTGTTTCAGTTTACAATATTTAGTCGATTGCACAATTTTACAAGGTAATTTGGTTTGGAAAATTCCAACTTCGATATTTTCAGTAGAAACAGTAACGAGTGAATAAGACACATTTACGTAAATTGTTTACAGACAATTAATTTGCTGGACAGAAGTGTAAATTTATTTTTAAAGAAAAGTTGTGCGAACGTTTTAGCAACAGTTATTACTGTGCTCTTTTCAGTAAAGCGCAATATATAGATGTGGCATCGTTAGAATTACGCCGAGAAGCGGAATGTTTCTATCGTTACGTGAAAAGAGACCATCACCAGAGTTTCGCGGAATGGTTGCACAAAAAGAACGCATCGCATTACACGCCAATTGCGCCTATGTATCAGCAATCGCTACTGAATTTGCAGGTTAAAGCTTTTTGCTCATTGCCGACGAACTCAAACAGTCATTAATTTTGCCGCATTACTTCTACATTATTGCAACTTTCTTTGACAAAACTTGACTTCTACAGCAATCCATCATGCAACTGCATGGAACTGTAACGCTGGAAGACTTAATTAAATGACAGATGGCGAAGAATTGAATTCGACTAAGTCATAATAGATGAATCTAACGATTTCTACAAACTAAAACTTTCGGGCTCACAATGTTTATTACTTAGCAAAGAGAAGATGTAATGTGTAAAACAAATACCGAAATAATTGTTTTCCTTCTTTCGGATGAATGGATAATAAATGAGTTTGGGAAAATAAGTCGGGAAAGTCCATGCGACACTTATCCCTTCGAGAGAAATAACCCCGTCAGTGAATCGTTGAAATTTAGTTCCTGCATATGACACAAGGGAAATGGCACTTCATTTTTGCGGGAGGAATAAAGACTGTCGTAGAAGTTTAAAGTTTATTTCGGAAAGTCACCTGTCACACAAACTTCTCGCAGCATGTTGAACGATATTGAATTATTAATTGAACTTTAGTTAAATGCTCTGAGACATGGGAAACAAGTAACGCACGGAGCTGTCGACTGCGAAATACCGGAACTTCCAACGGTAACGCCGGACTTGCCGCTGAGAGAACGAGCATTGTGTCATTTCGAATATTTTCTTAATTACAATCCATCGGTATGTGTTTCCACTCGTTGTAAATCTCACCTACTTATCTCTGTTCGGAATCCTCTCCGGAATGACTATGAGAACAGCCTCAAATTCCGGCTTACGTACTTGACAGTTGGACGTAACATTAGAAATGCTGCTGTTCGCAAGCAGCACCATGCACTATATTACGAACAATTACACCATTTCGATCCCTCCACACCCACCTTATTGATTTTTACATCAAAAAAATGGCAAATGCCTTAAGGAGCAAATTTGCTTGAAGAAGTAAATTGAACTGTTGCAATACAAAGAAGGGAAAAACAACCTGAAATTGAGATCGGCGCTCAATAGCAGCGCTTGAAGAGATGCGACAACAACTCCATTTCTCCAACAAATCGAATAACCAAACCAACTGACTGACAGAAGACCTCTTCAACACTTAATTACCTCATTTGCATAATGCTTCCTAATTACAGTCTTGCTTGCTAATAACTGGAGAAAAAAACTATCAGCCACTTCACATGTGATAATTTAAGAGGGTACCAGCTGCACTGACGGAAGTACGCTGCATGTGCCCACATCCACCGCCTAAATTGATCGGTAAACGAATCTTTGAATGTGAACCTCTGCGCTATCAAATTCGTGTGCTGCAATTCGACGAACTATGCCAAACATATTCTGAACAAATTGAAACGATCGCCCTGGCATGTATACCTGTGCTACAGGTAAGTTAATCATCAATTTAATAATTCACTTAAATTGCTTGGTTGCTTACAAATATTGTATTCGTTGAAAATTTGAAAGAATTTTTGGGCAGTTTAACGGGAATGAAGTTCTCATTTCGGGTTTTGGGAAAGGAAGTAAGTCAGTTTCATACTTCCTCTAACTAGGAAGCAGATTCACCAGAATAGAATGATTCGTTCCAAATTCAAAGTTTTCAGGCAAGTGCAAAAGCTGATGGTGAAATGAAATTCCTCGCTCCGGAAAGATTCCAAGGTCCGATCAAGAAGAAATTCCAATACGACTCATATCAGTAATCATACTATCTTCCCCAATCACCGTATTGCTACCTCACTGATTAAATAATAAATATTCCGATGACTAGCTGTTCTTCCCACAAATGATCCCAGAAGCGTCACTACGTGTCCTCGTTTGACGTCAACTCCATATGACTATTTTCGAAAGATACATTTTTGCCCGCTGCTGCAGTAAGACTTTGCAGGCGAGCACTTGTGAATTTTTCCGGCTAATGTTTGCGAAGGAGCTGAGCTGATGGTTTAATGAATCGCATTACATTAATCCATTAATTCACAAAAAGCAATTTAAGACAATTTAAAAGACAATTAAAGGAAGACAATTTAAAGAAGCGTTAAAAATAACGCCGATCAACGTGAAAATAAGGAAGCGAATTGTGGGAGTTTTCAGCGACAGTAACAATGTTGCTAACAGTGAGAAATATTTAGGATAAATAATAAACATTAGTATTTTCATTATCCTTGCAATCAAAGAAAAAGGAAGTGGAAAACATCTTGAATTGCTCATTTCAAAAGGTTTGCAAAATTCCCAAAATTATGCAAATTTCATCGCTTCATGCAACCTACTCTGCGAAAACTTTTTCTGTTTATGGCGAATTTCTCGCTGCGTTAAGCGTTTTCTTCTCCAATTCGCAATTCTCGTCGTCGTCAACGCTGTCGCTCAATGCCCACGGCTGTACTTCACCTTTCGCAAACAAACAGAAGATAGTAGTACCAGCTAATAGCACTCCACCGGTAATCCAAAAAACTAATTGCCATTCTTGTTGCGAACCCTAAAATTAGCAAAATTATAAAATAACAAAATTTTAAGGATTGCATTTGAAATTTTCATTTTCAAAAATTAAAATATTTAACAATGCTTATAATACGCTGAGAGAAATTTTAAAAATAAATTCCCAATAGTTTACTAATACTGAATGTTAAAATAAATGATGTAATTATTGCTTTATATTTGTATCCAATTTCTTATCGAAAATTAATTTTCTTCGTAAAATTTAACAAAATGTTTTTTGCAAAAAAATTGTAAATTAAAATTTAATAAGTGTAAAATTGAATTTTACTAAATTAATGATTACCGTTGGAGTGAGATAGCCAACCATCACTGGACCTATAATTCCGGCAATGCATGGTATAGTATTACCAATACCCAGTATTGGTCCAGCAAACGCTGGTGCAAGGTCAAGGTAGCTGACCATATAGCCAGAATACTGTATTCCGGATAGGCCAATACCAAGTGTAAGGAAAATGATCACCAATGTTTCCTGACCGCAACCACAATAACCGCTAGCGATCAGAAATACAGCTTGACTTCCAAGTGCTGTAATTTCAACAATCACAGTACGAATTCCTTCTCAATTACATCACTTCACTTAACCAACTAGCTAATTAATTAATTGATTAGTTAACTAACTAATTAAATTCCTCATTACTACCATTTTATAAGCAAAATATGCTGAATTTAAATCCAAAAATATAATTTAATACAATCAATAATTAAGAAAAATATTTTAAGTAGTATTATATTGTGAAAAGTATATTATATTTAAATAGTATTATACCGTGAAAAACAATCACAAATATGAATCGTTTATTTTTTAAAAACAAAAAGCGCTTAAATAATTTGTAAATTTGTTCTTTACCACTTCATACTTTCTATTAATTTCACAACTGGATTAACCAAAATTTATCAAAACACAATACTTTGACAAAATTTCAAATTAAAACTTACAAACGATCATAGCAAGGCGTCGTATGCCTATAGTTGACAAAACGTTCATTTTTTGCAATTTATCCGCGGTAAAACCACCCAAGTTCATGCATACAAAATAGGTGATGTATGGAATTGCTGTCAAAAATCCAAGCTAAACGATAGTACACAATAAGTAAAGTATTTAATTAAACAAAAAATTACGAGAATGATGATTGGTGTTGCAGATAGTTAGTTGGCAGGAGTACTTCTTCATTTTTCGTCAAAAAATTAAGGGTTCCATTAAAATTACTTAATTCATGCTAAATGCTATTTATCAATAGTTTTATTTTCAGGATCGATTGAAGATGAAGCGAACCGAGGCAAAATCCAATCCCAAAACATCATTCATGAAGAGTGGAAGAGTGGTTATCATCATATGACCACCCCAATCACCAGCAAAATGACCGCAAAATACTGCCCAAACAGGAACCGATTTGAATATTTCAAGCCATGGAACTGCTCGTTTCTAAAATTTCAAAAAGAATTTCAAATTTAAAAAATTAAATAACCAAAAAAGACTGATTGATTAATAGAGTGAAAGTATTCGTTTAGTAATAAACGTTGTGATCGATTTTTCGTTTTCTCCAATTGTCGTCCCTTAACGCCCAATCAATACTATCTTTTCAATCTAAACTTTTTAAGTTTGCAGAATTTTTTTAAATTAATTCCAGTAAGAAAATGATACCTTCTTGGAATTTGATGCTAATATATCAGCCAATGAACTTTCAATATAATTCAACTCTCTCAACGAAATGCGTTTACTACGCGAAGGTAGATCCGATACGTAAAAGAACCAAAGAAGGCACCATAAAATACCTGCCGTACCTAAAAAAAACGAAGAGATGCCTGGCAATCACACTAGAAATGAATTTCCCAAATATGAATTATGTCTAATTAAGCAAATTATATCTGAAATTGTTTACCGATAACATAAAAGATGGACGGCCAACCACCGGCAAAGCCATACTTGCAAAGTAAACCAGACAACGGCATCACAGCTGTATTACCTATTTGTGCACCTGTAATAAGATTTAATATATGATCAAAACGATCTATTTCTACTGCCTAAGAAACCACTCTTTTAAACAAACTGTAAACTAAATTTTTGCTAAACTTTAAATTAATTGTTAAATTTTTTAATAAAAGTTTACAAAATGATTTATGAAGAGGAAAAAAAAGCACGGTATAGACAAACCTGCATATGTCACACCGGTTAATAAGCTTCTTTCTAGTGGTGGTGCCCACACTGACCACATTGCATGATATGCAGGAAATATTGCACCCTAATAATCGCATATAATAATTCATTAAACAATTGGAAAGGTGAAACAAAAAGTAATTTAGCAAATTTTGATAAACTTGCAAATTTAAATTTCAAAATATAGTGGACTGATAAATGCAGCTTTCATTTCACTGCAATACCTGCATGAAGCCTATAAGAGCTCGAGCAATGATAAAAGTAAAAACACTGAATGTTGCAGCTAATGGACTGATCAATGTAAGCACCGCACATCCCAAAACCACAAAACCGATCACCAAACGACCACCGTATCGACCAGCTAAATAACCACCAAGGATTTGGCTACCTATGTAGCCCCAGAAAAAAGCACTCAGTACATATCCTTGCACATTTTTCGGCCAAACAAATTCTCCCATATACTAAAAGTAAGGAAGTGCCATAAATGCTCCTCCTAAAATATGCTAAAATAATAGTTAAATTGATTTCAAAAAATAAACACCTAATATTTTGAAATAATACTTAAGTGGACAAAACATACTCAAACAATCACGTCATACCTTCATACTTCTCCCTGTGTTTTTTTGAAATAAGCGGTATCGGATGATGAAATGTTATAGATTTAAGTACTATTCGTTAGCTTACACCTCTCCAGCTCCATCTCAAGTCAACTAGTTATTATTTGAATATAAATCAAACAAACTTAATTTCCATACTCATTTCATCTTTAAACTAAGAGAAATATAGCTTGAACTTCTCTGGTATTAGCTCAAGTCAGCTAATTTTTTTTTTGGTTGTATTCCCATATCAAACAAAACAACTAATTCACAAAAATTTTTAACTGAAGGAAATGAAAGATGTTACTTACAGCTTCTCTTTCATCTACTTCATTATCAGTGCGTCGTGCACAAGCACTTTTCCTGGAGATATTAGTACCATCCGAAACGGTCAGCATATCAATCGCTGTACTATTGACCATACAAACAATCGCAAAACTTACGTCGGTACGTGACATAAAAACAACGAAAAAACCCACAAATCCAACAAGTGCAAGGTTAAATCGTTCCGAACCAAGAAGGGCTACAGGAAATAAGTAAAATTATAATTAAGTATCAATCAATTATTTATCAGTTAGTCTAAAAGAGAAAAAGGTTTAATAGTAAAATTAATTAACTAGTATCAATGGAAATAGAAATGACAATAGTAATTACTGTTGTTTGTTATTACAATAGGAAGTGTGTTAATAATTTGAAATATTGATAAAGTCATTCAATTATTCAGAAACTTTATCAGAAACGTCGGTGAGAATGGCTACCAATTTAGCCGCTGCTATCTGTTGCGTATTGTTATTTCTGTTAGAAGATGAATCGTCCAGGAAGTTCCGTTTGAAGTTATTGAGCTTATTGGGCCTATTATAGCAGCAAAATCAGAAATTGGCATTCGTCAGACGTTCAGCTGCCGAGGACTATCATTTCTCAGAACTTAATTCCTCCGCCTATTGATGGAGGTTTATAAATCCACCTTATTAGGTTGCCGAAGATGATAATTCCTGTGTTTGCTAAAGCACTCATCGCACCATCACAAAGATCTCAGGCGATGAGGAGCTATTGGCACAGTGTTTCTCAAGTTAATCATCAAAATAAATGCTACAATTTTAAGATTTAACTTGATGATGAATTAATTCGACCATATTTATTCATATTTTACTTCACTAACATTTCATTACATTCTGATTTACGTATGTCAATGAGCGCTTGCGACTTGAATTGATTTAAAATGATAATGGATGCAACTGAAAGTGAAATAAGTGTGCAAGTGTCAATTACCTGTTGCTTGCGCCTCAGCTACCATTGTTTTAGGCGCAGAAAAGCACTATGGCTGAAAACGACGACATTAATTAATTCTAACGATAACTTGCAGCAAACAAAACAAATGCGCACTGCTGCGGTTACAACGCAATTCATAATTATGAATGACTTAAAGATTAAATTAATTTAGGAGTCCGGCTGAGATTTGATAAACTGAAGAGATTAATATAATTACTGATAAGCAAGATACTAGTATTACGCCGAGAAGCGGAATGTTTCTATCGTTACGTGAAAAGAGACCATCACCAGAGTTTCGCGGAATGGTTGCACAAAAAGAACGCATCGCATTACACGCCAATTGCGCCTATGTATCAGCAATCGCTACTGAATTTGCAGGTTAAAGCTTTTTGCTCATTGCCGACGAACTCAAACAGTCATTAATTTTGCCGCATTACTTCTACATTATTGCAACTTTCTTTGACAAAACTTGACTTCTACAGCAATCCATCATGCAACTGCATGGAACTGTAACGCTGGAAGACTTAATTAAATGACAGATGGCGAAGAATTGAATTCGACTAAGTCATAATAGATGAATCTAACGATTTCTACAAACTAAAACTTTCGGGCTCACAATGTTTATTACTTAGCAAAGAGAAAATGTAATGTGTAAAACAAATAATTGTTTTCCTTCTTTCGGATGAATGGATAATAAATGAGTTTGGGAAAATAAGTCGGGAAAGTCCATGCGACACTTATCCCTTCGAGAGAAATAACCCCGTCAGTGAATCGTTGAAATTTAGTTCCTGCATATGACACAAGGGAAATGGCACTTCATTCTTGCGGGAGAAATAAAGACTGTCGTAGAAGTTTAAAGTTTATTTCGGAAAGTCGCCTGTCACACAAACTTCTCGCAGCATGTTGAACGATATTGAATTATTAATTGAACTTTAGTTAAATGCTCTGAGACATGGGAAACAAGTAACGCACGGAGCTGTCGACTGCGAAATACCGGAACTTCCAACGGTAACGCCGGACCTGCCGCTGAGAGAACGAGCATTGTGTCATTTCGAATATTTTCTTAATTACAATCCATCGGTATGTGTTTCCACTCGTTGTAAATCTCACCTACTTATCTCTGTTCGGAATCCTCTCCGGAATGACTATGAGAACAGCCTCAAATTCCGGCTTACGTACTTGACAGTTGGACGTAACATTAGAAATGCTGCTGTTCGCAAGCAGCACCATGCACTATTTTACGAACAATTACACCATTTCGATCCCTCCACACCCACCTTATTGATTTTTACATCAAAAATATGGCAAATGCCTTAAGGAGCAAATTTGCTTGAAGAAGTAAATTGAACTGTTGCAATACAAAGAAGGGAAAAACAACCTGAAATTGAGATCGGCGCTCAATAGCAGCGCTTGAAGAGATGCGACAACAACTCCATTTCTCCAACAAATAATCGAATAACCAAACCAACTGACTGACAGAAGACCTCTTCAACACTTAATTACCTCATTTGCATAATGCTTCCTAATTACAGTCTTGTTCATTAATAACTTCATGGAATGCATAATCAATCGGACAATGCGAGGGTGCATGACGATTAAGTGGTAAATTCCTAACCGGACGGAACCTGGGAATGCCGAACAGGTCAAATTTTTCTTCCAATTTGACAATTCAGATCATCATAGGCAAAATGTATTTTACATTTAAATCGATCGACAAAGAATATTTCAGCAAATTTTTTACACTCTGCAAGGACCGGGACGCCAGGGACTAAAGACACTTGTGAATTTTTGAGGCTAATGTATGGGAGCTGAGCTGATTGTGATAGAGAAAAACTGTTTTAATGAATCGCATAATATCAATTCGAAATTTACAAAAAGCATCAAAACAATTCTTAAAAGAATTTAAAAAAAATAGTAGGTCAACAAATGAATTAATCGCAAGGAAAATGACTGAGTTGGTGTGAAAATAAGAAAACGAATTGTAGGAGTTTTCAGCGACAGTAACAATGTTGCTAACAGTGAGGAATATTTAGGATAAATAATAAACATTATTTTCATTATCCTTGGAATCAAAGAAAAAGGAAGTGGAAAACTTCTTGAATTGCTTATTTCAAAAAGTTTGCAAAATTCCCAAAATTATTTGAATTTCATCGCTTCATGCAACCTAATCTGCGAAAACTTTTTCTGTTTATGGCGAATTTCTCGCTGCGTTAAGCGTTTTCTTCTCCAATTCGCAATTCTCGTCGTCGTCAACGCTGTCGCTCAATGCCCACGGCTGTACTTCACCTTTCGCAAACAAACAGAAGATAGTAGTACCAGCTAATAGCACTCCACCGGTAATCCAAAAAACTAATTGCCATTCTTGTTGCGAACCCTAAAATTGACGAGGCAGTGTCGTATTGTCATAAGTTTGATTTGAAAAATTACACTATCGAAATCAAAAGCATACAAATTTTGTTCAGTCAAGTGTTCCAATAAGTAATTGTACATTTTACTGATTATATTATGCTTCAGTAAGATTGGATCGGAGAAAATTCGTAAAATTGACAAAATAATAAAATTGATAAACTAAATTATATAGTTACAAATTAGCTATATAACAAAGTAAAGAAAATCATAAAATATACTAAAAATTACCGTGGGAGTGAGTTGGCCAACCAACAGTGGACCTATGATCCCAGCAATGCACGATATGGTATTTCCGATACCCAGTATAGTTCCAGCGAATGTTGGTGCAATATCAAGATAATTGACCACAAAACCGGCGTATTGTATTCCGGATAGGCCAATACCGAGAGTAAGAAATATGATCACCAGCGTTTCCTGACCGCAACCACAATAACCGCTAGCGATCAGAAATACAGCTTGACTTCCAAGTGCTGTAATTTTAGCAAACCAAACAATAATGAGTGCTACCTTTCAAGAAGCAGTGTTATTTGGAATGATTCCGAAAGTTAACTAAGTAATATTAAACTATAGTGACGTGGACGTTTTACTATAGAGCAGAAAAAAAGTTGACTGAATACGCTGAATACGTAGATGATATGGAAACATTGACAGAGATTGCTATTACCTGTAGTGTTGTGTTTCATTTGCGCCTACGCTTATTATCAAGGCTACACTTCACTAGTCCTTGATGAATTTGACCAAAATTAAAGGAAAAAAACTTACCAACAATCATAGCAAGTCGTCGAGTGGCTATCGTTGAAAAGATATTTGCATTTTGTAATTTGTCTGCGATAAAACCGCCTACATTAATAAATATGAAGTATGCAATGTAAGGAATTGCTGTCAAAAATCCAAGCTAAAATGCACTAATTTATAGAATTTTTCAGAAGCTTTTATTCCGTATTTATTAATGTGTTTGCCTATGTTATGTTTCACTCGATTATTTGTGGTAGTAAGTAGAAATATTGGTATTTTCATTTTTTTAGGAATGACTGAGAATAAAGCAGACCGAAGCAAAATCTAATCCCATGACATCATTCATGAATAGTGGAAGACTGGTCATCATAATGTAAGCGCCCCAATCACCAGCAAAATGACCACAGAATAATGCCCAAACTGGAACTGACTTAAATATTGCAAGCCATGGAACTGCTCTTTTCTGAAATATGAGAAAAGTTTCAAATTTAGATAATGAAATAACCAAATTTAAGGATGATAATTGAATAATTTTGTATGGCGAATGATATCGTCTTGCGGCAAACAGAGACTATAATGCGTTTTTTTTCTTACCATTCTTCAGTGCTTAATTGATGGCTTATAACTTTAAACGCGAATTGCCTATGTTCGCAAAATCTTCTGAATTAATTCTGATTAGAAGTGCCTCAGGAAAGGAATTGGTACCTTCTTGGAGTCTGATGCCAATATGTCAGCCAATGAATTTTCAATATAATTCAACTCTCTCTTAGAAATGCGTTTACTACGAGAAGGTCGGTCCGAAACGTAGAAAAACCAAAGAAGACACCATAAAATACCTGCCGCACCTAAAAAAGAGATATTTGGCAATCATATTTCCAAAATAACGAATTATATTTAATGAAGTGAGTTTAAGGAATGACGACAAGTGTAGTAAACTTACCGATAACATAAAAGATGGAAGGCCAACCACCGGCAAATCCATACTTGCAAAGTAAACCAGACAACGGCATCACAGCCGTATTACCTATTTGCGCACCTGTAATAAGATTCAATAGATAATCAAAACAGTCTATTTCTACGTCATGCATAACTCGTTTTGCAAACCATTCTTAGAAAGTAGATTAATCCTTCAGCTTCTATTTCATATCTGTTTTTTTGTTAGAATTTAGAGAATGGTTCAGGAAAAAGTGAGCAAACCTGCGTATGTTAACCCAGTCAACAAGCTTCTTTCCAGCGGGGGTGCCCACATTGACCACATAGTGTGGAATGCCGGAAATATAGCACCCTAAAAATTTAAAAATGCAAACAGACGCAGTCTTTGATAGGAAAACTTAACGGAGAAATTTGAAAATGTAAAAAGCTACCTGCAAATAATAAATTTGTAAAATTCGGCTAAACAGCAACTATGAATTAATTATTAAACCCCCTTTGCATTACCTGCAAAAAACCCATAAGAGCTCGCGCGGTGATGAATGCAAAAACGCTTGTCTTTGCAGCTAATGGACTGAGCAGTGTAAGAATTGCGCTTCCCAAAACTGTAAAACCGATCACAAGACGACCACCATATCGACCAGCTAAATAACCGCCAACAATTTGACTAAAAATATAGCCCCAAAAGAATGCACTCAATACATAGCCTTGCTCATCTTTTTTCCAAACCAATTCACCCATAACCTGAAATCAATGTAATACAATACCATGCAGACTCCTATCCTTTATGTTATAATTGTTATCATAGAAGATCATTTCAGGAATAAAGAAATTTGAAATTTCAAAGCTGTTCGTTCAACAATGCATGCTTAATGCTATTAAAATTTCTCCATATGTTTGACTATTACAGCTATAGTTTTCGGGGAAAGCAATGAAATTCTTCTTGCATTTGTCGTGAATTTTAAAACTGAAAATTTAATGGTATTCAAGAAATACCGTGTCCTTTTCCACAGATCCACTACCATCTTGTGATACGCATACTGCAGTTTTTTTGGTCAGATTAGCACCACCCGTACCAGATAACCCATCAACCGCAGTGCTATTAACCATACAAACGATTGCAAAACTAACATTGGTACGTAAAGCATAAATGATCACACAACCCAGAAATCCAACTAGCGCAAGGTTAAACCGTGCGGAGCAGAAAAGAGCTGAAGAGTATTTAATTCATTCTTATACATGGTAAATTTTAATTAAAATAAACACATTACTAATAAATGTCAATTGATGCTAGCAATTGTATATCAATAATTATTATTACAATTACAATCATAACGTGTGAATATGCCGATAACTGATAATCGGATAAGTGATAACCTAATGATTTGAGTAACACCAATAATTGCTTCATTAAGAAAGTAATGGTGAATGTTTTTTTTTGGATTATTTTTTATTAGTTTTCATTGAGTCAGCATTGGTACTTCAATTCAATTAGAAAACGAATGAATTTAAATATCGTCCAGGAAGTTCTACTTGAAGTTATTGAGCTTATTGGGCCTATTATAGCAGCAAAATCAGAAATTGGCATTCGTCAGACGTTCAGCTGCCGAGGACTATCATTTCTCAGAACTTAATTCCTCCGCCTATTGATGGAGGTTTATAAATCCACCTTATTAGGTTGCCGAAGATGATAATTCCTGTGTTTGCTAAAGCACTCATCGCACCATCACAAAGATCTCAGGCGATGAGGAGCTATTGGCACAGTGTTTCTCAAGTTAATCATCAAAATAAATGCTACAATTTTAAGATTTAACTTGATGATGAATTAATTCGACCATATTTATTCATATTTTACTTCACTAACATTTCATTACATTCTGATTTACGTATGTCAATGAGCGCTTGCGACTTGAATTGATTTAAAATGATAATGGATGCAACTGAAAGTGAAATAAGTGTGCAAGTGTCAATTACCTGTTGCTTGCGCCTCAGCTACCATTGTTTTAGGCGCAGAAAAGCACTATGGCTGAAAACGACGACATTAATTAATTCTAACGATAACTTGCAGCAAACAAAACAAATGCGCACTGCTGCGGTTACAACGCAATTCATAATTATGAATGATTTAAAGATTAAATTAATTTAGATGTCCGGCTGAGAATTTGATAAACTGAAGGGAATAATGTATTACTAAGAAGCAAATATTCATACATTTTCTTCTATTCCTAGTCAATTAATTGTGAATGTTTAGCAAGTCTGAAGTCTTCCTCTTCCATAGTTTGAATGAATGAAAGAAAGCACTTAAACCAACCATTAAAGATACCAGATATCTAGTGCAATAAAAATTGAAATAAACTGGTAAATTAAAAAAGCCAAAAATTGCATAGACCAACAAGAGATATGACCGATCGAAAATATTTAAAATACTGACTGATTTGTAATGACAGAAATTAACATTACGGTACTTGAAATTAGTGCATTTTATGGAGAATTTAACTCTTCCGTTTCGTATCCATCATAAATTGGTATGCACATAAAGTGCGGTATTGCAAAACAAAACAAAAAAAGAGAAAGTTAATTGAATAAAAAAGCACAATTCAACTACTCATTATTTTTTTGACTGTAATTTATACAAACAGGCAATATGCATTTTTTTACAAATTTAATAATTTTAAATTGAATTCAATCGCATTACGATCTCATTAAATTCATACATACCTTTTTTTTTTTTCAAAAAGAAAGACAAGAAGAGAAACAGGGATAGAGGAGTGAAAGAGAGAGAAGGCAATGAGGAAACAATCATGAATTTTTCTATCGCAATAAATTTTTATTGGAATTCTGACACTGTGATAATACATATTTGTCGTACGTTTTACAAATCTCGTTGCATTTTGACGCAGGAAATTTTTGCAAACAAGATTTATGCAACGTGATCAAACATTAAATGATGGATTAGACCAAATCGTCTCCCTTCATCACCCGCCAGTGCTAACCAACTTCTATCTATAACAATGTCATATTTGCTGTCTGTACAGCTAATGAGCAAGCAAAATGTTTAAGAATTTTCACTTCAAACGATACAGCATTTCGTGAAGATTGTGACAAAAAATTCAACCTAAAATTCACCTCTTCAACTAATACAGAAAATATTAAATTGTAAATAATAGTTATTAAAAAAAGTAATAATAAAGTAAGGATTTACAAATGATAGGTGAAAAAAAACAACAAATGTTTTTTCACGTCTCTGCGTTTTCCATTCGTTATTTTTAACACACAAAAGTGTTTAAATTTCTCATTTAACGATAAATATATAGTGATAAGTTAACAACTCAAAATTTAATTTTCTCATTAAAGCGATTTTTTTTTGTTATTGATAGCAACGATTATGTTGAAATAAACGTGAAATTTTTTGACAGAATAAAGTGGAAAAACGAGAGAGAAAGAGAGAGAGCAGTGTTTTTGGCATAAATGGAAGAGATCGGAAGATTTGAAAAGTGATAGAAAACATTTGAGAAATGTAAGAGATTTGTTATGAATTGAATAATTGGCATAATCACTGAGTTAGATGAGATGAATATATCTGTCTGATGCAATAAGATTTCATCAAACATCGTCTAAAACACATCTAGAAAACAAACATCAACACATCTCACAACACTTTCGGACGGATACGCAAACATCACAGACTGCAAAAATTGCTTGTAATTTGTGAGAAATTGTGAGAGGAAAAGGAAGAAAGAAAGAGAGAAAAATGTAAACATTTTAATATTAAATCATTTAATGATATGAAATAGCACTGTATTAAAATCTACATTCTCATGCGCATACATTTTTTTAAATACTAATTTACATTTTCTTTTAAATACATTTTTTTAAATACTAATTTCACAAAAATAATAATCTGAGGAATTATTTTTTTTGAGGAACATCGTTTAATTGCTTCATTTTTCTTTCCACTTTTAAATGGGATAAATTTCAAAACAACAAAAGTTCATTCTTTTTTTTTGTGATAAAATTAATATTTAATGATCATGTCTTCCTTTCTTTTCCTTTCCATTAGTATTTTCTTTTGAAATTAAATTAGACCGTACGTTTTTTTCCTTGACAATAGATAAAAATTAACGAAAAACGAAGGGCCAATTAAGTATTAAATTGTAAAATGCATCGGAAAAGAACGTAACGATTTAAATGAAGTTTTTTTTTTCGAAACAAATATTTGTATTGAATGGAAACAAAAAATAATAATTGAATAATTATTAATACCAATGCTACTATTACATTTTATTGATTTCAGTCATGTCTTGAAAAAAAAAAAGCAAAGGGATCGGAAATTTATCCATGAAAATGTTTAAGTAAGATAATGAATTAGCAGTGAATTGGCAAAAAAAAAAGTTTGTTTAACAATTAATTGATTAATTAATCAAATAACTGATTTGATCGCAATGATGAAATGAAAAGCTAATACTTTAGACGAGCAACAATCCATCATCAATTTCATACCCCCCTTATCTTTCCCATAAAAACAAAAATCAACACAGAAGGAAAAATTACAACCAATAAGCAATCATTCTTTCACTACCGGAAAACAGAAACATTAAAATCAATAAACTACCATTCCATTTGGTGCTATTAAAAAAGAAAACCGTTATAAAATCAATAAACTACCATTTGGTTCCATTAAAAATTCGTTCAAATTAACAAGCTACCATCTGGTACCATAAAAAACCATTGAAATCAGCAAACTACCATTTGGTACCATAAAAAATCAATAAAATTGCGCGAGTGATGAAAGGAAGCGCGGGAAAGAAAGGCGCACTAGAAAAAAAAAACAAGAAAATGAGGAATGAAATGCTATTAGCAAAAGCGTGAGAATTAAAAATGGCGGGAAGGGATGGATAGTGATGAAAGCGTAGGAGTAGTGAAAGAGAGGGATTATCAAAAGGATAAGTGAGAGTTGGAGGATGGGAGGAGCAAATAAGTGTGACAGAAGAGATAGTGGTAAAGATGGAGGACGAGAGACGAACAATAAGAGATGTAAAATATGCGGAATAAAAAATAAAAGATAAGGTAGAGGTAAAGGGAGAAGGAGAGAGAGAGGGAGAAGCAGACAAAGATCGAATTAACCAATGGTAAAATTGGTAAGAAGTAGCGGTCAAAACTTAATTTCAATTTAAAAATTTTGCATAAATTTTTGAAAGTGAGAAGAGCATCAATGAACATTGTGTGCATGCAAAACAAAACGTACTTAATTGTTCTTTCTTTCCTTCACCCTCTCTCTCATTCATTTTTTACACCTTACCTTGTTACTTAATGAAAGCATAGGCATACCTATATGAATTAATCTTATATAAATTAATCTGAAAATAAATTAATCCTTGAATAAAGTTCCAAAAAAAAATTGGGAAGATGAAAGAGAGCGGGAGGGAGCAAGAGAAAGAGAGAGAGAGAGAGAGAGAGAGAGAGAGGAAGAATGATATAAGCTAGAAATTATTAAAAAGTTTAAAATTAGGCTTATTTTGAGGTGGAAAAAAAGTAACACGAGAAAAAAAAACTGATTTGAGGAGGTGAGATAGAATTTTTTTTTTAAACCCCATTTTTACATACAACTTATTTCCACCTACTTATCTTCCTCAATATCCACTTTTTACACACTCAATCAAAATCAACAACTTCCTACACACTTCACCAATTCAATCAGAATGAAGTACTACTTAAAATAGAAGAGAGGAAGATAGAGATAGAGGAGTAGGGAGAGAAAGCGAAAGGGAGAGGAAGCGAAAGGGAGAGGAAGAAAACAAACAATTAATTGAAAATGACTTATTTTCAAGTATTTTTAGATAGCTTGAAGAGGAGTAGCATTGACTTACATAAATTTTAATTTTTTAAGAAGTTAGCAGAAAATTTTCCACCTAAACATTGCTGCATACATTGGTTTAAATTTGTAAATTTACGCTAAATTTATAAATGAAAAATTACAGTGCAAAATAGAAAAGAAATTTTTTTTTATTGAACGTCATCCTTTTTTTTTTTAAATAAATTCCAAGAAAAAAGTGTTGGAAGCTAAGAAAAGAAGAAAAGAAACAAAAAGTGAATTTTTTTCCCCATAACTTTTCATTTCGTTTTGTTTCGCTAAATCAATTGAAATGACTGCCTTTTTTTTTTAACAGTAATGCATGGGAATTCTTTTATTGAAAATTTTTGGGCTCATCAGTAGCCTTTATTTTATTCTAATAATTAATTTATTGTATGCATTTGCTTAATTAGTCACTTCTTTTGTATATCACCGAAGTGAACAATAACGCTTGTTCTATTTTTTTTTGATTTAATTTTTAATAAACGTATGAAATTTTTAAAAATGAAAAAAATCTTTTCCTTCCTTTCTTTGTTTCATTTTAATTATCAAAAATTGCAAATATCAATTAAAGTTGTGCATGTATGCATGGCAATGAAAACGTATCACTTGTCTCCTGAAATACAAACAAAGCATGCAAAAAACAAATGTTATTGATCGTTTCATTGATATGCAAAAGAATTTAAATTACTAAATAAAGAAATATATATATATATATATGTAATTGATTATCGAATATATAAAATTAATTATCGAAATGAAATTAATTATCAGTAAAGAAATAAATTATTAAAAAAACGAATGCACATAATTAAGTTATTTATCGCGATGCATAAAATTTTGAAATACGCTAACAAAAAATTTGCAAAGGAAAAAAAAAGTATTTAAATTTTGAAAATGAATGAGCTGACATTTATTTAATTAGCAGAAAAAAGCGAAATTTTATTAAAATTTAAAAATGGAAGAGGAAAGTGAAGGAAGTAGAAGTGGCTATCGGTTTTAGATTAGCAAGCAAATTTATTGGAATTATAACATTTTGAAATTTGGTCTGTGTTACATTGTTATATGTGAGATTTACGCATACACGTACGAATGAATAGAGAGAGGGATAAGATGAAGTGCACGAGAGAGAGAGAGAGAGAGAGAGGGAGACAGACAGGCGTAACAATTGATCCATCCATCTCCATTCACTCACTTCACTCCGTTTGCTCAACGCTCTCGTAACTTTTATTGAATTTATAGGCCTTTTAAAATGATGCAACAAGTATGTGTGCTTTCAAATTTCCCTCTCTCGTCTCCTAGCTCCTAGCCCTCTTCCTCTCACTGCCATCTCTGTCCCTTCTCTCGCTCTCTCTCCCTCTCTCCCTCTTCTTTCTTTCACTCATTTGTCATCTCTCCTCAAATGCAATTTAATGATCAAAAATTTAGATTAACGTTTTTGTACGAAGTGAAAGATCATAATTCAATGTTCATTCAAGTTGATTTAAAATTTAAAATTCAATCAATATATGCTGCTATGCTGCTAACAGCTAATTACTGCTAAATTTGTTAAATTTACAATTTCATACACTCATTGAACGAGTAAATGAGAGAGAAATGCTGATTGATTGATTAATTAATTAATTATTCATAGTAAATCTGATATTTAAATATTCATCTGCTATCGTTTCATCTCACATAAAATCACCAACACGCTTTTGTGCTACATTTGTTACATTAATTGCGACAAATTTAGATGAGAATTAAATTTAAAAAAATATTATAATCAAAATTTTCACTATGAAACATGAAAACAATCGCATAAAATGAGCGCAAATTAATGTAATCAATAAATGAAATTTTTACCTATTTTTCGTTGATTAAATTTAACCTTTAAATTAGTAAAACACATACTGAAAATGTAAAAAATTTAATGAACAAGGCCTTCTCGCAAAATAAAATAGTTAATTAAAATATGAATTTCAATTGGAAAGGTCGAGATAAATGTAAACACTGATCGCTTCCCTTTTTTCTTCCTGCTATTTTGTACATTTTACTCAGCGAATGTTCTTTCGCAGAAAAAGAAAATTTTTTGTTTCATTCAAAAATTATGCTTACAAATTTGAAAGATATCAAAATTTAAAAAGCAATCGATTACCTCATTAAGAACACAGTCAATTAGTACTGTTAAAGTTTAAATTTACGGAAAAAAATTGATTAACTCATTGTCATCATTGTTGCTTGATAAAATAGTTTAAATTTAAAATACTACTAACTGTCACAACACATTAACATCGTCGACTATTGAGAAAGTTACAGTTCAAATTTAAAATATAATTGACTAACTCATTGCTATCGTTGGCAAAAAAAAGAATGTAAAAAAAAAATCTATTGTTTTGCACAAAAAAAAATCATTTCCAAAAAACAAAATTAAAAAATGCAAAATGAAGATGGAAATAAATGAGAGGAAATAAAGAAATAAAGAAAAAATGAAAATGAAAAAATTGTAGGAAGAGAAAATGAGAAAAAATGTTTTGTACAAAAATATTTAGCTACAGAAATGCTTTCGTTTCTTCTTCATGCGATCGATCTATTTCATACATTCAATTCCTCCTCCTCCCCCTCCTCCTCCCACCTTTTCAATTCACCACAGGTGAAGAGCAATTAATGCATCGTTTGAAAAGTCATTTTTGCAAATATTTAATTTCAATTTTAAATATATCAATGAAGAGAATGGGCGAGCAGAAGAGAAGAGGAAAATTGTGCAAAAAGGAAAAAAAAAAAGTGATGAAATGGAAAAAAAATTTTTTTGTTCTTGTCGTTGACATTCACTTTTGTCAAAAGTGCATTTTATTGCATTTTGCACATTTCTATGCATACATATGTAAATGTGAATTAATTGAATAAATTGCTATCAATCAATGAATTAATTTATATAATGAATTAATTGATTAATTACTTTTCCTCCATTATAAACAAAAGTAACTCAATTGTCTTTTCTTTTGTTTAAAAATAATTGATTAATGCAATTTCGTTTTATTTTATTAAAAAATTAATTCGTTCATTTTTGTTTTATTTTATTAAAAAGATTAATTCATTCATTTTCATTTTATTTTATTTCATTGATGAGGATTTATACAATCTTATATCTCTCTACTGTACCGCGTTGCTGTGTGTATGTGTTGTGTGTGCTTCTGACAAATCTTTAGGAAATTTACTAGTAATTGAATGTTTTAAATTTAATTCTTAAGTTAAAAAAATTGCTACAACTTATCACATTATGTGTTATATTCGTTGATTGATTATTGATTTAATTAATTTTTTTGCATATTTATTAAAAATATGGAAATGATTGGTGATAATTAATGCAACACTTCTTTCTACTGCAATATTTACTTTAGTGACAAGCTTAAGTTTAATTTAAATAAATGAAGTTGATTTTTTTTAATTAATTAGTTGCTAGATTTTTTAACAGTGTAAATGAACTGCTAAGCTAAACAAAATGCGTGAAATCATATTTGAATAAAACAGCGGAAATTTATTGCAAATATTTTTAAATATTAATAGTTGACGAAATTTTTCGTTTATTTGATGAAATTGAAATTCGTATGAAAGGAGCTATTGACAAATTATCAAATCGAATCGTTGCTGAGATCTTTTATCAAAATTCGATAACAAATTATTAATCGATAACAAAATATGAGTGAGAGGCACAAACCAAAAGAGAGGGTAGTAGATAACATCTGATTTTTATCAACTGAAATGACCTCATTTTAGTATTGAAATTTTACTAAATTAAATTTATCAGGCAGTCATTTGTTATGGCATTTGATAATTACTGCTAATTTTATAAAAGTTGAATTTAAAAAAGTGTGCAATCTATTCAATATTCGTTTTTGTTTCATTTCAGTAATGTTAATCATGCAATTTAAAAATTGAATAAGGACTGTAATTGAAGCGTTTTTGGAAATTCTTAAGTTTTTGTTCATTTTAAAAATTATTATTATTATTATTATTGTTACCACTGAATACGTACAAAATTCATTTCGTAATAAATGTAACTAAAATGAAACAAAAAATTAACTTTTCGATTTGAATGAGTTATGAGATAAAACACGTTTGTGGAAACAAAAAAAAAACGCGTACATTCAATTATTTTGTTAAATGAATTTTTGCATGATTAAAAATTTCGAGCTACCAAATGCCATCCTTTTTTTAATTAAATGAAAATTACAAACAAATGGCGATAAATTAAAGCTTTTCTCAATTTCATTTTTTTTTTAATTTCATTTTGCAAGTGTCTCAAACATTCGTTATCGATCAAGGCAATTCAATTCTTCTCCTTTTTTTTCCATTTGCAAAATAAATTTAAAATTTAAGTTAGAAATTAGTCATTTAATTGGGTGAATTTAAAATGTAGGCTAAAGAATTTTTTATTTAGAATAATTTAAGATGTTAGCGATTATTTAGCTAGTAGTGGACAATGAATGGAAGAAGTGTTACTGTTTGATATGGTGTTTTCTTGATGTTTTGAAAAATTAATTGAAATGTTAGTGAGTGAAGTTGGATGAGTGAATGTCATGAAAATGCAACATTTTGCTATAAATTTATCCACTCTATCAGCCTCTTATTCAACTTATCCATTGCGGATTCTCTCTAATCTGGAAAATACTTCGCCATCATCGCATTTCTTATTTGATAATTTTTTTTTTTATCAAAATGACTACCGAATAGTAGTAGCTTTTAAATATTTATGAAAAAATTCCTATCACTTCGCTTTTGCTCTTTTGTTCCTTTTAAAATTGAAATTTTGTTTGATAATTGAAATAGTGGCCTGTTTGTTTCATCAATGTGACGCATTTCCTTGAGATGTTGCACAGAGTGGAAAGCATACGTCCTCGCTGTGTGTTCACACTGAGTGTGTTGTGAGTGTGTTGACGTTGTTGTTGTTGTTGTTGTTTCCTCCAGTCCGGTCCGATTGAATTCCTATTTGTTAAATTAACTGAAAATTTTCGGAAGTGTTCGTCTTTTTCTTCTTTTTTTTTTCTCGTTAAAAGTGAAAGTTGTGAAAAGTCGTTTTTTTTTTACAAATTTCGAGTTTAAAAAAAATTAACAAAAATATTTATTAACAGCAATGGATTTGATTTGTTGGTGTCGATGATTTTGAAAGCGTGAAACTTGTCCTCATTTTTTCTGAAATTTCGGTTTTCTTTTTGTTTTTATTTTTGTATTCAAAAATTTTTTTTCGGCCAATTAATGTGTTTGACGTACACATTTCATTTGTATTTGTTCATTTTGATGTTCCTACATTCATATCTCAGTCCTATTTCTTTTTCGTATTTCTTTTCCATTTTCATAGTCGAAATTATATTTAAGTTACACGTTACATTTCACTTCTATTGCTTTGTTTATTTGTATAAAATTATCAAAATCGTAGAATTGTGAAACGAACACGGTGAAAATTAGCATCGAGGTTTTTGTTTAATTTTGAAATATCTGCGATTGTTTTTTGAAATATGTACAACATCTAGATTTTCTCATGAAGTTCTATGTATTCACTTTTAAAAAGTGTCATGAATACTTTTGAATGCAAAAATATTGGTCCGTATTTACAGGTTTCAAAAATTGGGCAGGACCAGTTTTAAATGCCAGTCGGTATTTCGCACTCCTCAGAATTATCACTAGGAATTGAAGAAAAGTATGGATGGTTGTTGAAATGGACAAATTATATCAAGGGATATCGGCAACGTTGGTTTGTGCTCGATTCATGTGCTAATCTAAGTTATTACAGGTTGGTGTTGTTTCAATTGAATTGATTAGAAAAGTACGATTAGATTGAAAAAGTTTTTGCTAACTCTGCATGTTTGCTATTAGGTTTCGTCATGCGAAACAAAACAACAGGAAATTTAAAATTTTCATTATTCCATATTTTTTTGTCTATAGAAAAAGAAAAATTCTTTCGACTATTATAATATATATTAAGTTGGATTCTTTCTCGTTCATCAGTATCACCCTGTTGCGTGACTTCTCATCTTTTTCTATAATAATTCTTTTGTAGTGTTGCAACATTTTAAGCACAAAAAGTGTTTCAGATTTCATTTTAAGTTAGGTAGGTTAAAAAGTTACTATTTATGTGCATATTTCCAGATTGGGGAAGCGGGAGGGGGGGGGGGGAAGAGCTGGGATTTTTAATTCGAGAATTTTTGTATTTTGAATAATATACTAGCCCTGTAAGTTTCGGCAGCTTATCATCCTCAACACTGTCATTCTTAATTAGGCTTGGCTTGTCTTGCAATTGCAAGCTAAAAGTGTTAATCGATGAAACTGGTCGTTAATGGCATTTTTTTTGCTAATTGCTTCATTTATTACTTACAGTTAGGGAAAAAACTTTTCATATTATAAAAGCGTTTAATCGCTTTACGAGAAAAAATATTTGTATTACTTGAAAACATAGATTAAAATACAAAGTAGACTAAGGATCAAAGAGAATTGCTTGGATGTAATTTTGAAACGAAAAGAAAAATTTTCTCGTATCTTCTTTGTGATGTAAAGTTTCCAAGAATTTTCCTGCGTGAAGTTTGTTCTTGTGATTCATCGAAAAAAACATATCTGTTAAAATTTTCGGAAAATGGACTTTTGTTTGGTTGTGTGCTAAATGTATCATTAATTTGTTAAAAAGCTATGGTATGCTAGTGAGACGTTCCCTTGTTTCATTTCGAATATATGACTGTAATTTTCTTTAATATTAGTAGCTGACAGGTTTTGAATTTGGAAACAGGATATGTATGACGTAGACGCTATGAAACTGTTCTGTTCATAAGTGTAAAGCACATGTATAGTTAATCCTTGTACACTCAAAAATTTTTTACTAATTTAAATTAGTATTTGCAAAATATGGTTGTATAAGTTTGGAAATAGTTGCTCAGTATTCTTTTAATGATCGATTATCTCTGGTATTTTTTTGTGAATCAAATTATCGAATAAATCCAAAAAAAAATGAAAAAAAACGGAGCCTGCGACATCGTATGGTAATTGAGGCAGCCATGAACACATGAGCGTTTATTAAATGCTATCGAAGTCAACGGGGATTATAGGAATTTATAGCGAAAGCAGTTCAGTTAAATATCCATACGTTGCATGATTTTTTTTGTGTGGATAATATTAAAAAGTCAGATCATATCATATGTTACATCTTTCGTCACATTTGCATTCAATTACTAAAACAAAATGAAAATCCACTTACAACGAAGAAAAAATTGTCGACGAAAATTTAATTTCGTTAATTTTACATTTGTTTGATATTATTGAGAACTTCCAATCATCCATTATCATCATCGTCATCGTTCATCGTCCTACTAAACCCCATCACTATTACTGAAGTGTTAATGTGAAGCGAAAAGAAAAAGTGAGTATTAAATTTTATTCATAGCATAATGTTCACTTATTACGTGTCATACACTTTATTTACAGTGTACTTATTTGATCTTGGTGGTATGATGGAAGGATTAAGTGATTGACGTTCACTTGTTCGCACTTGTTCGTGAATTTTAGTGAACTTACGTCAATTATGCAGCTTCCTATTCAATATTAGAATTTTTTTACTTCATTTTTGATATATAAGTAGTGGACAAGTGACTTTGCTGCTTAGTTGTAAATCATTACTTTAGTTGTAATTGTTTTTTTTCTAGATTGTTCGAATGTGTTTTTTTTTTGAAGAATTTGATGTGTTGGATGAAAGAGTGTTAATTTGGTTGAAGTGTTTTTGCATTTGCTGCTCGTATTGCTTTACAATAATTTGAAAATTCTTGTATGCTACTTGTAGGAAAAAATTGTAAGAAATAACTGAATGATATGATTATATTTATTGAAAAAAAAGGAACGTAAGCGTGTTATTTCATTGGAACTTTTAGGAATTCATCTGAAGTAGGACAATCATGCCGCGGTAGTATCAATTTGCAAGAAGCTCGTATTCATGCAGATAAAGCAACAAATAGCTTAATAATTTCGGCACCATCACAATCATTTCATCTGAAAACACAAAATGAACTAGATCATGATAAATGGTTCCATGCACTCGAGTGTGCTCGTCATCGTGCTGTCCGTGATGCTGAATCAGGTTTCTTGGAAAAAGTCTCTTGATTTTTATTCAAAGAATTTATTTTCTTACCAGTAATTTCAGTCTCTCTTTCTTCTATTGCACATGTTTCTAATATCTCACGAATTTTTTTTCTTTTCTTTTTTTTAAAAAAAATGGTTCGTGATTTTACATGAAGTGAATTTTTGTAATTCAAAATGATAACATCATTTAATGAAAAATTTTAATTCAAATTCGAATTCAAAATTTGTCTCCTTTCACTTGTCGTCTTTTTTTCCACTAGAGGAATAATTTGGAGGGCATTTCTGAGAAATATCAAAAAAAAACTTCAGATTGCTCCATCGGTTCTTGTCATCGTCATTATCACCATTGCTATCTTTGGTACAATTTTTTTAACAAATTGAAAAAAAAGAACGATGACTCATGTCTTATTTTCTATGTATGTGATGAGCAGTAGTTGAGGGAATTTTTTTGCTGCAAAAAATTTCTTTGCAACTTTTGTTTTTTACGATATTACCCGTTATCAGTTTACAGATGAAGATGAAGATATTAAAATGACCGTGCACGGTGGTAGTAGTGATGGTGCAATTAAAACAATGAACCGAGCGATTGCTGCTAAAATCCTCGATTTAAGAACATGCAGTTCTCTCATTTGTATAATTTTTACTTCACTTTTTTTTCCTTCTTATTAAAGACATTAGAAACAATACTAAAAAATATTTCTTAACCTATATTAGAATATTTTTTTGGGTAGCTTTGTCTTTCTTTGCATTTAGTTTCTTCGAACAATCGTTTTAGAGAATATTCTTCAATCCTTTTAAGTAGTTTTCAATGCTCGGAATCTTTTGTTTTTGTTTGATTAATTACTTGAGTTTCAAAATTGATCCTAGTCCACTAAGTTAATTTCGAATTTTTTACAGGCATTCGCTGCCAAATTTATTTTGAAAATTAATCGCCAGTAAACCTCATTTTTTCTAAGAATTTTAGCAAAACATGGGTCGGAACTTTTGAGAGCAATGGGTGATTTAGAGAAGACAGAAGGAATTAAAGCGGTGACTGAGCGCATCAATCTGTTCAAGATTACAATTGCTGCAATGATGAAAGCTTGCGAAGAATTTGTTGCTCTTACTGCTGAAGTATAAATTATGATTTTTTTTCTCAAAACATATTTCAAAACACTTCAAAAATATCTCCGACATTTCATCATGTACTCTTATATCAGTGGCCATTGCTGCAGTTAATAAGACGTAGAAAAGTGCTGGTATCCTTTTCTTTTACGTAAAAACTGATTTTTTACGAAGGAGAAATCGTTTCACGAACCGGAAATTTTTGATAAAATAAATTAAAAATTGAGAGTTTAAGAAGCGGACAAGGATGATTGAATGGAAGTGATTAATATTTGAATGACTTTTTTGCGATTCTGCTTGTCTTTCAAATCTCATTTTAGCATGCGTCTACGGTTAATGTGTTCTAACTAATTTTGCAAAATTTTTGTTTTTTTTTGAAAATGTGTTCAAATCTCTAAAAGTCAGTTGTTCAATGAAATTGTGGAATTTAGTAATCTATACTTCGATTTATTTTTTAAATATTGAAGGAAACGAAGAAAGTGGAACGTTGTGTAGCAAACGAGCATGAACAACGCTTGAGATTGCAAGATCAGTTAGAGCAACTTGCCCAACAACATAGTAAACTCGAACGTGTGGCATATCGTTCAACACATAAGAGTAGTGCTATTCCAGAACCACGTAAATCTTATGAAATTTTGAGAATTTTTAAGGAAACGAAAACTGTCATTCTTTTGTTTTATCTAATAAAATCCATTTCTATTAGAATAGACATAAAGTATTTTTGCAACTTCATGAAGTTTTAGTTTTGTTTTACATTGCTTGTTAAGTGGGAGGTAATGTGTCGTCTTTCACATTCATAGGAGTTCGTGGAATTTGATTCCTAGCTGTATATCTTTTATGTGCTTGACTTATTCTGAGTCGTAGGTTAAGTGATAGGAAATGTACTATTTCATTTTTTTTGCAGCATTTCTGGATGCAGAAGAAGAATTCCATGATGCTTACGACTGTGTTTCTGATGTGCACGATGGCAGGTAAGATGGCGGAAATGTTGTTGTTTGTAGTTGAGAGAAGAACATCTTTCATATTCATTGTGCACACATTGAAAATTGTTGTTTAAAGTGGTAATGTGAAAACGACAGGCAATCAAAGGGGAAACTAGCTTTCGCTTTTGTTTTTTGCTATTTTTCTCTATTCCACATTTTTCCCTATCGTTCAGGAAATCCAGTTCTTCACAGGCGGAATCTGTTTGTGAAGTGACCGATTCGAAATTGTTCGATGCGGAAATCATTTATCCAAATCCAGTTGAGGTATGGATTTCAAGTTTCATTTGTAAACAGTTAAACGGATCCACGGTATATCTGTAGGTACGGCACTGTACTTTTTGCAGCCCGAAACGAGGTTAGCTCGGTGTACTTCAACTAACCAACAACATTCACGAAAACGCCGTAGTAAAATACCTGATAGACCACAAACTTCTATCAATTTGTGGTCCATTGTGCGCAACTGTATTGGCAAAGAATTAACCAAAATTCCAATGCCTGTATGTTATTTTTCAATTTTATAGATTGTCTAGAAAGCTGGGGAGTCCAAGAAGTTTTTTGAATGTCCAAAAGATCTTAATGGTTATGGGAAAGGTGTCCATTATGGGATGATCAAAACTTTTTATGCTTTTCTTTACGTCCTTTTCGCAATTCTCACACTCATTTAATTAAGTCTTCCTTGAGTACGTCTCATGTGACAGTTTCATATTCCTAAACAGACTTCTGTAGTAGTAGTACTGATCAGTCATCTTTCGTTTGACCATTATAGGTGAATTTCAACGAGCCACTTTCTTTTCTACAAAGGATTTCGGAAGATCTCGAATATTCATATTTGTTAGATGATGGAGCAGAAAAGACAGATTCACTGGAGCAGATGTGCTTTGTAGCGGCATTTGCAGTCAGCGCATATTCGACAACGGGTTATCGTACGACAAAACCTTTCAATCCATTACTCGGTGAAACATTTGAATGTGATCGGTTTGATGATCTTGGCTGGCGCTCTTTTGCTGAACAAGTGGGTAGAGATTTGTTTTTGGATTTTATTTGTTTAAATTAATATACGATTATGGTTTATATAATGTCATACTTTTTGTTCATCAGATAACATTCGCTTATATTACGAGTTACGATGCATTGTGCAGAGGTAGATAAAATTTCAGGTGAGCCATCATCCTCCAATAACAGCGCATCATGCTGATGGCCACAAATGGACAGTGCATCAGGATTTCTCAATGACATCACGTTTTCGTGGAAAATATTTGTCGGTAACACCTACGGGTTACACATATGTTAAGGTTAGTTTATGTCAATTTCTAATATGAAATATCGAGATTTCAAGTTGCTAAAAAGATTTCTTTTTTTTTATAATAAAAAGGCCGTTTTATGTTCTTGGCCGAGTGTTGTTAACTGCAACTGATTTGAAATTACTCACTCGAAAGTATTGATTATCAGTATCTGATGTAATTCTGGATACGTGCCAAGGAGCCACTGATACTAAATATCTCATGTTTCAGTTTCTGAATAGCGGAAATGAATATTCGTATAAGAAAGTAACTACCACAGTGCATAACATCATCGTAGGCAAGCTGTGGATAGATAATCACGGTGAGATGTTGATTGAAAATCACAAAACTGGTGATAAATGTATCTTGAAATTCCATCCCTACAGCTATTTCTCTCGTGAACCTCCACGGAAGGTTAATTTTCTTTCCGAAAACTACAATTCACTTTTTGTAAATTGAGAAAAATGTTTGCTTCAGAAAGTTTTTCAAAATTCTTGAGTGTGGTTGATCGAGTTGTTTAAGTAAGGGTGAGATTCATTGATGATTTCAGCTTTTTCAACTCATTTGTAACTCACGTAATTCGTGCGCTTGCATGTCATGCATTTGTATATTTAGAGAAACGTTTGCTTTTTGTTATTACGACCACTCATGTTCATATCAATTTCATGAGACTTTTGCTGTTGAATTTACTGAACTGTTGTTAAAGATAGTCGGTTTCGTGAAGGATCCAGCCGGAAAAGTCTGTTGGCTTATCCACGGTATTTGGGATAGCTATTTGGATATCCTTAAAGTCACAAATGAAGTTAACACCGGTGAGAATTCACGTTTTGAAACGGATGCACCAAATCGTATCTGGACGATAAATTCACCAGTGTATGTTATTCACAGAAGAGCTATTTTTACTTTTAATTTACTTATCGCTATTTTAAATGGAAACTGGTTTTAATGTGTGTGTATGTGTGTGTTGTGAACTGTTCAAAAAGCTATAATTTTCTCGCAGAGCAACTTCATTCTCTAATATCCGGCGAAAGTAACACTGGTATACTAATGAATTACAATTAATTATCTAATTTTCATAATTGTGAATTTTTCATTTTAGTTGTTTTTTCTGCTTTTTCTGTTCAAACGTAGTACCTATAATTTTAGGGAGAATGGTGACAAAATGTATTACTTCACAAAGTTAGCACTTGAGTTGAATGAACCAGAAGAAGGTGTAGCTCCAACAGATTCACGACTTCGTCCTGATCAACGACTGATGGAAGATGGAAAATGGGATGAAGCAAATGAAACGAAAGTAAAAATTGAGGAGAAGCAGCGTACTATACGTCGACAACGCGAATTTTTGGCGGAAAAAGCATTGCAAAGAGGTATTCCTTATCAGTGCGTCATCACAAATTGTTTGTATATGTGTGTAACATGTATTACCAATTCCAGTTTTTTATTTTTAAATTCCTTTGTTGAATTGCCAATTTTCTTTTCGACAAAAGTACGGTACTACGTAATGAAGATAACATCAAGGTTGTTTGAAAAGAATGTGTTTGGCGAAATCATTGAGCTAAAATTCCTCTGGAAATTTAGTGAGGTTTTTGCGCCTTATTCGCAGTAAGATTAACTACGAGTTTAATTGTGTTTTGAAATTAAAACTGATTAATAGAGTTATGCTTTGTTGATCAGGAAATAATATTCTGTCGATTATTAGGAGATAAATGAAGTTTCATTATTGCTTGAAAGTTGTTGCACATTCCTTACTTTGGAACATACAGTGAACAATGAAATAAATTGAAGTAAATAAAATCTGCTTTAGGCGAACCATTCGAAGAATACCAACCGTTGTGGTTTAAAAAAGATCAACACGAAGAAACGGGTTGCTTGATTTATGTATTTACCGGTGAATACTGGGAGAAGAAGAAGATTGGCGACTGGTCGAAATGCCCGAATATTTTTTAGAATCCTTCCTCTTGATATGTACTTATTTTTATTTCAACCTATTATTTTTCATTATTTCGATATTCCGCTTCTTACGACATCCTTGTTTTTGATATGACTGCGGGTATAAATGACGTTGTGATCATTTTAATTGACAAATTTTCCCATTCAATGAGCAGTGTTTATCAGGTCTATCGAAAGAAGTGTACTTAATAGCTTTATGAAGTACTTGTGTCTTCTAGCACTTTTTTATAGGATATTTGTGATGTTTTTATTAATATAGGCTTTATCATTCGCGTAGAAGACGAAGATTTTGCTTGAATCTAATAATTTAATTTATGTGATTGTTTTCTTAATTTACCAAGAAGTTAATCTTTTTTATAACCTCCCCATGAAGTTTAAAAGGAAAAAATTTTGCAATCTATATTAAATTGTACATTACGTCAGAAACCATTGTTCTCACTAATTGTTTGCCATAAGTTCTGTAATTTTTTTGGCACTAACCAATAACTGCCACTGCCTGCGATTATCAATTACTATTATTATATTATTATCATTGTTATTATCGTCATTGCTAATTATTATTATTATTGATGTTATCATTATTGTTGTTGTCGCGAAAGTTTCTTCGTATTTCAGCAATTCGTTGTTTCACAGACAAAAATTGTAGTAAAGGTATGTTCTTGTGGGATATTTATAACACAAATTAATTAATAGAAGTAAACAAAATGATAATCCAAAACGACCAAAGGAGTGTAGAATCAATGAATGGTGCATTTTGTTACCAGCTAAGCATAATTCCAATCCAAAATGTTGTAATTTTGTCTGGCAAAATTTTTGACGCTTAAAACATATTCCATTTTACCGGTAAAAAACATACAGAAAAAATTCATTATGTGCAAAACCAGTCTATATTTTGCAAATCTAGATAAATGTCACCAAATTTAAGAAAGGAAACGTTATTTTATGTACAGGATTTGGGTTTACCATAAAAATCAGTGCATTATTGGTATGTTCAAATCAACGAATTACACGAACATTGATGATGCACATCTCCTGCACCATCAATCAACAAAAACAATTAATTGTAGCTACAAGAGGTTTGTTGTCGCATATATGAAAAAAAGGGAAGAATTACAAAAATAATAAATGATATGACGGGAACAGTTAACATAATAATTCAGAAAATCATATAAGGCAATATATGCAATTTCATTTCTACACAAAAAAGTATATACCTGACGTTCACTTGTACGATCACAGCCTATGATTGGTTGGATCAGATATATTTGAAATGTTTATTGTCTAATTTAATTCTAATTTAACTATAATACACTCAACCGATTCAGCTGAGAGTTATGCATAGCGACCAATCCGATTCAGCGCTCGAGCTACTTCAAATCTGAAAAGGCTTGTCAGCAGTTATCTAACTTTTCGTGGGCTTTAACCATCACTATTTCGTAAAAATTACGATTTCTACACATATTCAATTCGTTTCTAGATATAATGCAGCAAGCTCAAATAGTATCTAGCTACCTAAAATCATGTAACAGAAATTTGTAAAATAAAAAACATTTTAAAATAAAAATTTCGAAAACTGAGGCTACAGAAACATTTGACGCTATAGAAATGCATTTATCAAAGGAGGTAGGTACAAATCTGCTACCTTAATTTGGCAAAAACTTCCAAATTCATTTCCACTTCCTGTCCATCAATAACCAACCAAACCTTCGGGTACAGGCTCTTTCGAACATTCGAATTAGCTACTACCACATCGATACCCCATTTCATATCATCATCATCATCCGTTTTCGCATGCCATAAATGTAACATATGTTGCTTATTCTGCAAGAAAAAATGAAACATTGAAAAAAAAAACGCTTCCTACATGTATGTGAAAATTCTTTTTGAAAAATGAAAAATCTTATTTTTTTCTACAAAATTCAGAAAAATACCAAATCAGAAAAATTGCAGCGTCCTAGCACAGAGTTTGGATCATCGTATTTCGTCAGTCGATTCAACTCCTCCAACACAGAACAGAGCTCCTTCATTGATTTCGGATCCACATTTATGCACTCATCGAGTGGAATTCTCAGTCTTACACTTCGCCACACTTCTTAGAAAGGACAAGCATGAAATGTATGAAAATTAAAATTTATTACAATAAGCTTTAATGTAAACAAAATCACATAAAAACCAGACAAAGGTAAGAAAGAAGGAAAGTAACAAACCGGTAATAACGTCCGGATTCAGATTTGCATCCATTATATCAATTAAATTTTATACTTCTCCACTTCCTTCCTATAAACACAAATTTAGTTCGTAAATTCAAAAACAAAAAAAAAACAGGAAATGATAAGACAAACTTAAATCATAACACGTACACGTAATTGCATCCATTTGGCGATTTGAATATCACCCTTCGTTTGTTAAAAGCTAACCTTTTTTGAGATGTAATGTTTTGTGAAGCTTTTGAGACTCTTGCTAGTTAAGTGATTAATCTTTGAGACTTTGCTAACTAATTAATTAATGGTACTGCTACACGCTTTTCCACTTCCCCTTCATTGTTGTAATGCACTACTATTCTCTCCCACTCTTCACTCCTCACTTTCAGTCAATATCAGTGCTGATATCACAAATTCTTATCAATCTTTGTTGTCTCCGTAGCACTACTGATATTTCTTACTCTTTTTCTTTCTTTGTTTTCTATGCATTGAAACGAGCTCGGAAAACACAAAGGAAATGAGTTGAAATTAAGTCACAAATGTGATTTATTATTTGAAAAATTTAATTCTGAAGTATGCTAATACGATAAAACTGTTCATATATGAGTGAATGTTTGAAATGGAAAATTTTCTAAGAATGTATCTTTCCTCATTCGTTTTGCAATTTTAAAAGGATATATCAAGGAGACAGAATTAAGTTTAAATTTAATTATATTTGCAGGTATTGATAGAAAGTAAAGGAAGGTAATGATAGAGGAAGAGTTATACGACTTACAATCATTTCCAGTAATATGTCTGGAAGAAACGAAAGCGCTTGATATATTTATTGATTTCATGCTGAAAAATCGACCTTGTAGAATGCGCACAGTAGCAATTGCTAAATGGAAAAGTCAACAGCAATGGGTGAAATGTGTGAATGGAAAAAATATTATAAATATCGATTTTTTCATTGAACAATATGGTTAATTTTTAATTTCGAACAAAAGAAATATATTTTGAAATTTAGGACTTTAAAAAATTTGTCTTTGCATAATGATCGATTTATCCGTTTCCTTCCAATCTTACCTATCTTCTTTCATCATTTTTGATTCTGTTTTTAAGCCTCTCTATGATTTCATCTGAAAATCTTACACACTAAGTGATCATAATGTAAAAGCAGAAGGACCTAACAAAACTTTTGCGACATTCGTTCATTGGTTTAGATTCTGCGATTTGGTGTGTTAGTAATGTGAAAAATGTTACAACATTGACCGGTAACTAGCTGTTTGCGGTATGACCTATGAACTATATGTCATCATTTTAGTCACTTATATTTCGTTTTCCTTAAAAATTACGTTCCATTTTAATGAGTTCACTTCATTTCACTGATTGTTCATTTGGTTTTACTGTCAAAGCAAGTATTATTTGCGTTATAGGACATATGGAAGTACCGTTGATTAAAGGAAAAACAGATAAGATAATGGAAAATAGCGATAAAAGTATGGATTATGATGGAAAACCTTCATGCTCTAAGAACTCTCAAAAAATTAAGCTTAAAGATTACATCGAGATGATGCGAAAAAATATCGGGTCAAACAATATTGGTTATGCAAAAGATTGGCATTTTCAACAGTAAGTAAGAATTTGGCGAGCTGTCACGATTTCTTTTTTAGTTTTCACCGGTATATCATTTGTAGGGATTCAGGGACATCCTATGAAATGTATGGATTACCATCGGTTTTACGTTTTGATTGGATAAACAATGAATCATGGTCAAGTGATGAGCGCAATGAAATTGGCGACTATCGTTTTGTTTATTTCGGAGCGAAGAATACTTGGTTTGTTGGACTTTATTAGAGTAAGATTAGTATGTATTAGTGAATTGAAAATTGGTGCAAAATGAAATACAGAATAAAAAAGTTCAGAAAATACTTTTGGAGATGGTTATTTTTACCTTAAACTGACAATAGGAGGCAATAAAAGAAAAAATTTTTGTTGTAGGACGCCATTTCACGCTGATGTGATGAGTTCATATAGTTGGTCAGCAAATATTTGTGGACGAAAGCTTTGGTATTTTGTGCCACCGAACAATGAGGAACACTTTAGAATTGATCGTGATACATTTTTAAAGGATATTCGAACAGCTCAAGACAAGTGGCTCAGTGCTACTGTCATATCATTTATCCAAGAAGAAGGAGAAATTGTTTTCGTTCCTTCCAACTGGTATCATCAAGTGCATAATTTGGTCAGCATATCATTTTAAGAGGTCCTTGAATTAGAACTTGTAGAAAGTCCTAATCTAGATCTTAGGAATACAGTTTTGAGAGTATTACCTGCTTGACAGCTGGACTCCTAAAATCAGTTTGGAATTCAAATTGTCACACAGTTTCCTTTCTCCTGTCTTCCAGAGCTCTGCCCGTTATAATCACGAGTGACTAAAAATTCTTACATCTTTCATTTAAAGCTTTGACCTGGCTTATTATTACAATAAACTGCTTAAGGTATATTTTACGAAAATCCTGCGATGCTACATATTATGTTTTCCAAGTTTAGGAAGATACGGTTTCTATCAATCATAATTTTATTAATGCGAGTAACGCGGATTTAATTGTTGAAATGGTATCCAAACGTCTGATGGATATAGATAGAGAACTAGCCGATTGCAGATCTTGTTTCTCATGTGCGGAATACAACAAATATTGTGAAGTAATCATATAACAATCACTGTTTCCTAGGGACATTTTGTTACGGCCCAGGTGCGCCTCATAGAATCACTAAGAAACTTATGCAGAAAAAATATCCTTAGAAACTTCCAAAAAACCCCTATTAAAACTCGCTTTCCAGTGCAATATATCCTGTAATTGTAAAATTTTACTGTTTTTAAAAGCAAAAATATTTTAGAAACCACAAGAACCTGATCGCTGTATGTTTTGGTAGCACATAATTTACTTTTTTTTTTCAGAAAATATTGTCTGCAGATATTCGGGTCACCTTAACTCAACTCAGGTCATTACTGCAACTGATTATAGATAGTCGACGAAAGGATGTAAGCGAATGCTGGATTTGCCCACGACATCGGTCACTTCTGGAATGCAAAAAGAATAGTAATTGTTTAGAATTCATGCGAAGAATGATTCAAAAGAAATGCACCTGCCAAACGGGGGATAGCGAGGTCTGCAAAAACTGTTTAAATTTCATGAAAAAATATGAAATTACCATTGCTGCCGAATGCCTTGCGAGAATTCGTTATATCAAAAAAGAAAGGAACTGATTGCTACAGCTGATTTATATGTATTTTGAAAAAAAATAAACATTAGGAGACTGTATACACTTCATAAAAAATGATAAATGATTATATATTATACATGATACGCTACTTTGATTTTTATAAAGTATGCTTTTTCCTGCACTCATCGCTAACAAGTCAGAAATTGAACAACATAAATGGCCTCCGTAACAGTATAACCAGTTAAGAATCAACGTTAACGTGTAATATTAAATAAAGATGAATGATCAAACAGTAATTAGCATTTTTCGATTAAAAGCTGTTATGTTAATCGGATTTCCGCATGTGTCACACATGCTTGAAATATCAGTTGCATTATTTCCTCTCCTTCAGCACCAAATATTTTCTTCACACAAATATGATTTCAGCGAACAAGAGTATTTCGTACTTTGCTTATCCTTCACTACTTCGTGAGTTTTCTAATTTCAAAAATGTTGACAGCAAATTCAGTTTCGTAGAAAATTTCTCGTACATCAAAATGTTCCCGTAGAAGTTGATCGTAAAAATCTTTATCCCTTTGGTAACGTATTTTACTGCTGAGATATACAACCGTTTCGTGGTCACTAGCGTCCCGAAGGAATTTCATTAACGGCTCAAATGTAATGCCACCATAAATAAGATCGGCCCCTAGAATAACCTGAAAAATGGCTGAATAATTCGCAGTCTGGTTAGACCATAAAATCTACTCATCCACACTGTAAGGTAAATTTTTCCTATAACAATCGATACCTCTGCTTAGCGAGAATATATAAATTATAGAGATGTGCTTAGCATTGCAAAATCTTGCGCAACATTACTGTATAGTTTTAAAATAGTTTTCCTGATGTGCACGAACATCTCTTGTAATAAATTTACCAGCCTTCAAGTGGTTTTGGATGTGTTCTTTCCTACATGCTTTTTTCACTATTGCGCAATTTGATCACATACCTGATATTTTTGCCGCGGTTGATCAATATTCCAATCAAAAGCAAAGATTTGTATTTCACAGTCGTTGTTTGCATTCTGACGAACATTCTCTTCTAGTAGACTTATGGCATTTACCCGGTCCGTTACATGGATAAGCTTAGCATCGTGATACGTCAAAATGATACTTGGTAAACCCAACCCGGCACCGAGTTCCAATACCGTCCGATTAGCCACCAGTTCTGGATGTTCCGAAATGTACCGAGCTAAGGCGATACCCTTAAATAGCCAAATATATTTTGATGTAGGAATATGGTGACAAGAATAATCAACCCAAGAGTACTGTGTTTGAGTTAAGAGAAAAAACTTTTCGAAGCGTGGCAGTCACTGACTGAAGTAATTAGACATTTTGCTGTATGAAAAAGAATTATTGTACATACGAACCAGTTTTATCTCTTGATAAAGAGACTACTGAAAAACTGATGAGCTAATAAAGCCTCTTCAGATGCTAGTAATCAAATGTCTTAATCACACTAAGACGTTACAGTACCGTTAAGTACCTTAATATGTTACCATGTCCATATCCATAACACCGCTAATAAGTAAACTTAAATATTTTTATATACAACAAATGTTAGCAATTACCGTCAAAGAATCATACCGAGTCCCAAATCACTCCAGCGATGCCATTTTTTTGCCAATTTTGACGTAGTCGAAACACTCGTCCACCGATCGTTACATTTCTATAATCACTAGAGAATTCGCGTAATAACATAGGTTTCACATATGGTACTAAAGCAGAACAATGTTCCTTTCTATCTGTATCTGACATACCATATATCAGTATTAAATTGATATCTGCAATGATACCAGTATATAGGAGTAGAGAAATCCAATTCATCTATATCGTATCCATAGATTTTGAAAAATTCCTGTAACAATCATGGACAATTTTAACACAAGCAATCTGAATTTTAAAATATCATCGAGCAAAATATGAAGGTGTAGAAAAATGTAGCATAAAAGTTGTCCTATTACGTACGAAATTCGAAAACGAAAATTGTTATGAATGAAGGATGTGAAAATCTACGATTGCCAAAAATTTTACTCCATTAATGAGGTCGAAAAATTTTTAATTAAAAGCTTAAAACTAACTCAAAATTTCTAACGTTCCAATAAATGAAAAAACGAACATTCCAAGAAAAAAATCCTCAACTTAAGAATTATTTTAAAAAATATTAGAAATTTAATAAAATCTAATAATTACAAAAAAAATCCACATAAATTCCTACGGCTCCTCTCTCGTTGCAGTCACGTAAACATTCCTGTAACTCCAGTAAACTATAAAAGGTAATCGAATAACGTAGACTAACCAGCAGGTTCATGTTTGAGTTGCAAACGCAATCAACGACCAATAATAATTCACTTCGATTTTCGATTTTTACTGCCATATTATTGGAATGGTGAGATGTTTTAGGATCTGCAATGTCGTCTGTAACGGAACCACTTTAGAGTAGTAGAAATGGTTGAAGATGAAATTTATAGAGATGTTGAAACGAATTTAATAAGTGAATAAGCAGTGTAACAATGATTAGATTGACTGTGATTGGAATATCACAGTTGGAATAGTGGGAAACAGGATGTGCAAGGAATTGTGGATGAAAGTTAAGTTAGACTGAGGAGGAAATATACATGTGTGTTTTTTTTATGTGATAATAACAAAAGTGTTAGTGTGAATAGTTCTAGCTCTTCGATTTATTTTAGTTAATTTTTGCAACAACACGTAGAGATATTTGTAATTGCAGTTTTATGGATAACGAAGTGAAAGATTGCAATGAGCCTGTGTATGATCAGGATACCGGCCTTCTCGAGGTATTATAGTATTTTTTTTCATTTATCTTTTATTTTACACATTTTTTTTGCAGTGATTTTAAATCATTTTTTATGGTTTACTTATTTCTCAAATTAACGCTTTCGAAATGTTTGTAATATTATTACATACATACTTATGGCAATATGTGTGCACCTACGTGCATGTGTAGGTGATAAGTGGTAATGCAGTTACACATTGTTACTGTGCAGTTGAGAAACATGGAAATAATTGGCTGTATTTGAAAGCAAAAAGTTTTATAATGAGGAATGCTGTTAAAACAGGAATTTCATGTTAATGATAAATATGTAGATTAGATGTGTTGTGTTTAATATATAGTACAGCTATTTAGTGAATGGGATTTGCATGAGCGGTTGCGTGAACGAAAGAAGTGAGAAATAGGTGCGTATTGGAGAAATAGCTGTGTCTTGTCTATTTCATCATGATCTGAACAATTAAGTGCAGTTTGAATCCAAGAAAAAAATTAAATGTGTATTTCAAGGTACTCTTGTGATGTGAATAGGGAAGAGTGCAATTTAATTTCGTTTGTTACAGTATATTGAGGCTTGTACTGCATGTCCAACAACAAGTAGCAAAACGAAGAAGGCGTCAACGGTAATAAAAGACAAACCAGCTCGACGCTGGAAATCGATAAATTCACAGTATTGCAGTTCCTGCATGGTACATACATTGAAATTTCTCTTTAAACTCGGGTATTCTTGAGAATATGTGGCGAAAATTAGTATAGTTCATACTTAAATTTGAAAATTAGAAAGAATGGGAAAGTATGCATCATTAATCATATTGATTAGAATTTAATAGCACTGTCAAAATTTCATGGTTGCTCATTCAGCAAATATTAGCGTTATAATTTATATAGAATTTTACAGGAAGGTGGTGAGCTTTTATGCTGTGATCGTTGCCCAGCATCATTCCACTTAATGTGTCATGAACCACCCATTGAACGAAGTTCTATCCCTAGTGGAAAGTGGTTATGTAATCGTTGTACTTATGCAGTAACACAGGACAGTCCAAAGACAAACAAAAAAGTACCAAAATTGGTGAATTGACTATTTAAATTTCTAGTGGGATTAGAATTTTAAACTTCTGGAGGGATAATACAATATATCTAAATTTCTAGGTATGACAACTTGTGTTAATTTTTTATTTTGCAGAAGTGTTATATTGACGCGGTCGGTAGCATTAAATTAGACTTTAGTATTGTCCTATATCTTTTCTAATTTATCAGCAAATGCTTTTAATACAAGTCTCCATCAATCTATGTTTAGCCGGGCTACCTGTGCAGAAACTGTGTGACTTTTTAAATTTCTAGTATGATTAGAATTTTAAACTTCTGGAGGGATAATACAATATATCTAAATTTCTAGGTATGACAACTTGTGTTAATTTTTTATTTTGCAGAAGTGTTATATTGACGCGGTCGGTAGCATTAAATTAGACTTTAGTATTGTCCTATATCTTTTCTAATTTATCAGCAAATGCTTTTAATACAAGTCTCCATCAATCTATGTTTAGCCGGGCTACCTGTGCAGAAACTGTGTGACTTTTTAAATTTCTAGTAGGATTAGAATTTTAAACTTCTGGAGGGATAAGACAATATATCTAAATTTCTAGGTATGACAACTTGTGTTAATTTTTTATTTTGCAGAAGTGTTATATTGACGCGGTCGGTAGCATTAAATTAGACTTTAGTATTGTTCTATATCTTTTCTAATTTATCAGCAAATGCTTTTGATACAAGTCTCCATCATTCTATGTTTAGCCGGGCTACCTGTGCAGAAATTGTATGATTTTCTTCCTGCTTCAAATAGGAGTAATATTTCTACGACTTACTTTGTTTTATTTACAGGATGCTGACTGTTCCTCACTGAATGCACGACGAAATCATGGGACGATATCCAGTGTTGTGGACCACAATACGGATGGTGGCGTAAGCGCACTAACAGTGTTAGCTGATGCAGCTTTGGCTGCAAACGCCGAACAGTTCTTCTTACCGCATGATTTATCGTGTGAAATTCCACCTTTACCATATGATGAGCGATTAACATCCACACAATTAATGCCACCACCAAAAGCAATCTGCCATCTTTGTGCATCGTCAGTTGATTTTTTTTGTGTATCATTTGGATCAGTCTAGCAATTTTAACTTAAAACTGATATGTGAATTTAACGCTCAAATTCATTCTTTAGTGTGATGGTACAATCGTTTTTTTTCATTTTTTTTTGTTTGATTGAAGGAGAAATGAAAAGTCGACAATCATCCAGTGCGATTTTTGTGCGCTTTGTTATCATCTCGATTGTCTTAAGCCTCCTCTTCCTTCCGTGCCGAAAGATAAATGGATGTGTCCAGCTCATGTGGAGCATATTTTGGTTAGATCAATTGTGTATATATTTGAGCTCTGATTTTCACTTGTTTGTTTGTTTCTGTCGTCATTCTTACATTTTTCAACTTTACATCAGAAATATTTGTTTATCTGAGGTTTTTTGGAAAACTATTAGTTATGATTTTATCTTCTTTCAGAACTTTTTTAATATATTAGGAAGGTGGTAATGAATTTTTCTGGTTATCATTTCCAATAAAGCTTAATGAATTCAAAAATTCACGTATTATCACTGTTCAAGGATCGAAAATTGGCGAAAACTCTTTCACTGCGTAAACGATTGTTTGTCTGGAGAAAATACGCTAAACAACCAATCGATGAACATTTGGTCAAAATTTCATTCCTGAAGAAAGTTCATCTGGAACGGGAAGCTGCTGTTGAAGCGGGAGATGTCACTACCAGAGTTCGTTAATCCACCATTCATCGCTGATAATGTTTAAACACGCGTTTTCTTGATCATTTAAGCAGACTACTTTTAAATTTATGTAAGGTCTCAATTTTTAGAGAAATGGTCCAGATTTTCCCGTTCCTGATTGCATCAAAAAATTGTATGAAACACGATGGAACCGTAGGAAAAAAAATGAATTGCCTACCGAAAAGGAGCAAGATCTATGGTTTAAAAACATTGTGCGAATGCAAAAAATGCAAGTCGAACTGGATTTATCCAGAGATCAAAGTCCAGATGTGGGCGAAAAACAGGGAGAAGGTGCCTCGGAGAAGATACGGAATGATACGAAAGAATTAGTACCTTCCGAAACTGTACAGTCGAAAAGGCAACCTCAAGTAGAATTAAAGGACGATGTGCGGAAGCAGTGTTCTGGTTTGGTAACAATTTTAGCTGGAGCTTAGTTTTTAAATTATGGAATCCTAAAGTTTCTTGTTAAGTCAACCATTTGATCTTTTCAGGCAAATTTCGTAGAACTGTCAATGTTGAAACGTGTTCGACGTGGCTGTCTATCGCTGATGGAGAATTCGGAAAGTGTGGAAAATCGTATCATTGGTTCTCTTGCCTGTCAAAGACTGGAGCAGTTGCTGTGTACTGCGGAAAGCTCTCAGAATATCAAGAAAGTGAAGTTTGAGAAAAGTAAATTTTCCGAATATTTTTAAATAGGTGGACAAGGAATTGTACGAAAAACAAAGCTTCCGAAAAGGAATAAATGAATAGCAGATTGCTATTGCAGCTAACATTGAAAAAAGTGCGTCTTTCAATACACACTTTATATGGTATATAGTCCTATAACTTATATTCCTAAAAAAAAGTACGCTTTGGCTCTTCATTAATGAAGACAGCACTTTGCTAAATATCAAAATTTACGAAACGAAATTTCATCTAATATCTTATGACTGTAGAAATTTTACACGATGATGTGCCAGTGCTAGCCGTATTAAAAGCCAATGATATGGATGCTTATCCTGTACAACAAGTGAATACAACTATAGGCATTGATCCATGTTGTGATCTTAATCTGCGAGAGGTAGCACCGCTTTGTCGAGCCATCGCTGGACGTCATGCGGTCTTATTGTTTAATAAAGTAAGTTTTCCATCATTTCATTGCAACATCATTCTTTTTCTAATATTGGATTGCTGTTGTACTTATATATTTATTTGAAAATTCGAATCTATTGGTTTGCATTTTATTTCTTTGTTTATGCTCTCTCTATTTGCACTGTTTTTATTACTTTCTCGTTAATCTAAGTCTGTCGCTGAAAATTTTGTGAAAACAGCCTTTTGTTTGACCTTACTTTTGGTATGGTTGAAGTTAATGGATACGTTCAGAAGTTGCACAGATAAAATTCCTTGTAAATTTTTTTAAAAGACAAGCGAAGTTGGTTGAAAAAAGATCTATATTAAGAATATAATCTGAATTCTAATGTAATACTTCAAAAATATTATGATTTATTTAGGTAACTCGACGATTTGAGCTCCTTTTGAAGCATGGCGATCGTTTTCGCGTTGACGGAATAACGTATAAAAATAGTGATGATAGTGTGACAAATGTTTGTTCATGCACAGCTTCCAGCAACGTGAATTACAGACATGAAATTGCGTATTTACATCACGGAAGTACAATTGATATTGGTTGTGCACGACTAATCTTTGCATCGTTCTTTTAGGAGTGGTTCCTCATTTTTTTCGGGGCAAATACAGTATCAGCTGGATATTTGAGTTAGTAATTCAAATATCAAAATTAAGTTCACGGTTGGAATACTTCTTTTATTTCTACGTGAATTAAAAAGCTTATCCTTTTATTTAGACTGATTTGCTCTTTATAATCTTTCCAAAATGACCTTCAACTTATGTGCTCATTTGCTTAATTTGGAAAGCTTTTGCAGAAATCTGAATGTTTGTGATGATATATTTTGCAATTTTGTTAAGGGAAGTTTAATTGTGTGATGATCAGTGCTTCATAGTTAATGCATCTTAGGTCAACAAATCAACTTTCCTTAGAATTTGAAGGAAATGAATTTGCCTTTGTAGGTCTGAAATTCAAATAGTAAAAAATAGAAATTAAATGTGTTGCAGTTAGACTACTACCCGTGAGTGGAAGAATTAAGAAGTCAGGCTTAACTAAACAGTGATTACGTAGCAACTGGCATTCCAGTTATATTCATTCCATTCTGCAGTTTTAACAACTATCAGACAAGTCTTAGGTGGTGCGGGTAAAGAAGTATATTTAGTTTTGAAGAGAAAAACGACAGATGAAGAAATAGTAAAGCTTATATAGTGATTCAGCTTTTGTTTTCTTGTTTCAACTAGTAGCATTTCCTATTGTTTTCTCCGCTGTCATAATTGCAGGGATGAAAATTTCCATAATGCCTTGGAATAGGGCATTAGGAATTATGAAATGAGTGTGACTTTAAGAACCTAACATTTCGGTAGACAAATAATCATAAGAACGCTAATGTTTTTGTTTTCAAGATGTTATTGCTTAAGTGTAAATTGTTGGATTCGATTATAATGTAATAAAATTTAATGTGATAAAATGAATTCTTATTTCAGTGAAAAATTTCTGAGTAATTAAATGTAAAGGAACAAAAAAATATTAAGTAAATGTTGGTTGTATTTATTTATTCCTATATCACTTCAACAACAGGAAGAAAAGAAGTTATTTCATTTCTTTCCTATCATTTCATTCGGATAAATTTTGTTACATTTGAATATTTGAAAATTCTCCAATACTACAGTATTCAAGTAATAAACTTTTTTAAGCATTTAGTAGTCAATAATGGAAGTTGAAAAATCACATTACTAGCATAAATAATGTAAAATTTATTGACGATGTATACGTCAATAGATGTAGTACGGCCAACCTATGATTTCCTTTTTTTTTTCTCTCTCTCCCTCTCTGTCTCTCTTTCTCTGTAATAGGAGTAATTATTATTGATTCATTCATTGGTTGTGTTATGTTTATTGTGTGTTTCTAATATACTATTTTATTTATGGACTCTTGTCGCTTATCATCAATTATTGATAGGAATTGTTTGATGATCGAAGATCACATATATATATATATAACGACAAGGATTTGAAATGTTTCAAAATTTAAAAAAATTTCCATAAACAGAAAAAAACATTTGAGAACGTGTGTCTGTGTGTGTGCGTGTGTGTGTATGTTTTACTTTTTTTTTCTTTTGTTAATGATATGAATAGATAAATATTGTATGTCTGCTGTTATTTATTTTTTTTAACTCAAAAGTGACTATTTAATTTCCATGCTTATGGAATATATCTAACTTTTAATATAATTTATTTAATGTTTGATTTTTTAAATGTAACTCTTTTAATATCTGATTTTTATTTTTCTGTATGCTTTATGTAGTTAAAAGTCAATAACTATTATTAATTTGCTGCCACTAGTTGTTACTATTATTTGTTGCTTTCATCATAATCATTTGAGTGAGTGTTTGAAAACGATTTTCGTTATCATAATTTCATAAGTGGTGAGATTTGATCTAAGCATTTCTGTTCGTTGAGATTATCACGATGATGATTTAGTGTTATCATTCATCATTAGGAGATGACACAGTGTTGTCATCATCATTTGCCATTAATGATTGATGATGATGATGATGATGTTGTAGTGTTATCATTTGTCATCGGTGATATCATGCACTGATACCATTCCTCATTGAAGTTGAAAATTTTTGCGAAATGAATTTAACTGTTAGCATATGATTTCTGATCATACATTTATTCATTTATTTACTTATAACATTTAGCATTTGTTTGCATTTATATGTAATATTTAAATTTATATTTATATAGAGGTTTTTTTTTCGCCTAATTATTAAAAAGTAAATTAGTAATGCATTTTTTTTATTACATCAGGAATTTCGCATATTATCAAGTTAGTATATTTTCATTTCACTTCCTGAAATTATAGATTCATTGTTTATCATTTAAATTAGGAACGCTTTTCACTTACTACCTAATGTCTTGTTTGCCCATTCAAAAGCAAAAGTGTAGCATTGAATTAAGTTATTTATTATTATATTTAATATAAAATAAACTAGTTGCATCAACTTTTTTTTTAATGCGTCTTTGTGTCCTTGAATATCGTTTAAATTATAGCTCATTCATTCATTTCTCTTCCTCTTCTTCATAGATAATAACTTATCACAAATAGTTATTCCAATTTGCAATAAATATTCACTTTAATTTTTCAGTGTTATCATTTGTACAGAATACAGAAATTATCAATTAGATTACATTTTCATTTCATTTCCTGAAATTACCGATAATCTTTCGTTTTGCATTGATATATATATACTATCTCTCATTGCGCTTAATGGTTGATGTGTAAAATATAGTATTGAAAAAATTGTTCAAATTTGCATTGCAACATTAACAGCAGCATATTTTACTAATTTAAATTGACGCAAACAAAAACAGGTACGAGTTTAATATATGAAGATTGATGATATAAATTATTTAAAGTTTTAACCTTGTCATTTGATAAGCAAAAGGAAAATTCTTGCAAAATATAGAAAGAGCGATGTTTTTGTTTTTAACAAATGATTATTGTTATTATTATTGTTTCATTTTTCATTTTTATTTCTTTTCAAATTTTATCTATTAGTTTTTCTAAAAGGAATTGCATTTTAGCGCTGTGCTTTTTTTCCTCATATTTTTCTGTAATTAATTATAGGAATTTATTGGTGAAAAAGTTGGCTTATTAATTGTTTATTCTCTTTAGTTATTTCTCTTCTTTTCCTGAATTTTGCTCAATGCGTTAATGACTTTAACTTACCACAACGATTTCTATGATTGTATTAATCACTAAACAATTCTACTTTTTAATTAACTGATCAATTTCTTATTTTTCATTCAATCCCAAATGATCAATAGCAATTACTGAACTTTTATTCTTCAACACTCTTCGTCTAATTCATTGACAATTACACAAATTGTAATTTTGCATTTTATTATTTGTCAACAACGTCTCAACAATCTATGGAATTTTTTCTTTATATTAAATTTCTGTCATTTGTGTAATTCTTGCGCTAATTTGTTTTTTTTTTTGTTTAAAAATTACCTCTTTCTTTCATCCATATATTTCTTTTGTTAATTATAGCGTTGCTTAAATATACTATTAGAGATTCAATGTAATTAATAAAACGACAATATGAATGGAATAGGATGGAAATTGATATTAAGAAATCATTAAGTGATTAGTGGTGGTGCATAAAGATTTTTGTGGTAGAGTTGTAACCTTTCTGCTAACGTCGTTATTTTCATACATTTATTTCGTTTCTGACAGTTTCTCATTTTCATTTTTATATTTATTTCCAATATATACATATATAGATATATGTATATGTATATTAAAGCAATGAGAAAAAAATACTTCATGATGTTTTTGTGTTTTTTTTTTATTTTTTAGCGTATATTTAAATACTATCGCGCTCTTTCCACATACTCAAGTATTATTTCCCTCTCGTTCTTTTTTCTCATTCACTGTCTCTCTCTCTCTCTCTGTGTGTGTGTGTTTTTTTTTGTTTCAAAGTCTTTTCCATTTTTTTTCGCTACTTATGCTATTTCCATTTTCTTCGTTATTTCATTCGTTTTTCGATTTTTATTTTCCAAAACTTTTTATTTTCCTTTTCCTTTTTTTTTCTCATTCCTTTTGCAGTTTTTTTTCAGGAGTTTACAGATGCAGTAGATGCGAGATCTTCGTTTCCATTTATTCATTTATTTTAATTTTTTCTTTGTGTTCTTTTTTTTTTAAAAAAAAGATAAGTTCATTTATTTATTTTTTTGGGTGTGAAATCTTTTTTTTTTGCACAATTTTTTAATTACAAATTGATTTTTTTTCCTGAGAAAGGAAGTTCTATTTTAACGTGCTATTAAATGTCACTTGTACTTTTAAATAAATTATTCCTTTTTTTTCCTTTTTATTTCCTTCTCATTCATTTAATAATTTTTGTTTGACAAAATTGCAATCTTTAAAAAAGAAAAGAAAAACAGACAGACAATGTTAGGTGAAATTTTGAGGAATTAAGAAAAAACTAATTAGAATTATCGAAGTATAATTTATCGCTGATTTTTTTCAACAAGAAATACTTTCATTTAATTCTTTTAGAGCGACCAATGAGAGAGGCATTTGCTTCAAACTTTTTCTCATCCACTTTTTCTCTTCCAACCGCCCTCTCTCTCCTTTTCCCTTCCTATCTCTCTCTTCTACTTTGATAATGAGTAGTTTTTGTCATGGAAACGAATGATAATCTTCATATTTGAAAGAATTTTACCTTTCAATACTATAAAAATACACACAGTTGTGCTATTTGAAATTGCTATTAATAACTTTTTAAATTGAAAGAAAAAAACGAAATCTTTCTTTATAGGTGCGCAATTATATATTTAATGCTTATTTTTATGTAATTTTTTTATCTTACGGTAATTGAAATAATATTCGTTAATCAGTTCTAATGAAGGAAGGAAGAGGTTTAATTAAAAGTTTATTCATGAAGTTCATTTTTCTCCCTCCTTCTCACTCTCTCTCTCTCACTCTCCCTCCCTCCGCTTTTGCTTTTGTTATATTATTAAATATTGAAGAAATTTTCCTATTTTTGTTTTACATTGAATTTTATGATTAAAATTTTTGTCATTTGAATGATTGTTCTTATTAGGTAGGTTATTAGACGTTTATGATAATGCTTTACGACTGATTAAATTGTCATTATAATTATCATCCAAGTGATATAACACTTAGATGATAATTTCTACGCTTACTAATTGATTAACTGTGCTTACTAATTCGTTAATTATGATTTTGCAGACGGAGAGAGAGAGAGAGTAGCAGAGAGAGGTTACTGTAATTGAAGAAATAGTAACAGTGGAGAATATATGATATCAAAGATGCGTCAATGTTCATCATCGACATCAATGGATAATGGAGTATGTGAATCAGAACTGGAAATAGAACTTCAAAAACGATCAATAATAACACCTGAAGATGTTTTACGACTGAATAGAATTACCGATGGTTTGTTCGTTTAATTATTTGTTTTTTTTTTGTTATATAATAGATGGTTGAATTGAAATATTAAATGAATTTTGCGTTGAGGAATTTTCGTTTATTTTCTCTTAATTTAAAATTTAATTAAATAGGTTTGTTGAAATATTGTTGATATTTAATATGTTGTGAAATAATTGAAGAAAAAAAAATCATGCATACAAAGTGAAGTAATTGCAAGCATTCATTTTTAATGCTTCTTTTTTCTTTTTCAACAGATGTAAAAATTAAATGTTGAAGAGATGTATTGATTTGTTTAATAGCAAAAAAAAAAATTAGTTTACTTTCAAAAATAAAGATGTAGAAGTGAATAAAAAAAAGGCGAATTATTGAGTTATTTTAATCAGCACGAGAATTTACTTCATTTTTTTTCATTCAATTAAATTCTAAATGTTTATTGTTTTATAATACCTTTTTTTTGCCTTACAGATTATTTATGTGAACCAGATGCAAATATTTATGATATTGAGTTTACGAGGTTTAAAATTCGTGATTTGGATACGGATCAGATTTTATTCGAGATTGCTAAACCTTCTTCAGGTGAATTTGGGTGCTTTTCTCCTTCTCATCATTTCGTGATTTGTTTCCTCTCTTCATAAGTAAGTGAAATAACTGCTTTAAGCAAATCTTGAAATCGATTAAGGTTTTTTTTGGTCTTTTAGAAGAGCTCGAAATTGATGACTTAAATTTGGAGGAATGTGATGATTCAGGCGCTACTCGTTTTGTTCGTTATCAATTCACTCCTGCATTCCTACTACTTAAACACGTTGGTGCAACGTAAGTGAATGTTAATTTGTTGTTTAAGTGAAAATTCTTGCTCCTTTTAAAGAAGAGAAAATGGTAGAAATGATTGATTTCGAAAAGCTTAGTGAATTTTTAAGCTTTATGCTTAGAGTTATGGCGAACGAATCACAGAAAGCATAATAATAACAGTCAAATGCTTTTCAAGCGCTTTCATCTTTTTGTTTTACACCTTACTATTATTATTTGATATTCTATACATTATTTTTAATTATTTTAATATTTAACAATTATTTTAATATTTGATTTAATAATTATTTTTAATATTTATTTTAATATTTAATCTAATAATTATTCATTTAATAATTGTTTTGATATTTAATTTTTGATGTATATATATGCGTGGTAACGGGTTTTTTCTTCAGTGTTGAATTCAACGTTGGAAATAAGCCGGTGAATAAATTTCGTATGATTGAACGACACTTCTTCCGTGATCGTTTGTTAAAAAGTTTTGACTTCGAATTTGGCTTCTGCATTCCAAACAGTCGTAACACATGTGAACATATTTACGATTTTCCACAACTTTCCGAATCATTAAGTTAGTTTTCTTTTTTATTTTCACAAATTTTTTTCCTTTTATTTTGTTCACTTTTTTCTCGGCTGAAATTTTCGTTAATTTTTTTTTCATGACATCCATTTTCTCAGTAAAATCTGAAATTATCCTTATGAAACAGAGATATTTGCTATAAGCTAGCAGTTAGCTTTTAATAGTTCCTTTTTTTTGTTTATTTATATGTTTGCTCGTTTTGCTTATTTTTCCCATTTATGGAGCAAAATTTTTGTGCAACAAAATTTTGTGATAATCTCTAAGGATTTAGCAAATTTATGGATGCAGACGCATAGGAAATAAAAGATGCGAGAGAGAGAAATTAAATTGAATTTAATTAATTCTTCCATTAATGAAAACTTTTTCATGTATAATTTGAACGGTTAAACTAGATTTTTACTAATTTTTTCTTTTTTAGTAGATGAAATGATTTCAAATCCATACGAGACACGTTCCGACAGTTTTTATTTCGTGGAAGATCGTCTAATAATGCATAATAAAGCGGATTATGCATATAATGGTGGCGATTAATCTTCCAGACCATTTTGCTTTGAATTACTTGGTTTTTTTGCAATGCATGTAATAATTTTTGTCTACTATAATTTGCTAGACAATTTCGAGCAAAAATTTTAAATATTACCTTCTCACATCTGTTCGCTTTTTGTCCCTGCAACAACTTTTAGCTTGCAAAAATTTAGTTATGTATAAATCCTCTTGAAAATTCCGTCTCTTGAAATTTTAATTTTTTCTCGAAAAAATCTATCCTTTCACTTAGAGTGAAGTAAAAAAAATATTTCCATTGAAATGCTCCAATAAGAAGGCAAAAAAAAAGACAACGTCGTAAAAAGTCATCGTATGTTCGATCAAATCATCCACATAATTTTTCATATTTTTCATACATGTCACGCTGCGCATAACCGACATGATATGCATGACAACCAATTTTACCTTTCCTTTTTCTTATTAATTAAGTTCATATTAAAAAGGAAGGGAGAATGAAAAGCAGGAACATTATGAAATCTAAAAAATATACCAGTAATTCTTGTCTTACTAGTTATTGTTTTTCGACTTGTTTTCTGAAACGAAATGAATTTAATGTATTTTGCGTATTGTACTCAATTATACTTGTTTTGAAACACGGATCTTTTTTCTCTTCCTATCCTATCGATGACACATTCAGCATTATTGCACTTAATTAATCCATTCCGGTGTTATTCAGAAATGAATTCTCGATTAAACAATGATCAATACTTTTGTTCGTGATAAATCAATGCAATGCAACATTATTCAGTACATATTAAAATGAGATATTTATAAAGATTGATTTACATTTGACTAATTACATGTATTTTACATTGCAAGTGCTGAAGATACCATGCATAGCATTATTCAGCATGCGATTTTTCTGAATTACACAATCCAGCTTTGATCAAATCACTGTAAACATTTCAGCTTCACATAACATGAAATCAGAAACACAATCGCCACACCATTCAGTTTAGTATTGCTCTATAATCAGCAACATATAAAATGTCCAATGCAGTTCGGGCACTTCCGACAATGTTGTCTTGCAAGATCAAATTGTTTTTACAGTTTTAAATCTGGGTGACTTGCATGGGATATGTGAAATCATGGGAAATGATGGAAGTGAGAGTGCTAGTATGAAAACCAAAAGGCTTAATCTAATATCAAAAGGTTTTAAGATTTAATATTCTACGCCTCAAAAGAAAAGCAGGAATGCATTAATACCACGCAGAAGATGACAGAACTAGGCAATTTTCCAATAAGCGTTCAGACAAATAATGTCAACTCTATGAAACAGGGATCGTCTATTTCGTCTATTCCTCTTTCTCCCGCTTCAGCTTAGGTCGCTTCCTGTTTTTCGTGAAACTTTCTAATGGATGCACAGAAAGAGACACAACGAAATCAGGATTAAATTTTTGTACAACACTAATATCCAATGCGATCATTAGCATCCGCATCACGTCATCCACGTGTCCATTAATTATGAGGTCTGCCTTCTGATCCTTAACGAAAAATTATTAAATTAAATGAACAGTTGATTCTGGGAATATCGTGCAGAAGAAGGCGATAAAATCCATTCTATAACATACTTAACCGTCATTATGATATTTGGACCAATAAGAAAAATCTTGCAGCATCTAGGAAATGTGAAGTCATGTACCAGTTCTCTCAGGCAATTGCTCTATGTACTTCCATTTTAAAGTGGTCACCAAAATTTATCGCTTTGAGATGCGAATTAATAAAGGTTCCCATCTGTGTTCTCATTACAAGTTTGCATCCAATACAAAAGTCCTAGTCTTGAAACAACCCTTCGCTTTTTGCTTTTTTTTAACAACTAAAAATTTTAATTTTAAATGCCACAAATTATAAAAGTGCAAAAATTCAACGAAAATTAAATAAGAAATATACAAATGCACTGATTTGCTAATATTCGTTTGAAATTTACGTGTTTTGTCTCCGAAAGATTAATGATGACCATTTTTCCACCATTTTTCTTGGCTAGAAGCGGTAGATTGCCAGCAGGAGTTATCTGGAGTGTTGTACCCAAGCAGATGCTCAGATCCGCATTCCTGCAATTACTAATTAAAAGCAGCAATAAGAAGAATTAGTAAATTTGGATATGCTTGCTGTAAGAAGGACCTACAAATAACGAGGTTGCCATTGAAATCTAAAAGCTCAGAAAAAATCGACAGAGGCGTGTCTGTACAACCACTCCATTAAATGTACAAAGAACATACATTTAAGGCAACTTGAAAATTTGATGTGCAAGTTTAAAAGGAACCTTGCGAATTTGTCCGCTGCGCGAAGATCTTCTTCTGGTAATGGATCTTCCCAGTCTAAACAAACATCATGCAGCATACCTCGACATGGTCTTCCAGTTTTTGTACCTTCACATCGTTTTCCGGTAGGTTTCAACCCAATACTTCCAACTGGCGCAGTTCGATAATATCTCCTGAAACAACCAATTTCTAGAAAACTATGTCATATATTTATTTTTCTATATATCGATCAGAAAGTAGGGGACAGGAAATGGAAAAAAAGTGGCAGGTCCAATTACTTTTACCTCTTCAGCAAAGCAAACACAGCAAATTATTAGTGTAGAAATTAAAACTTCGAAAACTGACAAAAAACTCCAACATAAAATCAAATTTTGGTAAAAAGGATTCTGCGACCTGCTACATCTAGCACACTTCTCCAAGAACACATTTCCGTGAAGTTCAGCGATACGATTCAGTGGATACCCCGAACGAATGTGCAAACCGTCCACGTTTTGGGTAATAACAAATCTAAACAATAAAGGGTGTTTTTGTAGATATATAAGATCAAATATTTTTTGAAACCACCGTTCTTCGTTCTTTCACTGTTAGTTTTCTTCTTTCTTGGCTATAAGTCCTAGTTCTTCAAAATCTTTTTTTTAAATGATGAATAACAAATTCAAGTTGATTACTTGACGATATTTTTGCTTTCCAGAGCATTAATACTATAATGAGTGTAGGTTGGCGATGCTTCAACGAAACTGACTCCATCATCAGCTACTTCATTTCGCGCCTCCAACGTCCATAGTCCTTTGGGACCGCGAAAATCCGGTATACCAGCAGTAGTACTAATACCGGCTCCTGTGTGCAGTACGCAACAACGACTAGCCAAAAGTAGCTTTACGAGATGGTCCACCTTTTGTTTCAACTCATGATGGCTATCGGCAACCTAAATTAAAGTAGAATGACAACTTCGAAACCGGAACTCAATTGATGGTACAGTTCAATTTTCGTCACTACCAAGTGAAGGCAACAACAAGCTATTTCAATTTAAGATACAATTATGAGCTCTAGGATTACTTGATCGCTAATTACCGGAAACAAAATGACCTTATGAACAGTGATAAGAACAATTCTCAGGTAATCCTAAAACAATATCAAAAAAAACTATAAGATGGAAACCTCAGGTAGTCCTAGAACACCTTTATTGTCGTATGGTGATAAGGCTTTCGCATAGCTCATGGCCATTGTACTGTACCGCTTTTTAAAAGATCATGGGAAAAATCTGTGTATATCGTCGGAAGCTACTCTGAGCCATCAAATCTGCGTGCTGCTCCCAACATAATCGATTTACCTTTCAAAGTTCACATGTTTCATTTTATAACACAGTAGTAAGAAGGGCAATCGCGGATCGAATACGAACCACTATTTTGTTTCCTACTGATTCATGCTCGTAAATTCACCGGCATGTGCATTGATTTTAGTGAACCTAATAACGTCCAATATCAAGCGTTCTTTCAGAAAAAAAAGGCATTTCAAGGAGCACATAGCTTTTGCAGAGAGTACACATTCATTTCACAGTAGTTCCATATTATCGGTAATGTGCTGCTTATTTGGCAATTAATACAACGAATGAATCAATCGTAAATTATTCCATCACAAATTATTCGTAGTGGATTATAAATTGCGGGTCTCAAAAAACAAGAGGTTATAAATAATACATACGTGGGAGGAGAAGATAAAAGGTGAAGGTAGGAAATTGGAAAGAATTTAAAATAAAAATGTAAATTTTTTAGACTATTTCTGAGCAATAGTAGCAAATCATATGGATGACTGTGCCTATGCAACCGAGTATTAGAATGGAATAGTTCCGTAAATGCAATGCTGATATAATTTTTAAAAAAATATGACTACTACTACTACACAAAATATTTCACACATACAGTGCATTAATAGGGCCGCGATTTCACATTGAGTCAATCAGAGTAGCATAGACCACATCAGTGGTCCGCATCGATTTTGTTATTTTCACTGGTTTGCGTAGGCCACGTCATTGTCGCCCAGCGAGGGTTTCTGGTGGATCTTAATTGCCAGGCTATGGACGGATTTTCGTCTGGTCGTGGTTTGTTAACTTTGAGACTGTGTGGTTGTAGCATTTTTGCTGTTTGTTGTGGTTGTGTTACTATTGGTCGATGGTCTAGGTGAGATTGGGACGCTGTTGATGTGTGCAGAAGTGATAGATACGGAAGAGAAGATAGAAGTTGAAGTAGAAAAGCGGAAAGAATTGGAAATGGAAAAAAATGGATGTAGAATTTCAATTAAGTGTTTTCAAAAAGTAAACGAGCAATGAGAGCAAGAATATCAGTGACCGTACACATATTCAAGTATTCATGAGGTATCGGAGAGTGCTTGCATAAGTATAATGCTGTTGCTGTTGTGTTAAATTTGTTATTCTTTTTTGAAGTTTTTCAAATTCCTCACAACTATTTGTTTCACTTGTCTGTTTGAATTTTCGAAATGTTCCTCGCAATTTTACTTTTGATAATGAGTAGTATTTTGCCTAGCAATTGATAAATAAAGTAGATGAAACATTTTAGTATGTTTTAAATCTTCGATGGCTTGGTTTTTATTTAAGTTGTGGTTGGTTTCCTGGGATTTCGGCAATGTTTTGTTCCTAAAATGAAATAGCAATTCATCGTTTTTTCAGGAAAAATTTAGTTCATATAGTATTTTCCTCGTTCAGTTGTGCTTGCTTGGTACGCGGAAGTGATTGGATGATAACCAAGGATATGGATGCTGATATAGATGTAACATCAATGACGGATGATGGCATCCTGAATCCGTACAAAGTTTCATTAGGAAGCGACAAGAATGTCGATAAAGAGGTTCTATTTTCTCTTAGTATTTTATCATTGGAAATGTTTTAGGGACTACTGCAAGATTTAGGCAGTTTGTTTAGTTGCTTTGCGATAATGATGCTTATTATGCCTCGAAGTTGGTCGCAGAAAGTTAGTTCAAGGTCGGACCATGGATCCTTAACTGAACATTTTACACTGTACTTTCTAGTGCAGAGGCGTGTTTTCATAGTTCGTTTACAAAAGGAATGGACTTGGACATTCAATTCAGCTACACTGCAGTGTCTGGTGCGTCACTTCTTGTGCTTGAGTGTGCAATGTAGTTAAAAATAGGTTTTCAGGCATATTTAAGTAAGCTTACGGAGAGTAAGCTTACGCAGGCTATGGAAGAACATATGTTCGACGGAGAGAGTGCTGAACAAGAGCAAAATGAAAGTTTCGAAAGCAGCGATGGGAATTCATATGGCACGAGGCAGTCGAGAAAGTGACATTCAAAATCTTTTAATTAATTTATCTTTCACAACAACTGAAATAATGGATAAATTGGGCTGGATTTGATTCAGCAACATTTTGTGAAGTGGGCAACAGTAATAACATTACATTTCATTGCTTCATATATTTTGAAATATATAGCAGTGATTATAAAATTCACTCTCATTGGTTCCTTTGTATAGTCAGAATCCCTAGAATTTTATTCAGTCTAAGTATTGCAAATCAAGAATTTATTAAGTGGGGGTATTATCCAAACGATAATTTTAACACATCATTCTTATGTATTGATGTTTGATATACCTGAAGAATCAGGAATCCATCACTGTGGCAAAGACCAGATGTGCGACGAATTGTGGAGGATTTCATTAACAAGGATATTACTTCAAGAGGTGCGGCCAACAAAATTTCGGATATTTTGGGTCGCAATGTTTCCCATTCTACTGTTTTAACGTACGCTAACAGGTTATTGCGGGTATGTCAATTTTTTCATTCAATGATATATTTTTCTTTTGTTTGTCACTATATTTAACGTAAAGTGATGCCAAATCGATTCTCAAGCTTTCCGATCTATTTTTCTTCACAGGCTTTGAAATTAGAAACTAGGTGATAGTTTCCCAATGCATATTTCGGTACAGTCTGGAACTACTGATTTCAAACCATTTTAACAGGGGATAAATGATGTTTTTTTTTTCTCTGGAATTGAATTGTTAACAAGGAAAACCTTAGCTATGTGGCTAAGTTATTTTCCTGGATAATAGCCGGATTTAAGGGAATAAAGCGTGAAGAGGAAGAAGACTCAGCATATCAAGTTCAAGTCGATCCCGATGATTCATCAGCGCCTGATGAAGTTGGATATGATGTGCATTTCGAACTTGTGAAAACAAGTCGTGGTAATGATAATGGTCTGGCCGTTTATGAGGAGAATGGATTTGTTCGTGTTTATCGCCGCACTAGTACAACAGGTCGAAGCGCCTCCTATCGCTGTTCTACATGCGATCATCTTTATGAAAAACTTGGCCAGGGTGAACGACCAACAGTTAAAATGCGTGATAACGTCATCGTGACGGATCCGTTCCCAACACATAATCAGCTGTGCACCCCCACCCCAGTGGATGTGTTCCGTAGGACACAGGAAGACTTAGAAGCACGACAACTCAATATGTGCAGACGTGTATTAACTAGCGTAAGTTTTTTCCCTAATTTTGAAATGTTGATTGCTAACAGGAAATCTTCGAAGTTTGCAGCTTCAATGTATATTTGTTTATTTACAAAAGGAAATAGTGTGCTAAAAAATATAAAACAGAACAGTTTTAGTCGCGGTTCAAGGAAATGAGGTGGGGACGGCAATTTGACAGCGTTGGATATGTACTAAAACAATCAAATGAAGAGGAAGAAGCGATTAACAAGTGTATCGAAAGGTTTTATTATTTCTTTGTTTTTCGTATTGAAGCATACTGTGGTGTTTGTATATGAAATTGAAGTTATGGCCGAATTATGTTAAACGTATTGATTTGAGTAAAATTAAGGTGCCGGAAGTAAGGGAATTTTTGGGTTTACTTTTCGAAGTTTCAGCTAACACAAATTATTCTCATTCTTGTCGTGTGTGCTATGTGTATCTTTTATTATTGTGACCATCACAATGCCTTATCTATCTTTGCTGTTAAACAATAACATCTCTTAGAATTAAAAAATTGACAATGCTTCATAAGTGTGAGCTAGAAATTATACCTTTTGCAGTCTACTTACGAGATCCCGTGGCACAACGGAAATGGAAGACGAAGACAAAGAAGCGTACGTTATTTTATACTAAATTCTTAAGAAAGTTGAAAATATCGGTTTATGTTTGGCAGTAGGTTAATCTTATGTTATTTCAGTGTGCTGAGGGACTTAATTGAAGGCTACAAGCGTGGCGAGGTTTCCAGTTTAACCGAACTTGCAAAACTGATCAAAGAAAATCTAGACATTGATGTATCTAGCCCCACTCTTTGCCGATATCTTAAAAAACAGGTAATTATTTTCGGCTATCTCGTCTAAAATTCCTATAGTATGTGCCACAATATTCGTTTAAACTTTAAGATGTAGGCCTTGTTTATTTTTCTATATCAATTCATTTTATAATGTATTTACAGGCTGATGATAAGCCTCAATCACCAGTGGAACAAGAAGAAAAGTAAGATTTTTCTTCTGTTAAAGACGAGTATCATTTCTAGAGTGAGCAGAAGCTAACTATTAGTACATATAATTTTGTGCCCTATTTAGTCCTTGAAGTATGCCTTTGGTTATGCTTTATTTTAAACAAATATTCTAAGATTTCAGCGACACCATTCTGATAGCTCGGCCAGGGCTTTCGAAGTACTTAAACGAAACGCTTATAACTGTGCCAGAAAATGAGGGCTTTCGTCAGTATTCATTTATGAAAAGGTCATCAGATGGTGTTCGATCGTACTACAGGCTGGTACCACACCTATTTAGTCGCAAATGTTATAAAACACATTTAGTATTCAATGTAGTTATAGAACGCTTCCAAAATATATTCGCTTCATATTTTTTTATTGCTCTTCCATCATCTAATCCTTTTATCAGCAATAAATATTTTAGGTTTCTATAGAAAAACCATCAGTGAAAGAAATGGTGCACTTTTAGTGGCCATTCATACATTGAGGATAGGAATTCCGAAATTTCGCATATTAACTTCATGGCATTGAAGATTTTTCGTAATCAGAATTTAGGGTATCGTTTAAGGAAAAAACATCGTAGTTTTTTAAATGAGTTGTTCAGCACAAGATATTGCACTGTAAATCTATGCCAATATTGTTGTAGATGCCTTGGATGTTCTCGTGCGAAACGCCTTTATGGACCAGACCGGCAAGCTTATGTGAAAGTAGAATACGGTGAGATAATCGATAGGCCATTGCATCATCGGAGGTGTGAACCACAGTCGGAAGAAAGTGTTTTAGTTCAAAATCTGGATCGTGAGTGTCGTAGAAGTATCAGGAAAGGTGAAAAAAATCCACGGGAAGCTCATGCGGAAGTTCGTTAAATTTATTGATTGACCTCACTGTCTTCGTGATTAGTGTGAGTATGCAGTGAATCTCATAGCTTTTATCTCATTTGAAATTTAGTAGTTCATTTACTGCGAGATTTTCAAAGTCTTCGTGTGTTTTTGTAGCATGGTAGGAAGTCCTTAGTTAAATGAAATGCTACGACTGTAATTCTGTTTAAAATTCCAGGGGTTAGATAAAATGGCTGAAATAGAAGCATCGTTTTCTGGAGACGAAAATATACATGGCACTTTGCAAAAGCTTTTTCCGTCTTGGGAAAGAGTTAAAGCGGCATATTTTCGGCAGAGAGATTTGCTAAAAAAAGCAGCAATAGCGGCAGAACTGGAAGAAGGAGCATACCAAACTAGCGTTCATGATAGTGAAATTGGTCGTTATGAAGAGATTGAAGGAAATGAGAGGTTGGATTACTGTTTCATTGCAAACCTAACTTAAATTTTTAATGTCTTTAGTCTTTTATTATTGCTGTTGTGCTTTCAAACAGTTATCGGTGTTAGCTACCGTTTTGAAAATTTATAAGTACGGTGACGGTATGTGTGAGAATTTCTCTAAATGTTTGAACGATTCTGACATTTTTTTGCTTATAAATTTTGTTCAGTTGCGTAACTGCTAATCGTAGTTTCGTATTTGACATATTATACGGTGTGTGAAACGTTGAATTTTAGCTTCATAGCACCTCCTAGCGAAACGATTGAGCTTACTCCTGAGATGAATGCCCTAAAGAATCACTTATTATTCGATGTGCAACAAGCCATTCGGCGCGAGGTTGCACGAGCGGTTACTCGCACCACTGTCATGATGGAACAACGATTTGATTCAAGAATAATGCAGATATTCGATGACATATTTCGGATGCAAAATGACGAAGAACTTGTGGAAGCGGGGGTTATTTTTTTGCTCCAATTTATTTGACCGTTGGATTTTTTGTTTCTATTTTCGTTAATTATTTTGTTATGTACTAATTTTCATGCGCATTTAATTCTAAACACTGCATTTAACTTGAAACAAAGGGTTCCATAAGGTTTGAAACTGTGATGGTCAGTGGACTCCTGGATAGCGTGGCGAATTAAGAGCTTGCATACCTAAATCAATAACATTTTTTCCAGGTAGTCGACGAATATGCACTGCAAGAATTTCCGTCAACTTCTACTCCACCATATCCTTCTCAAAAACGGCGACGTTTAGAGAGTATTGGAGGAAATGAACGAATTAATGATACACCATTCTCAATTCCTGCTTGTTATTTGAAGCGAAATAGATCGATTATCAAAGATGGTGCAAAAAAGAAGAATTCGATGTGAATTCTGCTTTTAAATTGCAGCTTTTCGATTAAAGTTTTCAACGGAAACTTTGATCAGTTGTGTAGATAATATTTCAGATCCTCCCGTGGTGGAATATTTGAAGTCTTCTAACCTTGCTTTTGGTTCTGTTTTACTAACGGCATGCCTTCGTCATGTTTAGGTTACAACTATTTTGATTCGCTTTCGATAGAGGGAAGGAAAAGTCGTATTCAGTAGTTATTTTTGGAATTTGATTTATAGATAGTAGAATATTTGAATTACAATTCATTTTTCTATTTGCACGTGCATCGTACACATGTTATTTGATTTTCATTGTTCTGTGAATTGTATTTTTCAACTAAAGTGTTTCGGCAAGCTTTTTGAAATATTTTCAAGCAAGCAATTTTATGAATTTGACTTTTACGGACGCAGGAGCTTTTGCCTTCCAAAATTCTCGAATGTTGTTTGGGATTGGCGACGGCTTTTTGAATGACAAAAATTTAGCATTGTATGATCGGTATTTAGTATTTTTTTCATGTTTTTACTTTCTAATTTCTCTCATTCTGTCAATCCAAATTGCTGTTGTTTCTTCATACACAAAATATGTGAAGCGCAGTAGGGGGAATAGAGTAATTGGGAATATGCTTAATTTGAACAAGAATTCTCTAATAACTACTTAAATATATGGAAATGATTTTTCATTAAAGAACCGGGAAATAATGTACAGTGTGCTGAATGAAATTTTAATTAGTTTTCTTCGGATGATTCTAATTGCACTCACTTTTTTAATTAAGATTTGTCCTTAACTATACAAAAATTGAACATTGTAGTTGTATGAAAATTGTGTCACATTGAAACGAGTCTCAAATGAGTTCATTTTTCCTCATGTGATGGTTCATTTATATGAGAAAAAAAATGCGAAAATCGTTTGCTTCGCCTAATTCGCATATTTATAAACATGAAAAGCTTTTGAATGGGTTGATGTTGTGCAACAAGAGCATGTTACATTGCTATTATCTAATTTTAAAAAGAAAAAAACTAGAAATGACTACAGCCTGGTATATTATGTAGGAAAACTTGAGTGAAGCTTTTCACTAATCTGTTTCAATGACGTGCAGTGAAGGTTCAATTATTTGCGGTACAAAGTTGTCATTTGGGTTTGAAATCAAAAAATATAATGTGAATGGTGATGTTACTATAGATTTTGCTTTTAATTATGTGTTTGTTTTTTTCATCTACGTTAAATGTTATATTACTGAATAAGCTTTTGTGGAATTAGAGCGATGTTTTTAGTGAAATTCCTTAGAAAGCATCAAATTCAAAAACTGGAATTCAGTAGAATTTCGAGTTTTCAGCTGTACAAGAATGCACTGTTTGTTCACCGTTATCACTTTTTATTTTGTAGCTTAATGTAATAATATTTGCAGAAATATAAATTAACCTCTGCAAGAAGATTAATTTGCATTGGAAAGCTGTATCCATAATTTCCTAAAAGAAATTACATTTTGAACAGTCGATAAATCACCATGTGTTTTTGAGCTCAATTATGCAAGAATTTTTTCTGCATTCCGATATGAGGAATCTTACAAGTTGAGCACGCCGGTATTTTATCGACAAATTTAGTTTGGTTACATTTTACTTAATCACTATAGAAGTAAGTAGTTGTTGTGAGATAGGTTGGCTGAAATTTGGGATTTAGCCATATGCGTTTATGGTTAATAGTGTCGTTAGGTTTTCATTCATAACTTCCAAATCTGTTAAGGTTTTTAACATTAAGGCTGATGGTTCGTGCTGAGTCGGTTGAGGAAGAGAAGCCGAAATGTGGTTGTAAAGGAGTTCGTTTTTGTGCTGCGTGTAAGGATACGCCAAGGTGGGATAAAATTCGTACTCTTCTTACGTGGTTATATTTAAAGGAAGCGATCTATGAGGAAGGTTTTGTACAGTTAGTGCTGTTGTATTTACACTCACAGAAATTTCACTCCCGAAGTTTTGGTAAAAAAATATCTAGTCCTTGAAGTTTTAGAACCGGAAAATACATTTGGCAGCATTTCATATTATATAAATGGATCTATTTGCTTTGTTTCAATTAGGCTAATAACTAATACTGTTTCAGCAACTGACCTATGATATGTGCAATATGATTGTTTAAAATGTTTAGAGTGACGAAACTGAAACAATCTAGAGAATATCCGTATGCGAAATATAAGAAATACATTTATTCAACGTGTCATCAAATGGGAATACACGATAGCTCGCTATCAGATCGTCCAACATTATCTGATATCCATAATGCGGCCAGTAGAATAAACGACAGTGAAAGGAAACCTGAGGTAATAAACGCAAATAAGAAAAGTCGGAGGGTAATGTGCGCCGTGTGTGTGTGTTTTTTTGATTCTTTGCTTGTCATTAAGTTCAATAAATTTATAGCATGTGAATTTAATTTTTAGTATTCTGCACACATATGTGAATTTAATCGATGCTGCACTGGATCATCTATTGCAGTTTGCAATTTTCTAGGATTGTTTAATTGTCCCCGGTCTGAATGTAGTTACCGATTTTCTCACCGAAGCTGAAGAGGTAGACCTCGTTGATGCAATTGATAAAGCCGATTGGGCGCTTTCACAATCCGGACGGCGAAAACAAGTTATTTTTCTGGAGATATCTGATCCGCCCATTATTATTGTTTACGATTATTTCATAGATAGTGCTGCAAGATATGGATGAAGCGATATTAAGATGATTTAGTTTAGATCTGCAGCTGTTTGTTGAGTATATAACACTTTTTAATAGAAGTGAAAGTTGGTTTCTCAACTGTTCCAGTACATAATATTTCAGGATTACGGTCCACGCGTCAACTTCAAGCGTAGGAAAATAAAAATGGATCGTTTTTTGGGAATGCCAAGTTACGTAGACGTAATACTAGACAGGATGAATTCCATTTCACCTGATTTATTCGGTTCCTATCAGCCATTTGAATTATGTAATTTGGAATATAGTGACGATAGGCTGTCAACCATTGAAATGCACTACGATGACACATGGATTTGGGGAGAACGTTTGATTTGGTTTGTTTCCAAATTTATTCATATGCATGTGACAGCTTTTTCAATTTTTGATTGAGGTGAGAATGTTTCTGGAATCTTTTGCAAAAGTCAATTTTTCTCAGTTCGTGAACTTTTTCTTAAATGTGTTTTTGTAGCTTTTCTGCGGCACTTATTTCTATTTTGAACGTCTTCATTCCTTTTTCGACTTTTATTTGTCATAATTTTAGCCTTAATCTCTTGAGTAAATCGGTATTAACATATTCAAACGACGAGAAGAAATTAATCATCTATGTCCCACTGTATGAGAGGTATATTTAAGCTATATTCCTGAAAATTTGCGACATTTTATCACTGAAAATTTGTAGTCACCGTCTTGCTGTTGATTCATCGCCAAAGAGATTTCTTGAAAATAGAGAACAGGAAGAATATAGACTGAAAGGATTATGGGTAAAGATTACTCCCATCATTTCAGATTAAGTTTCATTTTTGAATTCTAAAGTGGGACCTGAGAGCCAGCGAACTGTTATTCAGTACCATTCATAATAATGCATCAAAGGGCAGTTAATGCTCATTTTTGAACGTTGGTATAAAAGCCAATTTAGAAAAATTATTAGGTTAATGGTATGTATGTCCGATGAGATCCGCTATTCATGGATGCATGCTGTCTTTCCAGAGCATATTCGAGGTCGAAGAATAGCCTTGACCATGAGAGAGCCAAGTGCAGCTTTTAAGGTAACCATCAGAAAATATATGAAATCTGAAATTTCTGGTAGGATCTGATAAAATATAGTATTCTAAAATGTTGTACTACTGTATAGGATATTATATCAATGTGGGATATTATGGGCAATTTCTTTTTTACATCTAATGCGAATATTGCTAGCAGTTATATGATTTTTATCCGTTCTGTTTTTTTTTTTGTTTTGAAGTCATATTTTTTCAAGCATTATATTTCTTATTATTCTCGAGATTCATATTTCTTTTTTCTACCGTCATTTTTATATTTTTAGGAAGGTGGAGAGCTATACGAAAAATTTGGTCGAGAACTCACGCGTTTGGGAAATGTTCGAATATGAATTATTGTTTGCATTAAAATTGTAAATGAGTGAAAAAATAAAATTGTAAAAAAAGTACGTGTTTCTTGTTGTTAGTTTTTAACATAATACAATATATATGCTAGAAATTCATTTTTATACTTTGCTTTACTGCGAAATATTAAGTTATGGATGTAATGTTGTTGTTTGAATGTATTGGACACGCTAGTCGTGTGCTTTATTTAAAAGGTGATTGGCTTATTATTAACGTCAACAAATCAATGAAGTGTAGGAAGTGTTTTAAATTTTCTTGAAGAATTTATCTCATATATAATCGAAAGTCGTCATTATATGATTAAAAAAGGTGTCTTCATTTGGCCGAATGCTCTTGTCATTCCTTTCAGATCCGTTTATACCTCTTCCTCGAGTATTGCAATTCTTCAATAGCTGTAACGGAGCAGAACTTTTGATTTGTTACTCTACGAAAACAAATTAGTGGTGTTTTCATGAATGTCATTTCTAACGATTAGATGTTCGTTAGGGAAAAATTTTATGGATTTTAACGAAATGATTCTTATAGTATCAAATAGCAAGGTTTTTTGCGGCTTATTCATTCTTGTTAGTTGTTCGACACTTAAAATATAAGCTATTTTTAACTCTTTTGCTGATGCTTGCAGTGATTTCGAGAGATGACATCGTCTTCTAACGAAGATGTCACAATGATGGATCCAGAAATGGGGTATGGGATGTGCAGGTAACAATTGCTTTACTTTCTGTAACGGATACATGTAGTGTACTTTAAAAGAAATATGATTGCATAACTCTATTATTTTCATATTCTGAAAAATTTTTATTTTGCAAGCATTTTTTACCATGCTTTAATAATCTGCACGAGCTTCTTGTTCGTCAAATGACTGTCTAGCTTTCATCACAGAGGATTTTTCCTTGCAAGCTAAACTTTCTACGTGTCACGAATTTTAATCAGAAGTGATTTCATTTTTAGAGAATTTATAACAACAAGCATTCTGCCACGTTTTCGTAGAGCTGTTGATGAGATGTTGTCACTTCCAAATCATTGCCTAATAAGTGCAATACATGAAACAGTATTGTCTGCTGAAAACGCTGTTGACAAGGTAAATTTGAAATTTCGAAGATTGTAGGGGTTAGGTTATGCCTTCTTCACTGCTTTCAAATTTTGGTTACTAGTGCATTATTACATTAAAAAGGAGAATGATGAAACCAGGAATGATCTATCTTATGACATTGTTCGGGAAACTTGATGTTAGCGGCCGTGCTCTGCGCTTAGTGAAAATATATGCTTTAATGGAGTGGTGAAATAATGTCTTAACATATTTTGAATTAAGCCTAAGTTGGCGTTTTTGTTTTTCAGTAAGCTTTAACTTAGCTATAATTTATTAGTGCATTTTCTGGCGAATTGTTTTCTAGTTTATCTCAAGGATTTTCTAGAATGTTCGAAAAATTATGGACGGAAATAAATACGGTGTTGAGTATCTTAAAACGCGAATTTTACATTTTGCTGGAAATACGCTATTTAAATCTGATGTTAGTTCATTTTCATTTCTGCACTTAATACTTACATTTAATGCATGAAGGAGATATTTATTTTTATATAAATTTTGAATTGAATCTAAAAAATGTAATAGGAGAGAAAAATATTTTATTTTAGTTTGTCCCAAACTTAGTTACTTTTGTATGTTGTGTTGACTCAGGGATTGTAAGGATATAGGTGAGATGCATAATGCTGTTCTCAGAGTTGGTGATAAGAAAAGATACATGATATTTGCTTACTGGTTTTTATCTCTCTTTTCAGATCGAGAAAAAAATGAAACTGTTAATCACCAATGCATTTAAAGTAAGCTTTCTTCTATATGAAATGCTTAAAGCAAAGGATGGTGAAGTATCTACTTGTTGTGAAACTCTGCTGGCTATGTTTCGAGAAATACTGATGCGTTTGTTAGTTATTGATTAATATTCATCTGTGTTTTTGTACAGGGAAACTCCTAAGTGCTTGTTGTGCGTAGCATATTTTACTGTAATTGTGATATTGTGTGGAGTTTTCAGACATATTTCTATCATTGCTTTCCTTGAAAATCAAAATAATTGAACGTTCAATATTTGTAGAATAGATCCGAATAGTTTCAACGTTATGTCAGTTGTATCCCAAGCTCATAATCAAGCAGTTTGGCATATCATTGCCGATATAGCAAAGCGTAGATGTGCAATGCAAACAGAAATGATATCACTTGCTGATAATACAGGAGTAAGGATGCTTTTGAGTTTTTGAAGAAAACTTGAATAGAGAAGTAGAATTTGATTTAATTAATCAGTGCATTTACGGCGACGAAGTAATATTTTGGGAATTAAAGAATATCGAAATTGTATATTGCATATTTTTGGATGAAGTTCCATAGAGCATACCCTGAGTCTAGGTACTTCATCTTACTCACCACTGGTACAGCTTTCGTTTCTGTTGTTTGAAATATATATCGTTATGACTAATGCAACACATTTTTTTTCATGCCAAATATAAAATGAGGTAGGGAATGCATAACTACAGTGTTATTCATTAAATAGAAGTGAGCACCACAAATGAGGTGAAGAAACTAGAACGAGGAAATTAAAAAAAAAAGGACTGGCATTGGTAGAAATTGCAAAGAAAGAAATTGAAAGTTAAAGGCTAAATATGTAACTTTTACAGCGATGTCGACGTATTACGGACTGGACGGTCATGATAGGCTTGTCGCGATTAAAACCAACAAAAAGGACTCTGCAACAAGCGATGGAAAAATGTTTCATAACTACGCTTTCTGAAAAGGTAGCAGAAACCATTTTATAAGAAGTATAACTTTTTGCAAAATCCTGGTAAATTGTCATACGAAGGAACGTTGCACTTGGCGTGCAGCTTGCTTATTAACACTTCATATTACCTTCTAACTGCACATTATCACACAAGCAGCATCGAACTGACAACTGAAATATATGATTATGATGATGGGTAGATGTATATTTTCAGATCTATGATCTTGTGATAGTTGAATATCCGCGATCAAGTAGGGTAATCGATGATTTACGCTATTGCATGCAAAATAATGGTGGCTTTGGGCGGATGTTACTTATGGATATACTGACAAAAGATGTCGAGCAGCGATTGCTGCAAGTTGGTTAGCGTAAACTTTTATTTCGTTTTTTTTTAACATTTGGAAAGTCTAAGATATGACTTTTTAAGCGTATTTCCGAAAAATTAAAAGGTTGATAACGGAATATACTCAAAACCGACCTTTATCGCGGAAGCGTTTAAAACAATTTCGAAGTAAGGTGGATTGTTTTTAGGCGTTGGAACAACAGAAATTTTGGAGGGTTATGCAAGTGCAGTCGAGTGCTTACGTCGTTTAGATCCAACATGTGTAATTATGCAGCAGATATGTTCTATAATAAGACAATATATTAAGTAATGAGTTTTGAAATGGTTTAATGTTCTCAGTTTCTTTTGAAAGACTTAGTTTGAAGCTTTGTGATTAGTAACTTTATTCATATCGTAGAATATGTATAACATTGTTGAATGCCGATGAACTTGTTTAAAAAAGTGATCGTTGAATGTGTAGAAAGAATTTGACTTATTAGTCGGTAGTTAATGTATTTGTTAGTGGGATAATGAGTCTAACCTAGTTCAGACAACGACCCGATACTGTTCGATGTATAATAACCTATATTACTGGTGAAAAACGGGAAGAACTTAGTGAGCAGTTGGCAATGCGGAGAACAGCCTTTCTTGACGAGGAGGAGTTGGTGGGAGTAAACGATGAGCTTGTTCCGGGTTCAGGTGATACCGCTGGTGAGTTTATTTTTACTCAAGTGCAGAAGTCACGCTCAAGAATCTTTTTAATTAAGTTCTTTAATCGAGAGTCATCGATCATTTTTGCCTCACAAAGTTCCATTTTCTTGAAAAGAAAAAGCAGAAATGATAAAAAATGAGCACAAAAATGTTACTTTTGACTTGGGAAAAAAACAGAAAAAACGGAATTACATTGAAATGGATATCGTGGGTTGTGGGATGTATGCCCTTGATTTTAACCAAAAATGTTCCAAATTTCAACATAATTTTTAAACTGCAGAGTGTAGCTGGATGGATTGGCTGCCGGATCCACCAGATGCAAATCCTTGTCAAAGTCGAAGATATCGACAAAATGCAGATGTATTTAACATGCTAGTGTCCGTTTATGGAAGTAAAGAAATATTTGTCAAAGAGTATCGTGAACTGCTTGCTGAACGGTTGACGAAATCTTGGAATCGAGATGTGAGTGTGCTGAGTAGTTTTACGAGTTTTAGCAAATATTGAAATTCTGAGGACGTACAAGCAATAGTTTTGAGTATGGATCATACTCTTATAGTTGAGTTAATTGAGTTAATTCTGCCTTTCTTCGATCAATCAATAAAGTTTAAAAAAAAAGTTTAAATGTTAATCTCTGAGGAGGAGACAAGAGCTTAAAAGTTTTACTAATTAAATGACTAGTTCCTTGTAAAGAAAATAAAGAATCCGTATTTTGTTTTAAGCCGCAGTTCGAACAACGTTATTTGGAGTTACTTAAGCTGCGGTTTAGTGAAGGTGAATTACAACAGTGTGAAGTAATGTTGAAAGATATGCGCGATTCTGAGCACATTGATCGCTTAGTGGATAATTTGCTGGTAAATTAATTAATCTGAATCTTAATTCTTTTTACAGATTAGCATATTTACCTCTAAGTAAAAATATCACTTGTACTTTAGGTGCCTAATTATTTAACGAATTTGAGCAATTAAACTGAAATTGATTTTATAGTTACTCAGAAACCGAGCTTCTCTGGGTTATTGGTTCATGCCATAACCCAAACATCAAAAGAAAATGACACTATGGACCGTTAAATATTTTTTCAATCTAACAGCTAGCTCTATTGCAAACTGTTATAGGATCTATTTTTTTTTCAACAAAATGTGAGTCGAAATACTGAGCTTAAATTTCAGCCATTCCCCATCAATGCACGAATCATATCGTCATTTTTCTGGCCGAAGATTGAAAATGAAGACTTTGCGGCATGTATTTTGCTTCTATTTTTTGATAATTTTAATAATTCTTTTATATCATATATTTTCTTTGAACTCTATTAATTATAGATGCCACAAGCACTGATGACGGGCTTAGATGAATATGCTCGTGGATTCGAAACGCATAAAGGTTCTCGAAAATTGGAATGGATGAGTGCTGTTGGCTCCATCGAACTGGAAGTAGAATTAGATGGTGTAAAGGCAGTAGTTGCTGTATCGCCAGCTCACGCCGCTGTTTTATCATTGTTTACTAAGAAAGGTTTTTTTGCTATGCTTTTTTGCAGCTAATTAAACTCACCCAATATGTGGGTGGATTTCCTTTCTCCTCGAGGTGAATGTGCATCTTAAAGCAAGCTCTATTAAATAGTATAGAAGTTTACAGAAACCTGGACACTTGATGAAGTGGCAGCTGAACTAAAAATGGACAAGCGAAATGTTAAAAAGAGACTAGAATGGTGGCAAAACAGTGGTGTTGTGTATGCATCTTCGGTAATGCTTTTCAGTTGTGAGAAGCATCGCTTAAAATTTTTGTTTGATAACTGATTATATAATTTTTAATAGATCATAGCATTTAATTATAGATTATTTTTTATTTTAATAGATCATAGGATGCCAACACTTTCAGCCATTCACTGCGAAAGCGTTTTTTGTTCACGGCATGATTGTATTTCGGATATCATCTGTGATATTCCAGAATTAATGAATGGCGTCATTGTTACATTTAGATTCAATAGGTGTACAATGGATGGTTCGTTCATCATATGAATGTGCCTATTAAAGGCTCCTTTCACGTGAAGGTTTACAGAATATGAAAATCTTTTAATCAATAATTACTTTATGAATAAATGTTTTTTAACCCATAAAATTTGCAGGGTGAAAGTGAAGCGAAAACATGGCACCTCGCGAATGGGACATCGAAAATGGAACGTTTGCAAGTTGAACACGATTTTGAGGAGGATGTATCAGATGATGATAAAAACGAAGATATGGAAGCAGTTGATGCATTGGAGCAATACTGGATCTATACGAAAAGTTTCATCGCTAATCAAGAACCCGTCAAAGCTGAACGTTTGCATACCATCTTCAGGTTGTATTCGATTCATATTTCATTTTCTAGTGAATATTATATTGCATAAATTATATAATTATTATAAATGTCCACCTTTGACAGAGGCTGTGCTGCTTGTAATCAGACTTTTTTAAATCTTTTACGAGCCACTAATGATCCACCTGGATTTATTCCCTTTTCCTTTTGTTTTTATTTCCAATGTGACTGAAACTCTTTTGAGGATGTTTGCAAGTCCTGGACAACATGGACCCACACTGGAGGATGTAGTTGCATTTTTGCAACGAAAAGTGAAAATGAATTTACTGTCCTGTGTAAATGGATTATACAAGGTTGTAAAAGACGCGCCTCCTCAATGATACACGGATTATGTATTGTGTTGTTGTATATTCCTGCTGACAGCTGAAAAGGGTTCATGCGTATTTTTGATAAAGAGCTTTGGTTATCGATTTCACTTTGTTTTTCTGGTGAAAGTGTTATTCTCGAATTCCAGACAACTACATTATACTGCTTGCACTGCTGACATTTCACTTAAAAATATTTGTCGTATTGTATGGCGAAATTGCTTTTTTTTTAAAACTTGGAGCTTGATTTTTAATGATGCAATGGACATAAAACTAATGTATCCTAGGACGAATTTGATTCTAATATTTTTCATCAAAGCTAACGTAGCATAATTTATACTTTCAAGTATCTTAAGCGTTAATTGAAAATGACATGTGAAATTTTAGCTTGATAAAGCATCATATCAATATGCGAAATGGTACAGGGCAAAGCAATCGCCGCTGTGGTTTTAAAACCATCCCGAAGAAATAGGTGACATGGGCATCTTGCTTATCAATTTTGCACTGTTGCATTGAGCCGTCGCCGCTCATTTCATATCATAATCTTTCTAGTTCATTTTCTGCATTTTTATATTAAATATGGACCCATTTGCAATTTACCAAAATTATCCATAACTAATAACAGACATAATAACGCATGTATTATTTGGTGTATGATTTGATTTAAGATCATTCAAATGGGTTACCATTATATTTTATTTCTTAGTTTTTAAAATTTTCTAATTGGTAGCTTTGATTAATTATAGTTATGGTGATAGGTAAGCAGCAATCACGTTTTTATGGTAATTTCCCAATTCGCAAAAGTAATTTAAAATATTAGAAAGAAAAACTTTGAACGAGCAATTATAGTAACTCTCTATGTATCAATTTCTGTTTGATTTTTTTTTTGCTGTGATCTCTGTAAGATTTTAATTTCATTTTAATTTTTACAGACTTATCTCAAACGAACGAAATGCTGATGCTATGACGATAAATTAATCTACATAATTAGTCTACACTTTTCAGTTGCTGTATTTCGAGTGAAGAATTCGAAGTTTCTATTGATTGTATGCAATTATTGTGCAGAAGTGTATTACTTTTCGTAACAAGGACAATATTGCCACCGTTGCCAATACTTTTTCCCTATTTTCTGAAAACTGTCCAACAGTCAACGATGTGTTCTACAAAATATACTACTGAAGAATTTGGTTCATTGTATGGTTTGGATTATAGAGTGTATTTCAAGGATGGAAATGGCTGCTTCATCTCACCATGGCATGATATACCCTTGTATGTGAATGAATCAAACAAAATTTACAATATGATAATTGAAATTCCACGATGGACAAATGCTAAAATGGAAATTTCAACAAAAGAATCAATGACACCTATCAAACAGGATGTAAAGAATGGTGAACCACGATTTGTGGATAATTTTTTCCCATTTAAAGGGTATATTTGGAACTACGGTGCTTTGCCACAAACATGGGAAGATCCCAAACATGTCGATCCAGTTACAGGAGCATGTGGTGATAATGATCCAATTGATGTTATCGAAATTGGTTCAAAAATTCATCGACGTGGTGATGTGATATCAGTAAAAGTTGTTGGTGTTATTGCATTAATTGATGAGGGTGAAACGGATTGGAAATTAGTTGCTATCGATGTTACAGATGAAAAGGCGGATCAAATTAATGAAGTTAAGGATGTGGAGAAGCATTTTCCAGGTCTTCTGAAAGCAACGCGTGAGTGGTTCCGGAATTATAAAATTCCTGCGGGTAAACCACCTAATCAATTTGCGTTTAATGGATCGTTCAAGGACGCTAACTTTGCGCATGGTGAGTGGGATATATTTTTTAAATAAGTTATAGAGAACTCTGCTCCTAATATTAGGTGATTTGGAAATGTAAGCTGTGGACTGATTGTTATCTCTTGAATTGAGCAAAGAAGTTTTACCATGATCAACATGTCCCATAACAGTGACCAATTGGTGGTCTAGGTTTTTTAAGACAAACTTTCTCTCCTATGAAAAATAACAGTAGAAAAAGCAGAAAGTTGCCATAATTTGTCATTAAGTAGGGTTTAGTTTAAATTTTTCAAGCAGTCGAGGTACTGTATCTGCAAAGTTGATATCGACTTTATCCAAAGTTCAATTCAAATTAGATATTAAACATAACCAAACTGTAACAGAAATGCTTTATGTTATTAATTGGTGTTCTGTATCCCAGCAAACTCTATGATATTAACATTTAGGCATTATTTCTGAAACTCATGAATTCTGGAAGCGCCTTATCAAAGAGCCATCACCTGCGCTGAACACCGAAATGACATGTGACATAGATGGAGCAGCTCATCATGCAAACTGTGACAACTGGAAAAAAATCATTGCTCAGCAGCCATCATCGAATGCTGAGAAAGATGTCCCAAAGAAAAAACTAGATAAGTGGCATTATATCACCGAATGATTCCGAATTTCACTTTTCTCCTGAACCTTTTCAAATTTCAAAACCAGCATGCATTCATTATTATTGCTTTAAATAAATGGTGTTATTATTTATCTCTTGCTTGTTATTCTGGTCAAGCCGACTAGTTTGAAATAAGTAACCGATTAATGTTAAAGCATTAATGTTTTACTAGCCGTAAGGAAATGAAAAAAAAATCTAATATTTAGATTTTTATTTTTCCTTTCACACAACAAATTAGCAAGTAAAGTTTCTAACATTAATTAGCTCTTATAATTTGATCAAACATTTAAGTGCAGTAAATATCAATGAATGACAAAATATGGTTATGTTTAAGTGGAAGAAAAATACTATCACTAATTAGGCTTTGCATAAGTTTTAATTTTATTGATAAATTCCACATAACTTGTTTGAAATATTCGACTTATGTTAAGGGCTGATGAATATCCTACTTTTTTATCATCATACTTTACTAAATTGTCATACTACTAAGGGATTCGTTGATATATTGTTATCATTTGCTTATTTATTCGTTGATAAAAGCTATCTAAATCGGATTGAATTATTTGAAATGGAGTAATGAAAAGGATACGGTTAATCAATCCAATGGAATTTTTCCAACTACTTTACAACATTTAGCTTTCGAGAATAAAAAAAAAAGGACCATTGCATGGATTTTTGATGCTAACCTTACGTTCAGTGTTTGGATGTAGTAGGTATTGCTTACTTCGTTTCATTTGGTAGTGGTAGTCCATTCGCTCACAAAACCGAATATTGATCGGATATACTCTGCAATATGCAAAATAGGACGAATGAGCGAGGTAATAGCTCATACAAAAAAATTTCAGTGACTTGTTGGTAGTAATGGACGAAGATCTAGAAATACCGATAGACGTGGACAAGTGTGGTGCTAGTGATAATGGTGGAGGAGAAAATGAGCTTGAGTACCATGAAACAGCACAACATTTATGCGAGAAGATTGATAGTTAGTTTCATTAATTTTTTGTTGCTCTTTTCATGTTATTTTCTTTAGCGTAAATATGATTGTGAAGGTTTTGGTGTTCGTCTGGTCTTGAATTATAAAAATGCTGCTAATGATTGATATGAGACGAAGTTTAGTAGGATTATTGTTTGAGTAATTGCGTTTGTGGGAGTTAAAACTTTTGTGTAATATATTGAGGGCGACGAATTGCAGTGAGTAATTTTATGATCCTGCAAAATCGCAATATAATTTTTAGTTACTTGATATTCAATTTTAGGATTAACAATGGAAGTTTCTGAAGGTGACGAAACAAATGATGATCTTCGTTCACAACAATATTTGCAAGAAACCGGTAGTTTTGAAGAAGACTTTGCTAAGGTTAAATTTTGCTTTTTCCTAACAGTCAAAATGAAGTTATTATTGACAGTGTCACTATTTAGGCTATGCACTATAAGTCTCCGTTCCAACAATAGTTTGTGAGTTTTCTTTAAATGATTGCTGAATGAACTGAAAAAGTAAAAATGTCTTTCAGACCCAGTCTTGCCGATATATGATGACAGATGCGAAATTAACGAAGTCCTTATCCAAACTTATTGTCACAGAAGTTCAAAGTTTTCATAACATTTCAACCAAAAAGACGATTACTTTGCATTCTTTTGCTCAGACATTAGTATGTTTGAAAATTTTCATATTACGAAGGGATAACTTCACTTCTTTAATGATCTTCACGCAGGTTTTTGATCGTACCGCTTGACATTTAGAGCTATCTTTATGAATGCAGTGTTATATCATTGGACTGTAGTTATGTGTCATTTGTCCACTTTAGTTAAAGTCTTTGCACACGGAAAGGGGAGCAATACTTTAACTAAACAGTTATCTAGAAACTTCGTAGGTCTACTTTTCTGGCCGTATTCGCTTTTACTGTTGTCGCCATCATTATCGAATATTTGGTGTGGAGTTTCCCTTAATTAGACTCTTTGGTGATTGCATTCTCAATTATTTTTGTCACTTTTGAATATTCCCCAGAGCAGTTCATGTAGTAATCTTCAAATTTATGAAAAAATGATTTTCAAGATGAATTTTTATCATTTGCAAACAAAAAAGAAAAACGTAACAGTCCGTGTAGCAGCAGAAGGAATAAGCGTAATTTCTTTTTGTTTGTTATTTTTAGCACTTCGTTACTGAGCTAACATTGCGAATAGTACTAATAGTAATAATATAACAGTAATAATATGTTGGAAGAATATATGCAATTAGTAGAGCGGATTAACAAAATTTTTGCTATTTATGGCACGTTTTCTGTAAGGGACCAGCGTAAGTTTGGGATCGCGGTCTCTTGTTTGATTTATTTATATGAAAAGCATTTTTGACCACCGTTTTCTGAGCGTGAATCGATGCTTCGATCTTGAAATATAGAGTCAAATAATAACATGGCATAAGTGTTTAAAATATTAATTTATGATCTAAAATAATTGTTTCCAGAAAACTTTTATGAAAAATGAATGTGGTTTAATCGAAGATGGAAAAATAACCATCGAAAACCAGCAGTCTGGTTGGGCAGCATTCGGTACTCGTTTTATCAATGTTCTCAATCTTCCGCCTGCTTTATCATGCTTGTAATTGTTTCTTTTTTCTTCAGTGGTATAATTTTGAAAAGTTTTCATTAATAGATTCATTTTTTAGAGAGTCGTTCATCACATATTTAGTAGCTGACAAACTGAGGAATTTCTTGGCTGGTTAGTCGAACTAGGCCTGGATCATTGGCTTTGTAAAATTGCTCACAATATTGAGTGTTTTGTCAAAGAGCATAATACAGTGATGAATACAAAATATTTTTTAAATCTTCAGGGGGCCGTTATTGTTGGATGCAATCTCGAAAGGGTTGGAGCTCAAGAAATCGACGAATAACGAAAGGAAAAGAATAGAAAGAGCAAAACAAAAAAAGGATGAAATTGTGCAGTTGCAGGAAGTCGAAGTGAGTAATAAGCGGAGGGAATCATTTACTCTAATTATTAAAACGAATGATTGAAAGGGCAAATTTTGTGATAATGATCAATGTTGAAATAGCGGATGAAGTTGCATTCAATACTTTTTGTTTGACTAACATTGGTTATCTTCCTCATTTAGTAATAAGGTATTGCGAGGCGTTCCAACTGTGTTTTTGAAAGGTATTTTTCGAAATGAGCAAAAAAAAGCCATTGTAATGTGAAATCTGCACAAAAGTTAAGCGAATTTTCTAGGACGAAGAATTAGAGCGACGAACAGATCCGCTTGCTAAGCAGCTCGATAATGTCATGCACTGTTTAAAAAGTTATTTGAAACGGCATAACACGAAGTCAATTAATTATTTCGAATTTTGTTTCCATCCGACAGATTTTTCGCGTTCCGTGGAAAATGCGTTCTATACATCATTTTTGTTGAAGGAAAATAAAGTTGGACTATATGTCGGCGGCGATAATGTGCCACGTTTAAGTAAGTCTTACACTAAAGTGAAGTTTTGCAAAAGAAAGCGCCTAGGTCTTACAAAGAAAAGTGGTACATGGAATGTTTTGCAATTTTCTCCGACTTTGTAATAGATTTATGGTCTATAAATTGAAAATTTGTAGGCTTGATTAGTAATGCGGAGCGAAAAACCCTTGAAGGTAGCACTGATCAGGACACGCGTGGTATTATAAGCTTTAGCTATAATGATTGGCAAGAAATAGTGAAGTTATTGAATATTACAACGCCTGTTATAAGTGATCAGTGACATACTTCTTTTCAAAATTCTGATGTAAATGTATTGCTTATGTGTTATTTTTATCCTTAAGCCAATGCCCTCTTTAAATTGCGTGTTTTTTGTCTTTCAATGGATGCATTCTCCGTTGTAGAGAGCTTTTAGCTTTACTATTGGAGCTTATCTCAGACATCGTTTGCCATTACTTCAGGAGTTGCCACTTCTGATGCAAGTGAATTAATTTTTGTTGTTATCACATCTGTTATCTGTGATCTGTGAAAATACTATTGGAATCAGCTTTCAAAATCTCTTTAATTGAAACGTCGAATATGTGTATAAGCCTACGACATGTGTGAAAGGTTGTCATTTTTGATGAGTGTAATTATTTTTCTCGTTTCTTTCTGTACGATGCTTTCTTTTAAATCGATCTCCACTAATGGCCTTATTACCTGTTGTCGTGCTCACCTATGCATAGTTTTTTATAAAAATTTCACTGGTTCACATTTTTTTAGTTCAACGAAACGTTACGAGCCATTTTTACCTCATCTACCTTCGATTATCGCTACCGTTAGTGATTCCTCATGTAAATTTTAATTCAAAAAAAATTTCTTATAATTTATTTTTATAAGTTATTTCTTGCATGCATTTTTAATATACTTTCCAAAACGAGTACGTATTAATGATTGGAAACATGAAAGATATGAGGTTTGAATGTAATACATGAGAAATAGTACGTGTGGATGATTTTTATGGCCCATTGAAATGTTTGCTTACGTAACTTTTATTACAACTTTTAGTCTTGCGTAATTTCTCTATTTCCAATATGGTCTTACCTTGCATTGATTTTCGCCATTGAATGTTAATAATATATATGTAAATTTGAAGTGAATTAAGTTGTTTGTTCAAAAATATATGAACGAAGAAGCAATTGCTGTTAATTACTTTTTAAGTATTTTAGTCTACTAGCAATCACTATATGTCGATGAAGGTTATAGATTCAGTGTTTGAAAGGATCATTTGATAGTTGCGTCCCTTGATTGTCCAAATTCTCTTGATTTTATTGATTAACAGTGCTGCTCTGAGAGGATAATTTTTTTTCCTTTGAATACAGGAAATTATAGCTGTTTTCGTGATAATTCAATGAAGGAATTATTTTTCATGTAAGAAGGACTGGATGTTTGTAATATTGCACAATGACGAAGTGCCCAACGTCAGAAATCACTTATTCAATCAATGATCCACGTTGGTTTGAGGCTATAGTGGAATCGTATGACTTTTCTAATGTTAGTGAAGCAGCTCATCAAGAAGTATGCTTTGACAAGGAGGAATTCGGTATGTTGTTTTAAATATTTGTGCATGATTTTAGTATTCGAAAAAATGCACAAATTATGCGGAGAGATTTTTAAACTGATACATTTATTATGGAGGTGAGAAAGTGAAATGGAAGTCGAAAATGACTTAATTACTTAAAATATGATATAAATGTCTTGTATCTGCAAAGTGTTGCTTGATCTCGCTAGCACTTATGAATTAGAGTTAAAGAGAAACTTGGCACCAAATTACGTTGAAATAATTAATATTTCGTGCAATAACAGTTATTTTGTTTTTTTGTTTTCGCTTAGTCAAACACAGTTTCCTTTTTTCTAAAGTATAACAACAGTTTATAAGTGACAGTATTGCAGGTTTAACATGTACAGTTTGTAAGGTACGAATTGAAGAAGATGGCGCTGAATTTATAACACATTATAAATCTGAGTGGCATCGCCACAACCTTCGTCGCTTTTTGCAAGGACGACCACTGCTTACCGAAGATGAATTTGAGCAAGCGATATCCAACAATGGTTGGTTAACGATTATGCTGATTTTATAGGAGAAAATCAAACAGATTAATGAGCTGTTGCTATTGTTACAGATCAGTTCAGCTCATTAGATACAGAAAGCGACGATGAGACAGTGCCAATTGCTGGCAGAGCTCATGCTTACTTCATGTGTGATGGAATAGTGTACTCTATGTATCGATGTATTTTGCTAAAAGACGAGATTATATCTCAAGATTTGTTCCGACGTCCATTGGACTGTACTATTTTGATGCTTTCGGCTGGCCATTTTTGTGGTGGAATTTTCAAGAAGTAAGTGTTGATTCAAATTATGAAAATGGAAAGTATTAGTAGTCGAATGTTTAAGCTTGCATTTTTTTACTCAACGAGAGCTAACACTAATATAATTTTTACTCGGACTAGACTCATATTTAAATCTGCTTGTTTATTTAGCAATAAAAACAACATAACTTACAAGTACACTCGGTACAGATTTTCTAAATTAAAAGAAACCTTATTAAAATAACTAGGCACTATGTATAGTAAATTAGAAAAACTGTTGACATATGTAAAGGGAAAGATGGAATGTTAGCGCAGACTTAATCATAAATTGCAAATAATAGAGGAGCCTGTTTCTATTGTTTTACGTAAAATATGAAATACAATGAAGTTATTTTCTAATGCAGAAGCATAATTCCCGATCTGGATGACTTGTAAGTGTACGACATTTACAAAAATTCGCTTGAATTCATTTCCTGCTTTACTTTAGTCATGAATTGATTGCTCACAAAAGCTTCCATCGCTACGTTGTCCGGGCGAAACAAGGGACAGCACAAGCAGTATCTGATGGACGTGGATCTGCGGCGAAAAGCGCTGGTGCTACTGTGAGAAGGTTGAGAAATTGTGGGATAATTTTGCAAATATATCGTCAACAGTTAATGACCAGTGAGAATGAATTATAAGATAAATTCGAACAGAAACATGTCTTATTCAAACACAATCCAGTGGACCTCCAGCAGTGAGAATCCATTACAAATATGTTGTCTGAGATTGCTGCAGTAAAGAAAAGCAATGCCTCAGAGGAAATGTGTCTTGATGTTGTGTAAATCAGGCTCCAATGACTTTTTTTCCTTTTGCACTACAGATTAAACTATTCATCTTTAACTAAGATTTTAATTTAAGCCATATTAATTGACATTAATCACTATACACATTAAAGTATTTTACATTGAGCACCTGGAAGAGCAAAACTTATTCAAATAACAAAGTGCTCTTTTGTAGAAGGTAATGCATACATTAGCTCATCCATAATACAAGATAATACAATGGTAATTTTCCAACCATTTAATTTAGTTTGTTTCGTAGTTGAAGTATAAGAAAGGGATGAAGTTGTGTAAGCTTCATTTTCTTTTCTGTACTGATTTTACATCTCATAGCAACACCAATTTTTTTTTTAGATACAATGAAAAAGCTCTAAAGGACGAAATTCAGTGTTTGTTGGCAACCTGGTCCGAATTATTAGATGAAAGTCCATTAATATTTGTGCGTTGTCCAATGTCGCTAAGGCAATATTTTTTTCTTTTTCCACACGACCACTAGTGTAGTTGACCGCTGAGTGACAATGATTAGTGAATATTTGAAAATATTTATGACATTGATGTACGTACAATGTAAAAGAGTGCACGTGTACCAGTGCCCGGCCATAGTCTTATTGTGTTAACTCATCTAATCAAGTCACCCATAACACAAGGTGATTTTCTGCTGGACGGCCGGACCGTCAATTAAGAGACACGCGAAAAAATGGCTTAACTTGGGTTTAAGATAGTGGTAATCCGACTCGCAGGGGTTTGGAGGTGCGCAATTTTCTTGAGTTCAATTAGCTGCTTGAAATTCGTACTCCTTCATGATGATAACACTCTAAAAAATAATTTTAATAAAAAAAATTTAATGAGATGAGTGTTTACGCAGCGCATTCATTCGTAACATTTTCAGGCGTATTTTTTTTGAACAAACGAAAAATTTTAAATTAGAAAAATGCGATGAACGTTTGAGGACAATACCATTTGAAACACGACGACCAACGGTGGACGAACTAAAACGAACATGGTCAAGGTTGAGTATGTTTTCTGCTTTCTTTTCCTTCCCTTTGCCTTTTTTGGATCATTTGATTAAAAGTAAGTTGAAGAATGATCTTTTTGACTTGTAAAACCTAATGCAATATCAGATTTTTTTTAGTATTCATAACACTCGTTTCAACTGTATCTGTTGTTCCATGCTTGATAAGAACTAGAGGCTTCTTTGTTTTATGAGAGCATTTTGACATCAAGTCGTCCTTCATTGTAAATTCTTGTTGGTACTGATAATGAGAATTAGTTGAAATCTTCAAAAATTTATCAAATGGAATAACGACTAAATTATATTTGCAGAACTTATTCGTTCACATGGGTCAGTGGATGACTTCAATGATGAGCAAAAAAGGCTTAAAAAGTTGCGGAAGAATCAAAGGCGATTGTTACAGCGGAAAATATCGGGATCAGGATATCCGTATCCATCCAGTGAATCTTCTCTAGAATCAGATAGTAATGGTGACATCACTGCTGAAACAAAAAAACAACGGAGACCTGAAATAGTCACGAATATACCTAACGTAAAGTTTTTCTTCAAAGGTCTTAAGTGTTCCAAATGTGGTGGAATTCCGAGAAATTTATAAATTTTTTGATAGAGAACTCTTCATCGTTTGAATTGCTTTTTATTTTCTTATGAAGCGATGGAGTTTTCCATAATGATCCCGTCATCTTTATTTTAGGAGGAAAAAGAAAATTCGGAACATCGAGGAAATTCGGAACAGATTGTGGCAGATGTTTTAAATAGGACAGATGTCCAGGCTTTGTATACTGCTATTCGTTTGAATTCAATTTCACAGTTGCATCAACTGTTGGAAAGTAGTGGAGAAAGGAAAGGAGATTTTCTGAAATACATCCGGGAAATGAGATTTCCGCCATCATCCTCAACTTTTCTACATATTGTGGCGAGAAGAGGTTTGGTAGAAATCTTAGGGGTAAGTGGTCACTATTAATTTGTAGATTTTTGACTGAAATTTTTACGAATGGAATTGACTACAACTAACTGACCTCTACATTTTGTTTTCTTCTAAAGCAATATAGTTCTTCAGTATAATTTTCAGGAATTGTTACTATTAGGATGTGATCCAGCAGTGAAAGACAGTGAAGGGAAAGTACCTTATCAGGTTTTTTATGGTTCATTTAGGATCATTTTTTAGCTAATCTGCCTTAATATCCTAAATAAGGAGTTATTCCTACTGCAATGCGTATTATATGTTAGGTTGCGCAAAATCGAACTATTCGTCAAGCGTTTAGCAAATTTCGATCTGAACATCCTAACGCATTCAATTGGAATGTCGGCCAAATACCGGAACTGGCAGTCATGAGTGACGAACAATTAGCGAAGGACATCGAGAAAAAGCGAATCCAGCGCGAAAAGAAGAAGCAACGTGATAAAGCTAAAAAAGCTGCTCTTTATCAGGAGAAGAGAGAACAGGTAATTTGTATTTTGTTATCATCTCTTTTATTTCTTTTTATTCAAGAGTATCGGAGTGTTCAGGTGCCAAGAATTTTCGGGCATCTGATAAACTTTATTTCAGGAACGGCGTCAAAAATATTTAGAGCTTTCTGATCAAGAAAAAAGAGCCCTTGCTGCAGAACGCCGGATTGCAGAATCTTTGCAAAAACGTTGTGAAATTGTTGAGAATGATGGTAATCGTTGTTTTAAAGTGAGTTGCTATTTGAAGTTATTTGGATGGTTGAGTTTTCGACTCATATTTGAAATTGACATGCTTTACTGGTTCAATATTTATTGTCATTATTTCATAATTAAGGCTAATCGAGCTATAATTGCAGCTAACGTTAGCTTACTTTGTTCAGAGTTGTTCGCATATGTAATTACTGTTATCTGTATCCCTTTTATCTATTACCATATTTCAGTGTGGTGCAGTTCTGCTTCCCAAGCATTTTGAATATTGTGATAATCATTTCTGTTCACTCGAATGCCTGCAACAGCATAGACAGGAGAATCCACCTCAACTCATTTTATAATAGCAGCACAGAAATTTATTGTATTGTCGCTTAATGATTGTTCAGTGCGAAGTTACTTTAATAAACATTTTGCCAAGAAGTTTTAAGAAATTTTGCTGATACTTCTAGCATTAAAAAAATATTTTATACCTTTGGCTGGTTGAGTTTTCTCGCTCACAAATCATCCGTCGTCTACGCCTAAAAGAACTATAGCTGCTGTTAGGAATTCAGTCAAGTGTGAGTATCACATTAGGGTGAGAACTTGAAAAGGACCTATCGGGTGGTTATGTTTTCGAGGAACAATGCTCCTTGATGGACTTTATGTTCGTGTTATTGTAGATTGTTTATTCAGAATTCTTATTCGAAAGTTTGAAAGACATTAATCATGTTTTCTGCCATTTGTTTCATGGTGCTGCTCTTTTTTGACGTGCTTCAGTGATTCTGCTTTTTTTTGGTGGGTTTCGACATAATAGCATGTCATCATTGGCTAAACTGCTGACGTAAGTGTCCGTCATTTTCACAATATCTAATCGAGTATCTTTCCAACATGCAAGACAAAAAAACCTAAGGAAAAAGTATTGGCGTTTGATGAAATTTGAGATTATATTGAAGATAGCCATTGGTTTCAATGCAAACAGTCTGTTTTTTAAAACATTTTACGAATCAGGAGCCGCATGTGACATTTTACGTCACATATCGTTTTTCATTTATAAATTGCTGTTTCCAGTATTTTTGACCATCAGTTTTCTGTTTCCTTCTCTAATTCTAATGTTGATGCTGTTTATGCAGGCAGAAGAATAATTTATTCAAGCGTTCTGTATTGAATGTGCAGAATAATTATTTAAATGAACAGTGTATTATCGTTGATGAGAATGATAGGCCTTTGCGTTCTGAATCCAAAGGACTCTGCCATTCGGCCAAAACATGTAAGTAAATAGTAATATTTTATTGATAGGTAGAGAGATTTAATCCAAACGAAGGCGCATATTGTAAGGAATTTTGAAATGTTTTTCTGATGGAATTATGATATTGCTGGATGTGTATGTCTATGTTCACACGGTGGTATAGAAGCTTTCTTTTCCCTTTAATCTAGATGCGGGTGTGCTAAGATTAGTGCACATTATTTTGCAAGTTTTATTTTTCACTTTTCAGTAGCTTTGCACCGTGCCTTCAGTGTATTTTTGTTTACGAAAAACAATGAAATGATCCTGCAAAAACGAGCTGCTCAGAAAATAACATTTCCCTCGGTGTGGACAAATGCCTGTTGCAGTCATCCTTTGTGGAATGAATATGAAATGTGCACTGACGAAAATAACATTGGAATTCGACGAGCTGCTAGGAGAAAATTAAATCATGAATTAGGCCTTCACTCTGCTAACATTGGTCAAATGAAGGTTGGTAGTTTAAAAATTGGATGCCTTTTGGAACTTAATACGGTCTTATCAATCAGTGATTATGTGAAATTTACTGTAACTTTGCAATAGAATCTGTGGTCGAGGTGAAACGAGACATAATATGCATCTCACTTGACTTTAAATTTTCTATGAGTTTGTTATTGAGGTTTACTGATGACATATGTCTATTTCAGATCATGGGTCGTTTTCTATACAAAGCAATGCATGACGATAATTGGGGTGAACATGAGCTTGATTATGTTATTGTTATGCGTGATTGTGACGTTAAGCAGATTAAACCAAATCCGGAAGAAGTTGAGGCAATAGGTGTTGTCGCATCAATGGACGAGTTGACCGAAATCTTGAAATGTACATTGTTTACATTTACCGCTAACAATTTTAATTCAGTATCAATGTGTTTTTTGCTTACGTTACATTACTGAGGAGAATACATTCAGCATAAGCACTGGTGCAAGTGTCTTTCATATTTCCACCTTTTTTCTGTTTTCAATGGATTTCATTGCAGGCAATGAGTCTTCATTCTCCCCTTGGTTTAATTTGTTCGTCCGAAGGAATTTTTTGCGGAACTGGTGGCATGATTTGGACCGTCTGGACGAATTAAAGGATTTTCAAACAATATATCAACTAAATTAATTCTATGTCAATGCACTTCCATCCGTAGGAGATTGTCAGTGGATAAAATCGTGATTTTTGAGACATGAAGGAGTTCTTGCGGGAAATATGCTAAAAATGTTGTACATTGCACTTTAGTTTTATTGATATTATGACATATAAAGAAAAAATTAAAAGCTCAAGAACGATAAAATTTTATTATTATCGTATGATCGTACTGAAGCACGATTTCGCGGAAAATTTTTTGCTGTTATATATTTTTGTCGAGATTTATGTGTATGCATTCATTTGTACACGGTTTCCCTCTTCCATTCGGTATGACTACTAAAGGTCATATATAAGAATAAAAATAGGGAAAATGAATAGTGTAATAAGTTCCATAATATCCTCATATATTTAATTTTAAGGTAATACTAGGTTAGCAATAAGTTATCAAGGAAAATAGATGTTATTAATATCTGAATTACTCAGACGTTATTAATATCTGAATTATTCATCAGATCTACATTTGTTTCGATTGTGTTTATGCAAATTTTGCTCTGTAATCGTTTGAATTTAATACGAGTATCAAAAAGATCTTAGGCGTAATGCATACAGTCTGGGCACGTGCCAATGCAATATTCGCGTTCGTACTTTCCGTCTTATCCGCGTTAACATTTTGCGTTTTTGTATCGACCGTGTGGTTACCGAATACGGCACCAGTCACTTTATCCGCAAATAATGTTCGTGTGTAAGTTTATTGCTGTTGGTTTTCTGTGACCATTTTGATGTTCCAATACACAGCTAGGTTAATTAGTTAGAGCGTTCTTGCAGTAAATTTTACTAAAAGTAACTATGCCACGTTTTATTTATGGCTTTTAAACATTCTGTCACCGGCAATTTATACTGCTACCACAACTTGAACACTGCAACTTGGTTTTGATTTCTTTCCGTTTATAAATACAAAGTTGCACAACCTGCAGAAATTCGAGGAATTGAAAATACATTTTGGTCTTCATAAAAAAAATAGTTTTTGGACGTGCTGAGATGGATTTCAGGAAGAATTTCGTGGATTATGCAGCGGAAGGTTCACGAAGTGATGTAGCAATGGCAGAATTGAATATAAACGTTGACGTTACTCCGCTGTTTAATTGGAATGTTAAAGAGATCTTTATGTTCCTGGTAGCTGAGTACAGTACACCAAAAACACCTCTTAATCAAGTAGCTTTTTTTCTCATTAGATCGCTTACAGGTTTTGAGTGACATTTTAAAAGAAAAATGAAAAGAAAAATCTTTGTACTATATCTCCGTCAATATTACGGCTTGTGATGCTGTCTTTTACAATTCAAATCCTTACTGACTGTTTAGGCATGAGGAAAAACAAAGGAGACTAGGAGTATGATAATTAGCTAGCGGAAAGGTCAATAAAGTTGGGTTGGCAAATAGTGGCCAAATTGTTCGTATTTTAGAACTGAAGAAAGCTTACTTGATGGAATGGAGAGAACAATAAAGGGAAAGGGTAGTTCCTTATCCTGCGATGGATGTTTCACTAGCATATTTCTGTACCTATATTACAGAACTTACAGCAATGTTTTTCCTTGCTGTCATGCAATAAGAATTTCATTAGAGTCAAGTGTGCAATGGAAAGAGCTTAGTGACTTTTATATAAGCAGATACAAATACAGAGAATGCACATATTGTTGTCTGATAGGGAAGAAAAATATTGCATGAGGTCTAGAACATGTAGTCATTTAGTGTAGAACTGGATGACAATGTTGACTTTAAAATAAAAATTATTGAAGCATAATTTGTCGTATAATATATAATTACTTAAATGTTTTCCCGAATAGGTATATGACAGAGACTTTTTACTTTCATATCTTATTCATAGTGATAACTACAGATTGTACTCTGGGATAAAGTCGTGAGACGCGGAGACTGGTCTCAGGTACATGAGGAGAGTATTACACCAAAATACTACTTTATGGATGATGGCACGAATTTGTTGAATCATAAAAATGTAACACTTGTACTGAGATGGAATGTGGTACCGAATGCAGGTTATCTGGCGACGGCACAAGGTGAAGGGCAATACCAAGTCGAATTTCCATCCAACTATTACAGCGGCCGATTCTAAGCGATAACATAATTTTAACACCGAATTTTTGCCTGATTATTGTTTTGTTACTTTCTCCTGGGTTATGTTGCTTTTCACATCCTAAACTTGAATCATCTTAATATCGGTACATATGTATCGATGAAATAAGACAAATCTACGAGCTGGATTTCCTTACTTGACAGTACCTACGTCTTCTCGTTGTTTCTGTATTCAAGAAGGGGATAGATGAAAAATACTTTGGATTTGTATTTCCGTGAATAATCATTCGTTTTTTGTTTTTTTAGGCAAATATATATTTTCTATATATAAGTTATTTTGCGAGTAAACAATTGATAGCACAATCATGACCTGCTCTACACATTTCGAGGAAAGGAAAGGAAGGGGAAAAGTGGAAAAAAGGAGGTTGCACACTTCTCCTGCTGTCTCATGATGGCCATTGACATAAGCAATTTACAGTCCACATTTATTCTTAGTAGCAAAGGCTCCAGGTTTTGGTACTATCAATGAGGGACTTCAAGGCTACTGATGCGGGTAAGCTGAATCCACCAACTCTCCTTACCAAGTGCCCACTCCCGCTTGCTCTACGTTATGTTTGGAACGACAACGGTGTTGCCCGAACGGTATTTTACGGTGTACTTGCTATGCGTTGTAAATTGACGTTTTGAAAAAAATGGAATTTAGCGGAATATTGTATACGTCATATCGGGACGTTTGTGTCATTTGTTTTGAAAGATGTAACTGTGGATATTGGATAATGATGTGCCTAACCTCTGCTCGATCTTTTGCTTTATTCATTGGATTTATATGCTTTATAAATCATTTTGTTCGTAATTGTGGGAATCGTTAAACATCCGATGTTAGTGTGCATGTTGGACAGGATTGGTGATACGTAATATTCGTGCATTTTTATGTATCGAATGTAGTTAATTAGCAGGTTGGACATTAAAGACGATAGGTCGAGAGTTATCATGTTGTGCTACGTGCAAAAATAAATTTTGGAAGGTACATAATTGAAGTACAGAATTTTCAGTGTACTGATTGTTTTCGTTGAACATGTTAAAAGATGCGGTTTAAGAGTGAAAGGATCAAGGTTGGATAATTGCAAGTGTAAGAAATAAACCGCTATACTAATTCTATTCTTCCTAATAATGGTTTGCTTTTTTTAATCTTTCTTTTTCTCTAATTCATTATATGTAATTTGACTTTTGAAAGGATGAGTGTAAGCTTGCTACTTTATGAGCTTATCCAACATAAACGATAAAAATAAAAACTTTGTATGAGATTAACCAACTTGGGGAAGTTTTTAATGCGAAAGATCATATATTTATCAAAACTAACAGACTGAAGAAATTGTAATTACATGAACGTTATAAATTAAGAAGTTACGCAGTTCTTATTGGTCTTTAATTTTAGTAGTTCTGCCGTTATTACAAATTTTGGAAGAAATTGTCGTGGTTGTATTTTATGCTCGTTTCACTAAATTTTTTATGTTTGCGTCCACTTAACAGTAAATTTTTTGTTGCTGCATTCTTGTAGTATTATGCCTGAAATAGACATATACAAGAGCGCATTTTTGTGATAACTTTTTTTCTGATTTCAGGGCGCGAATGCTTCATCTCAGTTGGAAAAAGAAATCGGCTCAGATCATTTACTGAGCAATGAACATTTTTATGGATTAGTTAATGTTTGTATTACCATTAGTTCCGAAAACAACTGAAGAAAATGCTAGCACCTTAAATTTCCTACTGAATTTACTTGACGACATGAAAAATAAATTGTTTTAAGTTGAATAATTAGTAAATAATTTAACATGAATCTAATTTTTCGATAAATTTTTACTTGCTTTTACGCGTAATATTATATTTGTTTGTTCATTTCAGTTTGGTAATACTTGTTATTGCAATTCGGTTATTCAAGCACTTTATTTTTGCCGTCCATTCCGTGAAAAAATTTTGCAGTACAAGCAACAATTGAAAAAATCTTGTGATAAGGAATCAGGTTCTGTGGTGTGATCATCATTTTACTTAAGGCAATTAAAAACACACCTTTAACAGTTTACTACCCTTTTGCTTCATCACGTATCCTTCTGTTAAGAATCATTAATTTTTCCTGCCTTATTTTTTAAATCCATTGATTTTAGGAAGGGAAAAAGAAAATTTACTGACTTGCCTTGCTGACCTTTTCCATAACATAGCGACGCAGAAAAAACGAGTGGGCACGATTGCTCCGAAAAGATTTATTACGAAATTGAAAAAGGAAAATGGCAAGTACAATATGTGTTTGTATCTATTTGCTGTTCACTAGGAAATTCATTCGCTTACTTACCAGTGAAATACTTTGACGAGAAACAATTATTGACTTTCAAAAATTTTATAGGAAAATTGAATTGTTCATATTTCGAAACACGGAAAATTATGAGAAAAATTACTTGTTTCTTGTACAAGTAATGGCTATTATTAATTTCTTCAGTATCAGAATGATAGACATTGTTTTTTGGAAGCCAACAAGTTTTCTGGCTCTTGTTAAATAATTGAAATGGTGTTAAAATGCTACTCTTTTTTACACGCATGCTTCTCGAACAAGCAAAAGATTTATAGAGCCTGTACTCTTGCAAAGGTTTGGGTGAGAACAACCACATAATGTATTTCAGGCATATTTGACAATTTTTCGCAGCAAGATGCCCACGAATTTCTAAATTATTTGCTAAATACAATATCAGAAACTCTTGCTGAGGAGAAAAGAGCCGAGAAAGTAGAGAAAATGCTTCGTACAAATGGGATGACAAAGAAAAGCTGCAGCGTTCCACCACATGAACCACTGACGTTTTGTCAACCGAGGTAAAACTTTTCGAGTTCTCATTTTCGAGCTTTTTTTGACATTGGGAATCTGTTGCTAATTTGAAAACCATAAAACAATAAATAAAATGTGTTTCTGAAGCAGAATTTATATATGATCTTGTTTGTCACGCTGAATCATTTTTAAAGATTAGAGAGTGTTTTGAGTGCTTCCTCAATATTCAGCTGATTTGCCTCAATTTTAGCGGTTCAAGAAGTGACACTACGTGGATTCAAGAAATTTTTCAAGGAACTTTAACTAATGAAACACGTTGTCTTAATTGCGAAACGGTGCGTTTTTCTTTTTTTTCCGGTAGCTTAATTTGTTGGTAGCGCTACTGCATTCTTCGGAATATGAAGCTAAAACGAAACGAAAAATCTCATTTTTTCTTTGGTTAATTAAAATAATTATGCCCATTTCATTTAGGTATCGAGCAAGGATGAAGATTTTTTGGATTTAAGTGTTGATGTTGAACAAAATGCATCAATTACTCATTGTTTGCGCGTTTTTTCTGATATGGAAACCTTGCAAGGGGAACAAAAGTATTACTGTGAAAATTGCTGTTCAAAACATGAGGTAACTGTCACCTGTGCTCAAAAATGTATTGTTTCGTTTTCCTTTTGTGTTTCTCACAGTCTCTGTAATCTGTGAAAAAAAGCTTCAAAGATTTGTAGGCTCAAAAGCGTATGCGTATTAAAAAATTGCCGCAAATGTTGGCGTTACATTTGAAACGATTTAAATATGTGGAACAAATGAATCGCCACACAAAATTATCATATCGAGTGTTGTTTCCGCTTGAATTGCGTCTTTTTAATGTGGTTGGTAATTATATTCGAGCTCATTTTATATGTTAGAAAATGAAACTGAGGAAGTAGCGTTCTGAAGGTTTAATGTACTTCTACTTGCAATAGTCGTAAGAAAGTATAATGGAAGCTTGTGAAGAGACGAAGTCCTGGTTGGAATTATTTAGGACATTCTACTACCGAGGTAGAGCTATTTTTGTTACGGTAGGAGATAATATTTAGAAAAATTCTGAGAGATATGTAAAATAAAATCCCATGGCTATCTGATAATGCTAGATCAATTCAAGTTACGAAGCAGTTGTAGTCTCTGATGGTACTGTCTACATATTTATTCCTATGTGATTTTTTTATACATTTATGATTCTTTTTAATTTCATTGGTTTAAATTCGTTCAGAGTGACGATGCAGTGAACAGGGATCGTCTATATGATTTATGTGCGGTTGTGGTACACTGTGGTTCTACACCAAATCGCGGCCATTATATTACGCTTGTAAAGTCGCATAATTTCTGGCTTCTATTCGATGATGATATAGTCGACGTAAATGATTTTAAATTTGGGAAGAATTAACCATGGAAGGGGAATATGATTCATTTATTTCGCGGGGAAGAGGGGGAAATTAGCTTATTGTATTTTGAAGGATTTCACGATAAAAAAAAGTAAGAACCGCGAATTTTTGTTTCTGTTGTAAGAAAAAAGCTCATTTCTAGAAAATTGATCCCGTCGCAATTGAGGATTTCTTCGGTCTTTCCGAATGTGGTGTGCAAAAAAACAGTGAATCTGCATACATCCTATTTTATGAGGCAAGAGATGCTGTAAATATAGACGTCAAAGGAGGAGCTGGACAAGACACTAATTCTTCCGTATAGTTCCTTTACTCAAAAACTCTCTTTTCAAAAATAAACGGATATTGCGTTTAGTTGAAATAGGAGAAAATATTGATAAAATTCCCGGTGCTCATTATCAACGCGAACTTGATTCAAAACTTGGAAGACATGGGAAGAGTGGTTTCCTAGAATACAGCCTATCCTTTTTCGAGTAGACCTTACCACTGTTATTTCAGAACAGGCTATATTTAACTAAGAACTTTGCGTTGGATAGATTTTTATATATACTATTATGATGCAAAAGAATATAAAAGTTTCCTTACCTTTCTTTTTCGTTTCCTTGCAAATACCAAATTTAACGAATGTGAAGTGGTAAATAACAGTGGTAAAAATTCCTAGTTTTGAAGATTTGGTTTTTAAATTTCTTGTTAATTTATCGGTATAGCTCGAAGTAGCTCAATGATTTCTTTTAGCACACATTCAGGTAAACTCGTATTTATATTCGTGAAATGATTGTTATTTCATCATAGCGATGTGTTTTGTGTGAAGGAAAAAGAAAATATTGTAATTTTTGGTCATGGCTATTACATATATTGTGCAATGTGCAACATTTTCAGGATGGTTTTTCCTCTTTTTTCTGGAAAACAATCTTTTTCCTTAAAATTTCTTAAATTTTTTCCTATAATAGAATCAGAAAAAAAAAGTTATTTATCACAAAAATGCAAAAAAAAAATTTTAAATGTCTTATACAAACAAAAACTCAATCTTTGATACAGTAGCAATTTAGTAGATTGATGATGCATGATAACTTCAGATTAAACATAGATAAATTGTTAAGCAATATTAACTTATTGAATAATGCTAAATTGTTGAAATTATTGGTCAGAATGCATGAAATTATTGTTCATGTGAGATAGTTTGAAAGCATTATGTTGTGATCAAGTACCACTAACGTTTGGCGGTGGACGTCATCCTGATGTATAGCACTTCTGTCTTGAAATATTATGTACCATTAGAAAAATAGATTGTAAAATATTTGACAAGACTACTTCTTTGTGTAATGTGGAAAATACAAATGTCATGCAGATTGAACTGCATATTAGGAATTTGTTATGCAAAAGATTAGCAATGTGATTCATAAAAATAAACAAGAATAATTTGTACGAAAATTATTAAAAACGGTTACTGCTACATTTACATTTGTTTGCAATAGCCGAGACATTTGTGAAGATCATACCATTACGTACCATCTGTAGCATGGTGAAAAATGATGACGATTGATCTGTCCTTCTTGGTTCTTGCAGAAACAGTAACAATAGTATTGTGATACGGAATACAATGCAGCAACATGAAAAAAGAGAAAGACGCTCCATGTAAATTACCGGAGAAGATGAAAGGAGAATGAATGAAGATTTCAAAAGTATAGGAACGACAAAAAATGAATTGAATAAATGAATATGAATTATTTTCCATTTTTGAAAACCTTTACAAATCAGCCAGATATTTGATGATTTACTAATGTGAATATTAATTATTACACAATGATAGATATTCCATTTGACAGTTTCATATGTATCAGATTCCATTCATTCGTTCGCAGTGAATTAAACAACGACTTCTTACGCCCACGCATCAACTTTGATCATCATTTGCTAACTCTAAGTTTGTAAATTTGACGAACACAAGAGGTGTCAGCCACCGCTATTTCGCGGCCGCCCGATGCCCGATACTCTCGCTTTCTCAAATCTACATGTTTATTATCGGATTTTGCAGGTTGCTCTGTCTCTCTCTCTCTCATTTTCTCTCTCCCTCTCTCTCCCTCTCTCTCTCTCTCTGGCTCTTATTCTTAATGGAACTTTTTTCGCAACAGCAACAACCGTATCAGGTAATTTCATTGTATGAAATCGAAATTCCTCATTCTTCGTTAAAATTTCTTCGTTAAAATTACGATTCCTCCTGGTGAATTAGTTGTCAAACTGGTTTAAAAATTTTTTTTTTCCTTTTTGCTTTTATCAAATTCTCATTAGCATACTGATGTAAAGCTAGATGTACAGAGTGTGAAGATTACTATTGATCGGCACCTAATAATAATAATAATAAACATGTGATGTTTACATGTCATAAATATGTTTACGTGATGTTTGGCTTTATTATGCTACTATTCGTGAGCAGCTACATTGTTGCGTATTTTACACGTTTTAGCATCATATCTCATCCGTATAGAGCATGCATTTATTAAAACATTCAAATGTCATCATGGTTAGTGCATGATATACGAATGGAATTATGGTATAGTAATAGAGAATGCATAATTTTTATTTTTTTTCCTTCGTTAATTTTTACCGAAGTTTTGGTTTTTTTTATTCAGATCCTGATTGATATCTATTATTGTGTTCGTAGCAGATTCTCATACTTCTGGTCCTCCATCATTTTTAGCTCTTTTTTTTACTATCATGGATAAGCATTAACTTATCCATTTACGCATTCGCTGTGCGAATTTCCAATTTGTTCTTTAATTTTCACATTTGAAATTGTCTTGAAACTGTCAACTGTCAAATTCTTTAGTGGATGTTTTTATTTAGTTAAGTTTTAAAGTTATTAGGCAAAATATCAGTTATCTTCCTTCGTATTTTAGAAATATAACAATGAGGAAGTGAACGTAGTAATTTTAATTTGTGCTTGTGTAAATGTGGGTTAAAAACGGTTATTTATGTCTGTGTGCTGCTGACATCTTTTAAAATCATTGTTGCTAAGTGTTACAGGTGTAAATATTTCAGATTTAATTCAACAATGTCACTGGTGACGGTGCAGCGTTCACCGACACCAAGTGAAAATGGCAGTTTTGATCAGACGGTAACAAATTACATTCGCTTTGAAATTTTGTTAATGCAGATTTTGCTTGTTTTATTGAAGATGTTTTAAATTTTAATTGAGCAAAATTTTTGTGAAAATTTCCTTCCACCATAAGGATAACATTTATGTTTTCTAGGAAATCGATGCGTCAGAATGTAGTTCGCCAATAGCCAGGGAATCAGTTCCAAGTACGGAATGTTATTTTTACGTAAAAGGCACTGCGGTGATTTTATTGCAGCCCGATCGTACAAATGTTGGACGTTATAATACTGGCGGTAAGCGTTTGAGTACAAGCAATGAATGAATTTTGATAAGCAGAAGATTAAATATGGAACAAAAGAAATTGAGCACAGTAGTTAGAGATAGCTTAAGGAGCACATGAAGGTAAAGAATATGTAGACTCTATTGTAGGGCAGGAGGTTTCTGAAAGTTATGAAATATAGTTCATCTATAGCGAGTCGTTTTCTATTTTAGATTTTATTGGAAATCGAAATGTATACATGGGGCTAATTTCATGAATTTTCTTATATTTCAGGTGAAATTGAAGGGCATTTGCAAGCAATGCTAAATATATTGTCTCCTCAAGATAATCTTACAATGGCTGTAAGATTACAGCCAGCCAAAACTGAGACTACTACTTCAATTGACCATGCCCGTTATTTAGCTGTTGTATCATCTGTGCGTCGTCGAGAGATTAACTTTGGAAATCCTCAAGATGTTGTTTTATTGGGTCTTGATTGTCTTCCGAATAATAAAGTCGCGTAAGTTGACTAAGTACTTTGCTGCCAGCTTTAGAACTATGAAAGGAACTCATATATATGAATTGATTTTTGGTAACTTTTGGCAGTTTTAAATAAGTGAATTTATAGGATCGGTGTGACCATTCCAGTTCACGCTTCAACTCGAGTGAGTTTAGATGGTGATGGTGGTGTGGTTGTCGATTTTGATTCATCATTGCACATATTCAGGCCTGTTTCTGTTCAGGCTATGTGGACGATGTTTCAACGACTACATAAAGTATACCTTACATCTTTTAGTTTCTCGATATTGTGAATTTTTTGAATTGCTTTTGAAGTTTGCCAGTTATGTTAAGTGGAGTTCATGTCAAGCGATGCTGTGATGCTGTGTCATTCAGCATTATTTGTACAGGAGTTAATCGATGCACAAAATGCAAAAAGTTCGGTACCACAATTTGGGAGAACAGCGAGGCGTTTGGTCGATTATTACAATGAGCAAGTGTCGTCAGACGATGCAATAATCACAATGTGGTTGGTTACTACAGCTGCAGCTCATAATGATTTTTGTTGATTTTGATCTATCATTAAACCTGTTTTCGTAAAGCCGTGTGCCGTGTATAATGATTTTTCATGTTAAAAAACCAATACTAATTATTTGAAAATAATACCAAATTGTGTTATGTAAACTTTTTAACATCATTTTTTTAAACGAAAATATGTTCGCTTTCGTTCTTGTAAGGCTACGTGTTAGTCTTTATTGTTTGTAATATAAAGATAATTTCAGTAATCATTTATCATTAAATTGCTTGAATTTAGTTCCTCTGATAAATTTTTTTAATCATTTCAAATTTGAAGGGAACGTTCTACGTCATCTTGTGCTGCTGAAACTGTTAGCGATTTGGGAGCAACAAGTGCGGATGCTAAACGACTCAGTCGTGATTATCGAAGCGATGACGATCCCGGTAATCGTTTTTTGTGAAGTGAATTCATGATTTTTTACCTATGTCAGTGCACTTAATCGAACATTATTTTATAATCTTGTTCACCATTATTTTACTTTATCTGTTTCAGTGAAGGCTCGGATTTATGAACACTTGAAGGAAGTGATGCAAACTGTAGACTTAGATGAAGTCACTAGTAAGGATATCCGTTTAAAGGTTGATTTTAAGTGTATTTTATCTCTCTTATTAAATGTGCTCGGATAGTACTGTTCATGTTTTCTTATCGCCTTGAAGTCAGAGTAAAATTATTCAGGTGGAGGAGAGTATGCATGTGAAATTGGATAAATATAAGGATTTTATCAGTCGTCAAATGATGGTTATTATGGGACAGATGGATAGAGCATCGCAGATTTTTCCTTATCTTTATTTGGGTACTGAATGGAATGCATGTGATTGGCAATGGCTTGAAAACAATGGGTATGTAAATTGGACGTGCTTAAAAAGGAACGTTCTGAATGCTTTTTGAACTTATTTTGCAAGAACATCGCATTATAAATTTTGGTTGGGCATTTTAGTTGGTCAGTTAATTGATGCTTGACATATTTGGTAATTTAAATAAATAATGACCCAATTATTTTCGCGTCAAATTCCGATTTCTGCGTTTCAATTTCATTATTTTTACTTATTAATACTGCTCCATTACGCCTTGTGTTACAGGAAACCATGATAAGTAGGTTGCTGGTAACATTTTACTTTTATAGGATTAAGTACATCGTTAATGTAACGAACGAGGTCGAAAATTTTTTCCCTGCTCGTTTAAAATATTTAAAAATACGAGTTTCGGATGAGGCTAGCACCGAATTGCTGAAATATTGGAATCAAACAAATCATTTTATTAAAGAAGCAAAGTAAGCTTTCAAAATTTTTCAACTGACCTTTTGCCCTTTCTAATTAGTGTTTTTCATGGCTAATCAATAATATTGATCGTTTTTGTTTTGTTCACATTTGTCTTTTTAAGAGAAAAAGGGGGCGTTGTACTAGTGCATTGCAAAAAAGGCATCAGCCGGTCATCATCTACAGTGATAGCTTTCGCAATGAAGGTATGGTTACATTTGTGAAATTAACGCTCAAACAATATTCTTCATTTATTGTTTAGACCTATGAATGGTTTAAATTCATTTGGGGAAGCTTGTATAGTGGGCCGTAAATTCGTACCGATGAGTTTTGTTTGATGACTCTTTGTTGCAGTAATTAGTCAGTAATTAGTATTTTTGTTTCATCAGGAATATGGATGGGCACTGTCACAAGCAATGGAACATGTAAAAAATAAGAGAGGTTGTATTACACCAAACATTGGTTTTGTGGAGCAGCTTCGGACATTTGAAGGTAATTCTCTGCCTATAAGATAAATTTAAAATCTTTACTGGACCATATAACCATTAGTCAGCTCTTGAATTGAATTGCGATGGAAAGTGGTGAGTACTTTGAAGAACAAAGGTTACTTGTTATTATTTCTTAACCTAAACAGTAGTATCATAACTATCATTTCGATGGTTTAAAAGTGATTAAAAGCTTTGAAAAACGAATTTCATAAAGTGTATTTTGCACGTTTTTTTTGGAGGGGAGTGGGGAAAGGGAGAGGGAAAGAGAACAATCGTGAGTCGTTTTTTTGAGGAGGAAGAAGAGCGGAGGAGGCAGTTCTGAAACTCATAAATATCTTTCGACTTATTACCGATTTCTAAGTATTTTATCGTTCTCTTGGTCATTTTTATCCTCAAAATTATTGCAAAGACGATTTTCTATTAATTTATTCAGTCTGTGAAACAACCGTTTTCCTGTTTTGTTTGGGCGTTTATAGGAGATGAGGAAACAGAGTCTCACATTACAAGGGAGAGAAAGTAAAGCAACAAGTTTTTTTTAATGAAATTTTCCTTTAAATTGGATGAAAACAACATTGCGTAAGAAATATGACTTCCACTGCATTTTGATTTAAATATAGCACTGACAGCAGTGAAAATGTAGTTGAATGCTGGGAATCTCTGAATTGGTAAAAAAAATTTGTGTGTTGCAACTGGTATTTCAGGCATGTTACACGCTTTCAAGAAAAGAAATCATTTTGATGTTGCACCATCAACATCAGCTGAGCCTATTGATTTAGTGCGTTTCCGTCGTATATTGGACAAAGGTGATAGGAATGCTGTGCATGTGAGTTAATTTTGCTTCATATTTCACTGTACGATCTCTTCGATCGTCAAATGCACTTAATTTTTTCTTTTATTTGTTTTTAAAGTTATTCAAACTGGCACATTTCAGATTTTGTGTTTTCAAATGGAAAAATGAAGTTTGTGTGAACTTGTTAATTATCATTTGTACTGAGCGCTGATAAATTTATCTGGATTCCTCTGATTTCAGAGTGAGGAAGTTACACGTACTCATAGTAAAAATGAACAACGTGTAGCAAATATGGTCAAAAGTTTGGTTGGTAGTTTTGAAGCGAAAGGTCGCGGCGATGTCCGTGTAAGCGAGCCTTCGTTACCAGAACGGCGATTAAGTCGACCTTCAGTAACTTTTCGGTTGCAAAGTATAGCTGACTGGAAATTTCGAGATCGGATAACCGTGCCAGTTTCTAACAACTGCTCGAGTCGACAAGTACGCATACTTACCATATCGCAGTAACATATCATCTTTGATTGCTTAATAGGCTTTCTAATTTGTTTCTGTAAATTTCCACTGTAAATATTAAAAAAACGTATGGTATGGCATCAGTATCGATTAGATTCTATAATATGGAAGAATGAGTAGAATGTTGACTTTAGCGTTACAGTTCAATTATTTAAATCAGAGTTTTCGATGCTACGTAGTAATCTACTAAAATAAGCCCAAAGTTATAGTTTTTAACTTGACATTGCATAATTTCTGGAGTGAATGATTTTAATCCAATAAAATATTTGAGAAATTATTAAATCGTGAAAATTACTAGAGAATCGATATGAGAGAAAGTTATAGCTTTGGTTAATCAATATGTGCTAGTATCAATAAGCATATATATATATATATTTAAAAAATATTAAGTAGAGTTCTTATTTCTATATTTTTGGGACTCAGTTGTACATTTCTGTAGATTTTTTTCGAAGTTTTGCACTTTTTTTCTATATTGAATTTAATTCGTTTACCTGCTTTTTGTGTAAATATATGCGATTTCTTCTGTATTTTATTTGAGGATACTAAAAAGATAATCGGGATTATGTTCCCAATAAAGTTGAGGGTTTTGAGCATTTTTTTTGCGAGGATTTTAATTTATGCCCTCTCTGAGCCATTTAATAAGATGTGAAACACATGTTAATGGGATAAGTCTCAATATTCTCCATAGGAATGACGGGAATCGTAGCTTCCTCATGTCTTCCCAGGGCATCGTTTCGATCATGTATGATATTCATCTGTTTGTGTGACAGGAACATGCCTTATCTGTTCAAAATTTTTATAGTTCTGACTACGATGTTCACTGGGCTCATTTGTGGGCGAGGTTGTATTCTTGTGTATGATACATTAAAAATTTGAAAATTGAAAATTTTGAAAAACAACAATTTTTTTAATACATTTTAAGAGTTTTAAATTTAAATTTTTTAAATTTAAAAAGTTTGATTTTTGATTTTCTTGGCGTTTTTTAAGTTTCAAAGGATAGTTTAATAGAATTTTAAAATTTTGAGCTTGATTTTATAGTATTTTATTAGACTGCGCTAGTGTGTTTTCCCTTTGGTTTTCTTTCAGATTAATATCTCTTGCTGGAATTGAAATATTTGCATAATAGACTTCCTTTGAGATTGTTTTCTTCCTTCTGTGCTACTATTTTTTTCCATGACACTGTTTGATCTGTACATTGCTTTTTTTTTACAATTTTTCAAGGTTTGTCTGTCATGATTTTCTCTGTCACTGACATCATTACAAGAGATTAGGCAGAGCAAAATTTTGTGGTATGTTTGAATGTTTAACTAGTAATTACCTCATTTCTAAAATTTCCTACGTATCTACATCCACACACATCCATTTCTATGAGTTATGAAAAGAGAGAAGATCATAAAAATGCTGCATTCGTTATTAAAATATCATTATAAATGACCATATAAAATTTCTTTTGCTTCTTTATGTATAAAACTAAATTTTGTATGTAATAAAAATGTGGAGTGAAATAAGTGGTGGTACTGTATCGTCATCAATTAACAGTAGTTGTCATTCGACGACGATAACGGATGATGAAATAATTTGATTATCGCTCATAAAAATGCTAAATTCGTTATTAGCATATGTTTGCAATATCAAAATGATACAATGGGTAAGCCGTGCTCGATAATGATAATTTAAAATTGAATTAAAAACACGTATAACTTACTCTCTGTAATACTAAATGGGATAACATTTTGTAATTTAAAATGTCGTTGAAATTTCACTGCATTACCTCTCTTCACGACTCAAACAACAATAAATTACAGGTTGGTGATGGAAAAAAGCAGTGAAAAGACTGTGGCTTGCTTTGCTTGCTATATAAATATTAAAATTTTTTTCAACAAAATTATCCTCCAACATCTACAATAGCTTTGAACGGGTGAAAGAAAAACCTGAGGTTTCTTCTTTTTCAAGGGAAGATAAGTCATTTTATTCTTCCCCAACAATTTGATTAAGATTTAACGCCATTCAAATTACAGATTCTTTTGCGTGTAGAAATAATTTTTTGTTGGTGAAGAGGAAAAACGCACTGATTCCCAAGTAGATTGAAATTGTGTAACAGTAATGACATGAATAAGCAATAAAATTTGCTAATTAGCATATATCATTAATGATTATCCAATTCATTAAATTAGCATATTAAATTTTCGCAATTTGCATTTGAAATTTTCAAACGAATACTAATTGAAGAGATTAATGAAAAAGGGAAGGAGAGAGAGAGAGAAAAAAATGTGAACAATAAGAATGGTTAAGTTGAAATGTGCGGTACATTGCATTTGTTGTTTCCTGTTGTGACTCGGTTGTTTACTTAAACAGCAACATTTTACTAACTTCGTTTTACTTGTCATATCGCTCCTGAATTGCTACAGTTTGTTGACAAGAGAAAAACAAACAATCAGGTTAATTTTATTTGAAATTTACCTAATAATTGATAAGCTGTAGTGGTAGCTTGCTCATTGAGCAATGTCTTTTTTTTTGTCCAATTTTTTTTCCAATCAATGATGCTGTTGGAAGTAACGGCGAAATTGCTTTGGAAAATTTATGTATAAATTGATTTGACTTTGAAAATAATGTTGCAGAGAAAAAAAAAGAAAAATTAAATTTTTATTAAACAGATTTTGATTTGATCGCCTAGGCATAAATGAAGTGAGGGAAAATTGGAAATGATAGGGGAAAAAAAAGTTTGTTTGTTTTTTTTTGCTGACTACCTCTTTTTTTTGGCTTTTTTTTCCCAGTAAATAGATCCATAAATTGGGAACTAAAATGATAATTTGAGTATTGTTAAACTTCTTGCATTTCAATCTTTTTTTTTTACGATTTTCGCATTTCAATCTTGTAAATGATTCAACGAATTCACGCACCAGTTGATGATCACTTTTAATGATTTCGTCGAATAATCAAACAAAATTAAAAAATGAAAGAACGAGCCCTGGGTAGCAATCGAATTGATTTGCATTTTTACACAATCCTTCACTGTACTGCAGTTTCATCAGCCGGATCGTAAACTGCTGATCATGCGGTTTCATCAGCCGGATCGTAAACTGCTGACCATGCGGTTTCATCAGCCGGATCGTAAACTGCTGATCATGCAGTTTCATCAGCCGGATCGTAAACTTCTGATCATGCGGTTTCATCAGCCGGATCGTAAACTGCTGATCATACGGTTTCATCAGCCGGATCGTAAACTGCTGATCATGCGGTTTCATCAGCCGGATCGTAAACTGCTGATCATGCAGTTTAATCAGCCGGATCGTAAACTGCTGACCATGCGGTTTCATCAGCCGGATCGTAAACTGCTGATCATGCGGTTTCATCAGCCGGATCGTAAACTGCTGATCATGCAGTTTAATCAGCCGGATCGTAAACTGCTGATCATGCAGATATCGGATAATCAAACAGGGAAAAGGACATGATTAATTTGAAATATGCGCTAATGAGGTGATTTAACGGATAGAAGGAATAAGATAATGAATTATGTTGCAGAAATGAAAATTTTCCATTATAATTTTAAAAAACCAATGCAATTTCTTCCCCATCCGCCGTACACAACACACACACACACACACACACACACAATTTCCCATCACCAATTTTCGAATTTGTCATTATTAATTTATAAATAATTATTATCATTTTCATTTTTTTTTCTCCTCATCTATAATAGTTTTACATTTTTTTAAATAAATTTTCATTCAATTTCCCTGTGATTTGTTGTTTAAAATTTGGAAAAAAAAATTGTAACCGATCAAACGGTTTGTTCATTTTTCAATCCCTAAATATCTGTATATTCGTTTTGTTCTTCATTGCTCTCTTTTCTCTCTCCCCTTCTCTCTCTCTTTCTCACACACACACACACGCACTCATTGGCTTTTTTATTTTAACAAATACAGAAAAAACCTCATCCGCTCTTTTTCTTTTTTCTTTATCACCACATTTCATTGTTTACTTTAACAAAAAGTAAAAATTTCGGATTTAAAAAAAATGAAAAAAGAGTGAAAAAAAACAAAATGCTTATTTCTTCAATAAATAAAATAAAATAAAAATAATTTTTCATTTGAATTCGTAAAGCACACATCAAAGCGTGCGTGTGCTTATGTGTGTGTGTGTGGTGTTTGTGTGTGTGTGTGTGTGTGTGTGTGTGTGTGTGTGTGTGTGTGTGTGTGTGTGTGTGTGTGCGTGTGTGTGCGTGTGTGTATTTTAATTCGAACAAAGTTCAAACTAAAGTTCACATTGATTTCTCTTCCTAGAGCCCTTTGTCATAAAAGTGCATACGATGAACGAATGTGCTTTACTTCTACTTTTTTTTCTTGTTCGCTAAAATACAACAAACAAAAATTTTCCAAATTTAAGTTAATTTTTGTTTAATTTATGAACTTTCAAAATCTAATTTCCTAGCAGAAATAAACGATTTTATGATTTACAGGTATATAAATTAGTTAATGGGTAAGCATCAAATCCATACGGTTAGACATATATGTTTGTACATTCAAAAGTTTTTGCAATCAAATTTGACTAATTTGAAAAAAAAATTAATTTACGCGAAAAATATTTATAATTGGTAGGAATTTATGCAACGATATTTTGTTTTTCTTATTAAAATAATAATTTAATATTTGATTCTAAATTTTCTTTTCAAAAATTATAATCTATCGATGAAAGTCATCAACTTCAGCGGTGTTCCTGAATGAAAGTATAAATTTTGAAAAAGAAGGCTTAGTAAATTATAGTTTGAAAAAAAAATTGCCTTTCCATAACACTTCCTCGTATGACAGTATATTTTTTATCGATAAGTCATTTGCTTGTCTTTTTCTCTCTTATCTCTCCCTTCCTCTCTCTCTCTCCCTCTCTTTCTCCCTTCTTTGTTTTCGGATGGAATGTTATTGAGATTTTAAATTTATGCAATACAATGTTGTCCATTGTTGATTTAAATCAATTTTAATTAATGATGACATAATGATTTTCACATCTCATTCCGGCTCAACCTGATTCCTCCCGCTGATATTTTTTAATTGAAATATCGAAAAAATTCAAAATTTGACAAATCATAAAAAATGAAACATTTTCAAAATTCAAATTCAATGAATGAATGAATGAAATAAAAGTTAATCATTTGTTTCCGGTAAAATTCAAATTGCCGAATCTCACTGAAACAATGTTAATTTACTTTGTGTATTGGATTCTTCCGTTATTTGATTTTTTTTTTTTAAATTCATTGATTAAAATGAAAGAGTGAAAGGAGAAAAAGAGAGGAAAAAAAAAGGCTCGGTGCAATTAAAAACGTTATTTTAGTACATTTCGTTTCTTTTTTAAAAGAAAAAAATGGGCAAATAGTCTAATGAGCTTGCACGTTCACTCATGCATTAAGAGATTGCCGTAGCAATTAACATTTACATTAATTTATTTTTCAAATCTATTTATATTAGTTTATTTTTCAAATTTATGTTCATGTTTGGTGTACCTACGTACGTGTACGTTCGTGTGTGTGCCATCAAAATACCTGCAAATGTTTGTTTTGTACAGTTCTGATAGATTTTTATTCAATGAATTAGGAAAACAAAGGAATAATGAAGTAAAATAGAAGTTAGTTTATTTCAAAGGACCAGTTTCACTCGTTTTTTTTTTCTTCTGTTTCATCCGCAACGCAGCAAGAAGCGAGCGTTTAACTTCGCTAAAGAGGAAAAAAAAATTTTTGTTTTTTTTTTTTATTTTTGGAAAAGAACACAAGCATCTTCTGTGAAAGGAAATTATTGAAAATTTACCATTTCTTAAATGCATTGCTCTTTTTTTTTTTCATTTGGACACTTCTACCTGGTTATTTTTCAACGTAGTTAAGCAAAAATTTACGCTTAACACATGTGACACGTACGTACGTTAATTTGAAATCAACGTTTACTTACACTAATCCATATCACTTATCATAGATGTATCTATGAACCTGTGTGTGTGTCTCTGTCTGTGTATATATAATGTGTGTGTGTGTGTATGTGCATATGTGTATGGTTCTTTTTTTGTTAATAAAATTATAAAATTAATTGATGTCGAAGTTTCAAAATATTGAGTATGAATAAAAAGTATTCAACTTTTTTTTCTCAACCTCTTTAATTTTAAATTAATTTAAAAATAGTTTAAGAAAGTTAGAAGCTTTTTTTTGGGGGAGTAATTTCTTATTCATTGATTGATTCGTTCATAGTTTAGTGTAAATTTACCACATTTGTCAACACTTTGCTTACTCTTATCGATCAATTTGTAAAATCAGTAACACTGCTTAATGATGTGTAATGTGTCTTATCACTTGCGAGATAATGATATCATTAGCTAAGATAAAGCATTCCTAAAAATAGTGATAAAAGTGATTGATAAGAATAAAAATGTTTTAGAAAGGAAGAATGCACAACTTCGTTTTTCACGTTTAAAAATCGAAAATTTGAAAAAAAGATCAAAAAATAATCCATTATTATTTTTTTTTTATTTAAATGCAATTCACAAATTAATCATAGCATGTTATTTCATTGTAAATTATTGTCAATATTTTTTCCTTCATTTTAGTGATTTTAAATTAATTCGTGGAAAATCCACATTGTTAATCAATAATTGATTGCTTCGAACACAATAAATGACTGGTAATTAATATCCATTATTAATTAATGTTCATAATTGATTATCGATAATAATGTTAAACAAAAAGAACGGAGCATATGGACGAAAAAAAAATTTTCTCCTTTCTTCCATTCATTACTGCAATTTATTATCATTTCTAAATCAATATTTTATTTTTATCATTCACTTATACATATACTTTTTTAATTTTTTCTAAATTTAATTCATCAAAATTATTTTAGAATTTTCATCCACACTTATATCTCTTAAATATCCGCAAAAATTTCCCGACTCATAATCGAAGAGCAAAAAAAAAGGAAAAGTTGGGAGTTTTTTTTTTCCTAACGAAAAGTAATGCGCAATAATTCAAAATGATTAATAGCCGTAAAATATTTTATATCTGCAAATGTACGGAAAACGATCTCGAATTCCTGATGTACACAAATTGACATCGAAATATTTTACATCTCTAAATTTAGCAAGTAGTAAGCATCCCGAGAATTCCCGATATACCTGCATTTAACATCGAAATATCCTACATCTACGAATATAGCAAATAAAAAAAATCCCGAGAATTCTCTAATATACACCTGAGTTCCTGATATATCGGTATTAACCATTGAACTATCAAACATTTCAAAATTTAGCAAATAAACCTCACAACTACACACACACACACACACACACACACACACACACACACACACACACACACACACACCTCATTGCTATATTTTCACTTATCCATTGTTTTCCATGCCAAATATAAAAATTATTTTGAAATAGCAATCACTTTTCCTACTCTTTCCTCTTCCTTCTTCGTCGTTTTTTTTCACTTTTTTCATTTTTTCCTTTCTTTCTCTCTCCCTCTCTCTCTCTCTCCTTCGTCTTCTCATTCGTTAATTTGCAACGACCATCAGTGGCACTTTGTTCTTTGGATTGTTCCACGATGTCGTTCGGAATGACTGATAAATGAATAATAGTGCCAACATGTTCATGGCTCCAATACCCATTCCTTCTCCTCGATCATCCTCATTTCCTATCAGTTTTACCGCCTTCCTCCTCCTCCCCCTCCTCCTTCTCCCCCTCCTCCTCCTCCCCCTCCTCCTCCTCCCCCTCCTCCTCCTCCCCCTCCTCCTCCTCCCCCTCCTCCTCCTCCCCCTCCTCCTTCTCCCCCTCCTCCTCCTCCCCCTCCTCCTCCTCCCCCTCCTCCTCCTCCCCCTCCTCCTCCTCCCCCTCCTCCTCCTCCCCCTCCTCCTCCTCCCCCTCCTCCTCCTCCCCCTCCTCCTCCTCCCCCTCCTCCTTCTCCCCCTCCTCCTCCTCCCCCTCCTCCTCCTCCCCCTCCTCCTCCTCCTCCTCCTCCTCCTCCCCCTCCTCCTCCTCCTCCCCCTCCTCCCTCTCCTCCTCCTTCTCTTCCTCCTCCTCCTTATTATGCTAGCAAGCATCATTGTCACCAACAATTTTTAACATTTTTCATTTTTTTTAAACAAATAAAAATTCAGATATGATATGCGGTTGTGTGGGGTCGATTCATCAATGCTGCATAATTATCTTTTTCCTTTCCTTTCCTTTCATTTATATTCATTTCTTGCTATTTTTTATTTTAGAATTTCATTAAATTTTTTTTCCATGAAAAGGAACAGACGCTTCAACTTCTATTTATTTATTTACGCAATTTATCACTAGCATTTTCAAATTGATGGAATTTATTTGAGATGAAGTTGTTGCATGCAAGCTGAAGTAGTGTTCCATGTAAATTTTTCATGTTCAAAATCGATAATTGCAAGTGTTCTCTGATTTTGAAAATGTAAAATTTAAATTGTTAAGAGGTGGGTTGAATGAAATTAGCTGCTTACACTTATTATGCTAATAATTTCTATGTTCAAAAGATTTATGATCACATCTAATTACAATATAAACAAAAGAGAACAGTGCTAACATCGTAACTACATTATGAAGCACGATAGCAAAATATTTAATTTTAATAAAAATTTTAATTTAAAAACTTTTCCTCACTTTCTTTCTCTGCACACACTAGCTCTCATCTGTTATGATTTCCCCATCTCTCTAAATAAGATTGTGAAGATAAGATGATTTTATTATCAATTTTAGAATAAAATTTTGAAAGCAAAAGGGAAGAAAGCAAAAAAAAATGTTCGTGATTTTTTTATTTTTTTTGCTTCGAAAATTTCAACGAGTAAAAATAATTAATTTTAACATAGCATTAACGAACTTCCTACACTTCTCTTTCTCTCTTTTCTCCGTTTCATTCAAATTTTTCAACCATATATGCTTCTTCACTCTTCATCATTTTCTTTCCTCTTCCTTTGTTTTTTTTTTTTAAAAAAAGATTTTTGATCATTGGTCGAAATTAACCAAATAAACGCAGGAGGAAAGAGAATGGAAAAGAGGAGGATGGCAAGGGAGTGAGAGAGGATGGAAAAAATTCAATTCAAATAGAAATGAGAAATTTCATCGATTTGAGAAAGGAAAAAATTTTTTTTTTCTTCCTTCCTAACTCTATCAATAGTCTTAACATTTATCTATTGAAATTGTACACTTTGCCTGATTTTCTACCTCATTTTTCTCTCCCACATCACACCACATCATCGTCATCATCACCACTCTCTTCATCCCTTGTCATCTCCTCATCCCACTCTCCTCTCTCGCAAACGATCGATTCATCGAAAAACACTGATTGATTGATTCAATTTAATTAATGATATTAACTGTTTTTAATTCATCACACTTTTTGTGACTATTATATTAGAGACGGCAGTGTTCATTCTGATAATTCTAAAATTTAATTATTTCTTTTCTCTTTTTCATTCTTTCCCTCTCCCACTCTCTCTTCATTCTTTCCCTCTCCCACTCTCTCTCTCTCTCTCTCTCTCTCTCTGTAATCCATGAAAAAAAAGTGAATTTCTTTTTTTCCTCACATATTTATTGCAAAAGTAATGCATGAGGGCGAAAAAAAGAGTGCGTAAGAGAGAGAGAGAGAGAGAGAGAGGGAAAGTGAAGAAAAAGAAAATTGATGGAATAGGAAGAAGAAAGAATGAGAAGTGGGAAATGAAATTTTTTGATTTTATGACACGAAAAAAGGATGAGAAAGTGATTGACATAGAGAGGGAGAGAGAGGGAAAGGGAGAGAGAGAAGCGAAAGGCAGTTGATAGTAAAAGAGATGAAAAAAATAAATGCTAAAAAAAATTCATTGCTTTATCAATTTCCATTTTCTCTCTCTTTCTCACTTTTACGCATTGTGGTAGTGTGTGTGTGTGTGTGTGTGTGTGTGTGTGTGTGTGTGTGTGTGTGTGTGTGTATGTGTGGTGGTGATGGGGTTCGATTGAAAATTAGATGGACAAAATTTCATATATCATACATTCATCACCACATACATTAATATGTTTCATACATACATTCAACAAAAATCCATCACACACACACACACACACATACATGCACACACACACGCACACA
>OY718804.1:1494219-1526719 GCA_963070105.1 Litomosoides sigmodontis
TTTCAACGAAATTTTGTCAGCTACTATTGGATGTTTTGAGTGATAATAAATTTGTTTCTATTATTCCTGTTACTATTAAAAATTTTTAATTATTTTAAAATTATAAATTTAATTGAATAATGGGAAAAAGAAATGAAGCAACTCGTAAAATAATAGAGGACAGAAGAAACGACGAAATTTTAAATGATTGAGAGGCAGAAGAGAAGAGAAGGACTGATAATACATCGTTGTAACATTTGGTTCGATTCTTTCTGAAAATTATTCCCATACTATCACTACAGTAATATGATTTAGCGATCAAAGATCATCATTACAGTAATATAATTTCACGGTTAAGAGTCATCATTACAGTAATATAATTTTATATAATTTTACGATTAAAGATCCGAATATAATTTTATAATAAGGATAACTAATTATTAGCAATGAATAGATATGCATATATTAAAATAATATTGCCATCACTATTGCTACGGTAATGGAAAAATGTGACTTAATGGGGGAGGGGAGAGATAAAAATTCCAACTTTTGTTTATGACCACTTGTTCATTTCGTTTCATAAGCAATCAATCAATCAATCAAAAACAATACCTAAATTTTAATTTTTCTTCTCACTTACTGAACTTATCAGATGCAAAAATGATTTAATGATTTTATTTAATTTTTCATTACTAGGATAGAACTTCGGCAATTATCAATTACGACGAGCTGTTTTGCTCAAATGCGATACATCCATTACTTTTTTCTCTCACTTATATTACAGTAAATTAAGATTCATTGAAACCTGTTGCGATTCTATTAATGTTTTGGAGGAACAAAAAAAAACCTCTGTTAAAAAATTTTTTTCTGATTTTTAAAAAAAAATAAAAAATTTTCGAGAAATTGAAATTGTCATATTGCATTACCCTTATTATGCTTTTCACTTCATTTCATTCTCCTTTTCTCTCTCTCTCTCTTTCTCTCTTTACCTCTCTTTCCCCCATCTTCTCTCTTTCTGTTTTTTCTCCTAAGTTTTGTGATTTGTTAGCAAAATGGTTGTTAGATGTCTTAATAGCATCCATTCCATTCCCTTTTTTTTCTTCGTTGCAAAATTTTTTTCACAATTTTGTATTTCGTCATCGTTTCGAGGTCGCCCAAATATTGCATTATTATTTTGTTGTGATCATAATTTTATCCATCGTCAATCCTTTTCATCCGTATGAAAAGAAAAAAACAATTTTTTCCCTTCCATTTCATTTTTTTATTTCCAGCATTTTGATCTCATTTTATAAGAATTTAATGATAATAATTAATAATTAATAACAATAATAATTAATAATAATAATAGTAATAGTAATATTAATAATAATAGTAGTAATAATATTAATAATAATAATAATAATAACAATAATAATAATAGTAAAAGTTACAATAAATAATAATAAAGTTATAATAAATAATAATGATGTAGCGATGTTGATAATTGGGAGTAGTGATAGTGGTAATCATTAATAATAGTGATAATATTGTAATAATAGTGTTGTAATGGCAGTGATGGCAATCCATAGCATTAATGATAATCAACAACGGTGATACTCAATAATCATAATAATATTTAAATAATTGGGCTTAAATTATAATTAAATAATTGAGGCAACAACAATTGGATTACATTTATGAGTTAAATTAAGGAGGAATAATCGTTGCATGGCTGGAACCTTCCTTTTCCTCATTTTTTTCGTTATTTTTTTTAGTTCTTCAACTTTCGGTCATTCACTACGTTATCATTTTGCTCCTACCTCTCCTCTCCTCTTCTCTCCTCTCTTCTCCTCTCCTCTTCTCTCCTCTCTTCTCCTTTCCTCCTCTCTCCTCTCTTCTCCTTTCCTCCTCTCTCCTCTCTTCTCCTTTCCTCCTCTCTCCTCTCTTCTCCTCTCCTTTCGTCTCCTCTCCTCTCCCTCAATAAACTCAAATGCTCGCAATGAGGACATTACACATTGAATAGAATAGAAACTGAATGTAAATGTAACTTCTGATATTTAATTGAAATTAGTATTATTTAATATTTTTTAGATAAGGAAAAGTAATAAAAGAGAGTTGAGGAAGGCAGAGAGAGACAGAGAAAATATAATTTAAATAATAAATGAAGTTTAGGGAGAGAAATGAAGAGCATTATATGAAATTAACTGAATGAATGAATAATTAATTCATTTTTCCATAAATAAAAGTTGTCGTTTTTTTTCCTCCCTCTGTTTGTCTTCCTCTCCCTTTTTTCCTCCTTTTTTTATTGCATCTTAGACAACGGACTTTAGTGAATACAAGACGGAGAGAGAGAGAGAGAGAGAGAGAGGAAAGACTCAGTGAAGAAAGAAAGGAGCGAATTTTTGTGGAATTTGTTTAATAAAAGGCAAAGTTGAGGAAAGCGACAAAGCATTGTGCTACTATTTTTTTTCTTCCTCTTTTTTGTTTTAAATATTTCAAAGCTGGTGTTATTTTCCTATCCCAATTTCAATTTCATATTTAACTTTTTCAACACCAAAAAAAAAACGTGAAATAGCGTATCAGTGGAAGATGATATTTGTGTTGCCGAAATACGTGTAAGTGTAAATTTCAGTTAATTAATTCTTTAATCTGTGCTAAATTTAGTTCAGTGTTATTTTCTAAAATTCCACTAATTTTATTCATTTCTCTTTTAATTACTAAATTAATTAGTAACAGCTATGGAACTTTTTTTTGACAGATTTTAGCAATAAGTGTGTAATGTTCGGACATATTATTACTTTATAAATGTTTACATTAGTAATAAAAACACAGTAATTTTATGATAAATTGTAATTAAAGTGATTTCAAGTAAAATTACCTATTCTTATGATTACATTTGATTTAAAATTAAATGAAACGTAATCATAAGAATATAGCAAAAATAACGACACATACTTCGTCGTTAATAGCATAATAACATTCGTCGTTATTAATTTCATTACTATTAAAGATTTTTGGAAAAAATTATTGATTAAGTGAGAGTCATTGATTAGTTCATATTGAAATTAAAATGATAAATTATATATTGAAATTCATACAGTTGAATTTAAAATTTAAAAATAAAAAAAAATGGCGCACATTAATTTGTAATTTTTTCTCTTGCCTTTTCTTTTTTGTTAATTTCATTTATTATTTATTACAAATATTGAGAGAAAAAGGTAGAGAGTCCACAATGAAAGATTGATACAGAAAGGTTAAAGCTTTTTTTTATTTTGCGCTTATTAAACAAAATTTTGAATGGTTAAAAAAAGGCCGGATAAGAACATTGGCGTAGGGTGAAGTTTAGACTTATTTCTCTCTTTCACTCTCTCTCTCTCTCCCTCTCCCTCTCCCTCTCATTTTTCCCTTCTTTTGATTTAGAAATGAAAAAAAAAGGCATAGAAAGAGGCAGAGAGGAACGAATGAATGATGAGAATGACGATAATAGAGATAAATGTAAAAGATTTTAGAACATAAAAAATATCGAATTCCAATGAAACAGAAAAGGATTGTTGGGTGGTGTAACTGCTGGGCTTTTTTTTTAACAGTGAAACAGAGCGAGAGAGAGAGAGAGAGAGAGGAAGAAGACATGAAATTGATCGAATGTTGTTGATAATGTTAATGACAAGAGTATAACTGATAGTGATAGCGATGATAGCGATAATCGTAGTGATAATTTCTTTGATAATGATAATTTTTAGTAATTAGAATTTTACCTTTTTTTTCTCCCTCATTATTTTATCATTAACATTTACATGTCCCTTTTTAATGTAAATTTTGTAAGTTTTAATTTTATAAAAAAAAATTTGTATTTTTTACACTTCCAAAAGTCATTACTGTCATTAGATCTCACTTTCCCTCATCTCCTCTCTCTCTCTCCCTCTCTCTCTCGCTCTCTCCCTTCATCTACACGAATTTTACCTTTTTTTTTCTCCCTCATTATTTTATCATTAACATTTACATGTCCCTTTTTAATGTAAATTTTGAAAGTTTTAATTTTGGAAGTGTAAAAATTTGAATTTTTTACACTTCCAAAAGTCATTACTGTCATTAGATCTCACTTTCTCTCATCTCCTCTCTCTCTCTCCCTCTCTCTCTCGCTCTCTTCCTTAATCTACACATATTAACGTATTGGAATATGCATATGAGAGGACGAAGGCTAATTTCAAAGCCTAGCTACTTTTCTCATAATTCAAATAGTGCGATGAAGTACAAATGATGAGAGCGTTTCCGGAGCGATCGATTATTTCCCGTTGTATTTTGTGCATACTTTAAAAAATTTTTATCATCAAACTTATCACTCTGATCGTATTTTGCTGCAATAAAATTTCATTTGAAGGCGAAACAAAATGACATCAATGAATGGTTCAACAGATATTTCATTTTCTTTTTTCCTTCGTATATAAATTTTTTTTCAAATAATTCATTTGTGGGCATTTTAAAACAAAAAAAAAAGAGAGAGAGAAAATAGAGAGCAAAAAATAGAAAACGCATCTATTTTACATAATATGCACATTTTCAAATAATTCATAATCTGTTCAGCTATTTTTTCCACTCATATGTGTTTTTAGCGTTAATCAATTAATTCATTTAAATGCATTTAAATGCAACAATCGCTTTCAATTTCTCATTTTTTAGATAAAAATTTCAATCTTTTATTGAAATACTACATTTAGTTGGACATTTGAGAGAATTGATAAGATGTAGGTGGCGTGAAAAGTTTTGTAGTGATAGGATTGAGAGGTTGGTGGTGTGAAATTTGTAATTTTTATAATTTTGCTTTTTCATTTTTATTAAATTATGCACTTGTTTGTTTAGCTTCATCATTAATGAATGAATGAATTAATACAATAAAAAAATTCGAATTGACAGGTTCATGCATTTGCTTAGCATCGTAATTAACTAAGCGACTAATTGATTGATTAGAAATCCACTAATTGTATTAAATTATAAGTGTTTGAAAATTCATTAACAAAATCATTGATGATTTTATCACACAACGCAAGCTTAAATGTAATTAATTACGATTTAGGAAAAAACACAAAATGGTCAACGATTGAGCAAATAAGCATTACCCAAAATTCTCAAATATCATTTGCTGTTTTTCTCAGCAAAAACTATTGTTCAAGATGACAATTAATTAACTAACCTAATAATAAAATTTCGAGCAGAAGTGAGAAAGTTTAATTCATTTCATTTCATTCTTTTTGGATTAAAAAAGGCTTAATCGCAAATATTAGGTGTGTGTGTGTGTGTGTGTGTGTGTGTGTGTGTGTGTGTGTGTGTGTGTGTGTGTGTGTGTGTGTGTGTGTGTGTGTGTGTGTGTGTGTGCGCGTACATGAATTTATGCAGTTGTTAATTTGATCAAATAAAATAAATAACATGGAAATTATGATTTCATTCATTCACAAATATGTGCATGCAAAATGGATTTCTTCAATATATAATTTTGTTAATTTACGGTTAAAGATTAATTTGACAATAATAATTAATAACAATAATTAATAATAATAATTAGTAATAATTAATAATAATAATAACAAATAATAATTAATAAAGTAAATAAAATAGTGAAATAAATGATAAATAATAATAGTCATGAATTATTATTGTTGTGTCTGCGCGCTTGTATGTGTGTGTGCGTGTGTGTGTGCGTGTGTGTGTGTGTGTGTGTGTGTGTGTGTGTGTGTGTGCGTGTGTGTGTGTGTGTGTGTGTGTTATCATTTGTTCTTTAAAGAAAAGGAAGAAAAGAGCAAAAAAAAGGAAGAAAAGGGAAATTGAATGATTTTATTTGTGATATTTTCATTTTAATATTTCACTTTCGTCTTTTCGTCCATCTTCTTTCGCATTGCTTTCTTTTGCTGTATTTTCCATTGGTTTAAATAGTTGGTGAAAAATGATGCACAAATATGTTTCTTCTCTTTCTTTCCCTTTTTTTTTCCTACGACAATTTCCATTTTATTTTCTCTGCTCTTTAGCACTCTATCTCTTTCTCTCATTTTGTTTTCTTTTTTGGTAACGGTTCTCTCGCTCTCTCTCTTTTCTTGATTTCGTTTTATTTTTGGTAAGGGATGAAGATTTTTATCAATTGTGAAATATCAACGTAGTTTTGTTTTTCAGGTTCTTTTGATTTTCGTGTTATTTCTCTAATTATCATAGCAAATGATTTCATTTCATTTTTTATTTTAAATTTAATTAGCAACAAATAGTAATTATATTTTTCTGATAATTTTCATTTTATTTATGTTAAATTATTGTATTTGTTTGTTGTTTATTTGGTATTGCGTTTTTTTTTTTGTCGTATGATTACGGTACGTTGGTAAACATAAGTATGCATGCAATTACGATTGGGAATAATTATTTCTGTTGTAATTCTTTGAGAGGATGAGAAAGACAATTTATTATTCCGGTAGGAAAATAACGATTAATTAAAGGTTATTATTCAGCTAAGAAAATAATGATTAATTGAGAATGTATGTATGAATGTATGTGATAATGAAAAGATAATTATGTAGCATAAAATGATATTATTCCCTCTCTCTCTCTCTCTCTCTCTCTCTCTTTGTCCCAGTGATAGATCAATCGATAGTTGCTATCACTCAATAAGGTAAGATAATTGGTTAGGTAACATTAAGCAAATAGTTAGTTGGTTAGTTAGTTAAAGTTAGTTAAAATAACGGTTTTTTGGAATAAACAAAAATTAAAAAGCAAAAGGTAAGAGGTGAAAGGTAAAAGATCAAGGTACTGATGCTTACTAATTAAATGAAATGCATAATAGAATATATTAAATAAAAATGGTAGTAGTGATGGTTGTATTAAATTTTGAACCTATTATTAAACTTATATTATGTAACTTCTATAAAATTTGTCAAAATTTTTGCGAATAATTAAATTAATATGTTTGCTAATTTAAATATATTTAAATATTAGCTAAATTTGCTTAATAAAGTTTATTCAAATTTGACTAAATTATTTTAAATTTAAGGAAAAGAGAAGTTAATGAATATTTTGAAATGATTATAATAACAATAATGGAAGAAGAAATGGTATTTCAAATTGTGCTCTTACAGCTCGCTAATGTAATAAAGCAAGCACTTGTGAAACACTGTTGCTAGTGAAAAACGAAAATACAATGGGGAAAAAAAGAAATGAGAGAATGAAAAGGGAGAGGGACAGCAATGAAAAGGCTTAGCAAAAATTCAATTTTTAAATTAAATTAAAATCAAATTTTTTTCAAATTTCAATTTTGATCTAAAATCAAAATGTAGAAAGGGGAAAATTTTGTGAAATGTAATCAAATTTCCCATTAACATACATGTTTCGTTCTTCTTTCACATAGAATATTGCAAAAAAAAAGAGCAACATTTTTCATTTTTATTTTTCAAATAATAAAAGTCCAATGTTTGATCTCTTTTTTTTGCAAGTTAAATTATTCTTAGATTTCTTCAATCCTAAAAATTTTACTTGTTACTGTTGCTGTTGTTATATGAATACGAGTGTGTGTGTGTGTGTATGTGTGTGTGTGTGTGTGTGTGTGTCTGTGCGTGTGTGTGTTCTTCTGCCTGTCTGTGTGTGTGTGTTATAAGAAAAAAAAGGAGAAGCGAAATGATGGAAAATTAAAATTTAATGGTGGTGAAGTGCTGTAGGCATGAAATTTTAAGATTTTAAAATTTTACCACTATTACATTACATACGATGTGTTCTTTGATCATCAAGGCTTATTTTTCATCAACAAATTAATGAGAAGTGATGGTCTGTGAGGTGTAAAAAGAGTGCGATGATAACGGGACGGTATTTACGATGGGTGATATTGTTTAACTATTTCGTTTCTCTCTCCCTCTCTCCCTCTCCTTTTCTTCCTCTCTCCCTCTCTCTCTCTCTACACACAAAAAGGAAGAAATTTTGGAGAAAAAAAATTTGAAATAACAAATTTTAATGGATTAATTGAAGCAGAAACATATAATGTTGGCATATTTCAATGAATTGAAACAAAAACGCAGAAAAAAGGAGAAACGAAAAGAGGAAGAGGAAAAGAAAGAGAGAGAGAGAGAGAACCAAAACGAATTTAAACAATATTTTTTGACTTAATACCAACTCTATAATTGTATGAATTACAATTCTCACCCTCTTTCTCTTTTTCTCCTTCCTCTCACTTTAATGTAATAGTAATTTAATGTAATTATTTAATTCATTCAATACAATTTTAATAGCTCAATGTTACAGTAATTTGCAATATATTAATTTAATACGTATGTTTAATTGTCATTATTTATTATTACTTATTATTATTTTTTATTATTTTTTATTATTTTTTATTATTTTTTATTATTTTTTATTATTTTTTATTATTTATCATTATTATTTATTATTATTATTATTTATTATTATTATTATTTATTATTATTATTTATTATTATTATTTATTATTATTATTTATTATTATTATTTATTATTATTATTTATTATTATTATTATTTATTATTATTATTATTTATTATTATTATTATTTATTATTATTATTATTTATTATTGTTATTATTTATTATTATTATTATTTATTATTATTATTATTTATTATTATTATTATTTATTATTATTATTATTTATTATTATTATTATTTATTATTATTATTATTTATTATTATTATTTATTATTATTATTTATTATTATTATTTATTATTATTATTTATTATTATTATTATTTATTATTATTATTATTTATTATTATTATTTATTGTTATTATTATTATTATTTATTATTATTATTATTATTATTATTATTATTTATTATTATTATTATTTATTATTATTATTATTATTATTATTATTATTATTTATTATTATTATTATTTATTATTATTTATTATTATTTATTGTGATTTATTATTTATTACTGTTTTTTCTTTTTTATTATTATTTATTTATTATTATTTACTATTATTTACTATTATTTATTATTATTTATTATTACTATTAATTATTATCAATTATGTAGGATGACAATTTTCATGGAGCTCTTACCCTTCCAGTTAATGGTATTCTGCTTCAGTGATTGGCTTTGTGTAAATAAACTAATTTATTCATACATTAATTATTTGGCGCAAATAGTAATCTTCCGCTCACTTCGCTTAATTCATTGAGAATGAGCAAACGCAGAAATGACTAATTACATTCAAATTGATTTCAGTTTGGTACCAATTGTTAAGGTGTAAATTTAGGAACGAAATACATCTATGCGATGTGTTGATGTTGAAAATGTGTTTTAATTAATTAAGAAATTAATTAAATAAGTGAACCATTGAAGCGTAACAAACAGGCGCAAGCGTTGCAAATCGAATCATTTTCTCATTTCAAAAATAACAATTAATTAATTCTTTGATTGATTTGGTTTTTCCTAATAAGCAAGTGATATTCAACCTGATTAAGTTATATGATTAAGCCTTACAATGAAAAAAACAAAGCTAAAAATCCTTTCAGATATATTTGCATAAATTTTCTTTGGTGTTGCTAATAAGGATTTAAAAGTGTTTAGAGAATGTTATAACTATATATGGTAGAGATTATCATCATCGTTTTATTTATTTATTTATTTGTTTGTTTGTTTATCTATTTATTATTTATTTATTTATTATTAATTATTATTATTAATTGTTGTTACTATACTGTTTATGTGCTATCTTCATAATTACTATTATTAACTATTTTTATCGACTACTGCTACCATTATTAATTGTTAGCTAATAATTGCTATTGCTATCGGTGCCATGTTGCTATGTTTGATAGTAATTTGCTAAGAAGTGAGAAGAGGAGAGGGAGAAAGAGAGAATAATAAGCTGATATTTGCTGTTTACTTTTCAAAATATATGATGAATGGTAAGACGAATAACAGTTCGTTAATCATATTACGATGACCACGTAGCACTGAGAATGACGAACAACCGAGAGAGAGAGAGAGAGAGAGAGAGAGAGAGAGAGAGGAGATGTTACTATAGCCAATAATGGCATTAAATGAGAGAAGACTGTTGCAAGATTGATTTTAGCTGAATAAAACTGAAATACTGTGAGTTGGAATGAAAGCGGTTGATAGAAACCTTGGGCGATGATTGTTCCGTTCCACTCATTCATTAGGTGGGAATGAATGGAAAGCAAAGTGTTGGAGACTTTCCTAATTAAACCACCACCACCACCCCCTCATCATGCCCACCACAATGTTGAGGTTGCAGTGGTGGTGGTGGTGGTGGTGGTGGTTGGTGGTGGTGTTGGTGGTTGGTGGTGGTAGTGGTTGGTGGTGGTAGTGGTGGTGGTGGTGGTGGTGTTTTAATGAAAGCTTATCATTTTCACAGCACAAATACAACAAACAAAATTGCTTCCTTACTACTAGCTGCTAACTAGCATTGTTTGCTACGGTGCTGCAAGTGTGGAAAATAATTTGTGCAATAGTTTTTCACCAATCAATTCCACCATGAATTTAATTTTAGGAGAATTTAATTTGGACGAGTATTCACAGTTTTTCATTAGTGTGCCAACATATACGACCATCTCTAATCTAATAATCTGTACAAATAAAGTTTTGCATAAATTCTATTTTTTTTTATATTATTTATTTCTATATTATTAATCTATTTATATAAATTAATAATATAGAAATAAATAATATAAATGTGTAAAAATATTAAAAAAAAAATGGAAATATATCAAAATAATATAGTGCGAAGTGTAAATAGAGCAATAAATGAGGAACCGATCGAAATAAATCTAACAAATGATTCTAATCTAATGAGTTAATGATGACAATTCCCATTTTATGGTTTTTTTTTCTCGCTTTTTTTTTCTTGCATTTGTAATTGTGAGAAATTTTCACTTATCATTTTTTGTGAACTTTTATTTCTCCTTCCTTTTTACATTCATTAATGAATGGGAATGGTCGATGGGCGAGGAGGAGAAATTATCAGTGTGAGGTGGGTGAAAATCTTTTGTGTTCCTCCTCCTGTACACATTTTACATTTTAGATGAAGTACCATTTAAGGGGAAATTTGTTAATTACACTGATTGTATGAGAGATGAAAGGAGGATGGTGATGTAGATGAATGCATTTTGTTGAAATTTAGTTAGCGTTGGAGAAGGAAATTCCAAATTTCCTTTCTTTTTTTTTTTGTTTTTATTTTTTTTTTCTTGGATGTTAATAATCGATTTTTAGTTATTTATTGCAAAAAAGCTTTCATTGTTATCGGTGTTTCCAACTGCTACCAAATCGTTCTTTTATTAACTTTTATTTCATATTCATTTAATTTTTGAAATTGAAATTCATGCTCATTAGCATAATACTCAATTATGCTATAGTAATAATGGCAGGTGGTAAATAGCTAGCAGTCTATAGTACTGAGTAGTAGTGGTAGTAGTAGTGCTAAAGTTTAGTTACCTGTAAATTTAAATCATGTGTAAAGCTAGCGTAAGCGTCAAATAATTGATAATTAATTCGAAATCGAAATAGAATTAGAGAATAACAGAATGATTTTTTTTTATTAAAAAAAATTAACTCTGTGCGATGTTTTTGTTTATTTTCCTCTCCTTTTTTCTTTCTCTATTTGCCAAATAAAAAAGCTAAAATTTCACAGGGAAGTGTTGTTTTCCTTTCTTTTCTCTCCTTTTCCTTCAGTTCAAATAGCTTAGTTCCTACGCCAACTATGCTTTGCTCCGTCAATAGATCAATATTTTATGAATTATATTCAAATTAATTATTGTATATAATTGTGTATTCGTGTTAAATTTAATATCAAATTTGATCCATCATTTACAGCAATAAAAATTTTCATCTCCGCAAGGATCAGATTAGCAATGCAAATGGTCGCCTATCATCGAGGAGCATTGTAAACTTCACATCAATACACACACACACACACACACACACACACACACACACACACACACACACACACACACACACACGCACACACACACACACACACCAATACGCAAACCCATACACACCCGCATACATAGACACACACACCCGTAAACAGACCCATATGCACCCGTACATACACACACACACACACACACACCACACTTATTGTTCGTTGGTTTGAATTTCAAAACTTTCAGTTAATTTTATAGTATTGAATTCAAGCATTTATGTTTTCACATATATGTCTATTTGATTCAAATGGTAAAAAAAGGATTAAAATTTTATAAAAGGAAAAAACTAATGAAATATGTTCAAATGGATTTCTTTTTTATTTTGCTCTTTTAGTTCACCTATGATTAGAGAAATTTTATATTTAATTTTAAATTTAATAGTTTTTTAATCAATATTTCATTTGTGGCGAATGTATTGGAAGTGAATTCAGCGAACGATCGTAACAACAGCAAACTGCTACTGTAATATCAGTTTGTTGTTAAATTGCTAGTTCATGATAACAGAGAGGTGGAGAGAAATTTTAGGAATAGAGAGAGAGAGGGAGAGAGAGAGAGAGAGAGAAAGAAGGAAAAGAGTAAGTGATAATAATGATTTATTTCCTAGGACAATGAACCATTAGAAGATGATGATAAAAAGTTTGATAAATAACAGTGATAATGTTTTGATGTTATCATGATAATATTGATGTATTAAAAATAATCCGTACTATTTAGGAAGTGTAAAATGACTACTGCTAAAGAGAATTTTTTTTAATGAAAAAAATGTGATAGTTAATAAAATTGAATTGAAATTGATCGATTACGTTTGTTTTGTTTTGGTTTTTTTTTTACAAATGAAAATTGCAAGTGAGTAATTAACGAAACTTTCCTAGTTAGCTTTTTTTGTTAACCGTCTCTCTTTCTCTCTCTCTCTCTCTCTGCCTCTCCCCATTTTTTTTGCAGCAGATTTTTTTTCTCTCCTTTTTAACAGTTAAATTCACGAAAAATTTCCTGTTTTTTACAAAAAGCTCTCTTTTTTTTTCTCGCTCTAAAAAAAACTCTTCGTTACTATTTCGCCATCTTATACGTTTGTGTAATAATTATTAAGACACTTTTCTGAAATTCACATTTTCACAGAGAGTTTCTGAACTCTTAAAAAAATGTTTAACTGATATATATGCAATATATCATCAGTGCAGCTATCATTATCAGCTGTTTTTTAGCACCATTATTGTTATCATTAGTTTTAGTAATACCATTATTATTATTGTTATTATTATTATTATTATTATCATCATCATCATTATTATTATCATCAGTTCTAACTATAATTATTATTTATTATTATTGCAGTTTTGAAATTTTTTGATCGTTTCAAAACCTAACATTTATTACTACCACTTCTTTTTTTTAATCTTATGTTTCCATGGAAAATTATAATTGAAATGTTTTTTTTTTTTGAACAGAAATTTTTTAATTTAGCACTTGATGAATGTTTGATTGATATTTTACGCTGTTGTTAACTTAAAAAATCAAAAATCACTCAACAGAACAAACAAACAAATAAATAAGCAAACAAACAGGAAAAATCTCGAGTTATTTAAATGAATGAAAAATCATTTTGCTGTATTTTTTCTCACTTAAATTTTTTCATTCTCTAAATAACTTAAAAAGAAAAAAGCAAAGGAAAAAAAATTTGCTCTCCTAAATGATCTGGTTTAGAGAAATTTAAATGAACGAATTAATTTAGTGAAAGAATGATAAATTGTATAGTAGCACTGATATTCAACGAGCTTCTACAGCACCTCTAATGTGCTACTCATTAATTTTGCATATTACGCTTGAAGGCGGATATTCTTCATCTTTGAAATGAAAATTTCGCAGCTAAATTGTCCATTCATTCTTATCTGTCTCATTTTATTTTCCAACCAACCACATATATGTGTATATATACATATATTGGAAATTTAAATTGCATCATTTAGCATCTCATTTAAATAATAAATAAATATGCATCTAACGCAGAAAGCGATAATGGTACATTTGAAATTAAAAATACATTTTTATGTTTCGCGCAATAACTGAAACACTTTTATTAAATAAAATTTTTTTTAAAACTTTTATAATATATGCGAAATGTTATTGCACTTTTTACAACAGAAAATATTAAGCAAATTTTGCTAGTTAGTAGTAACACTAAGCATGAAATGAACAACTTATTTATTTTTTTTATTCCATAAATTTTTATTCCGCGAATTTTTTCTTCCATCGTCCGTGTGTGTGTGTGTATACTTTTGTCATAATAATTGTTGTAATTAATGTTTTCTAATTAATGCGTATAAACAAAAAAATTTAACACAGTAAAAATTTTAAGCAATATTTCTATAAACATTTAATGGTTGAAACATTGACTGATCAGAAATTTTCCTTCTTTTTGCAATTTAATTTTTTTAAATAACATAAGATGAAACATTAAATTGTTAAATAAAAAAAGTTACTGTAAATACATATAAACATACACGCTTGATTTTTATTAAATTAATTTTAATTAAAGTAGGTAGATGTGTGTGTGTGTGTGTTTGAATTTTATTAAATTAATTTTAATTAAAATGGGTAAGAATGAATGATAATGATGGTGGGTGATTGTTAAACATCGTGCCCTATATTATTCATTTTGAAAAACCAATAATAATTTGAGTATTATCTCAAAGTGAGCTCTTTACAAGAAATCGTAAGATCCTGATTTGTGTGACATCTGTGAATCTTCCTTCCTCTTCTCCTTCCACCGATCAACCCCCCGCCCCCCAACCCCCCCCCCCTCCTCCTACTTTTGCTCCTATCCTTCCTTCATCCCATCGCCACATCCCTGCACCCGCTATATCCACATATCTTTCCTACTCCTCCCCTCTCCTCCCCCCCCCCCCGCCACCCCCGCCTCTTCAGCTCTTCTCCTTAATGGACAATTGTTGTGTAATACACAGAGAGTGGACGTTGAAGAGAAGGAAGGACGACGTATTTACCCATTTTAGATAAGATAGGTAGGGCTAGGTACGAGAGAGAGAGAGAGAGAGAGAGAGAGAGGGAGAGAGATGGTTGAATGAATGGAATGAAATGAAATGAAATAAAATGAAATGAATGTAAGAAGCGAGGAGTGCGGTGAGTGTAAATGAATCGAAGAGATATTTTAATGACTACTGGCTGAACTTGATAGATAAATCTTCCATTTTGATCAGAGTTAACTCGAACGGGGCAGATGCATTATTGTTGTCCTGTTTGGCAAACAACCCTGATCAATCCTTCCTTATTTCGAAACCCGATTTTTATAACTTCTTCCTCCCCTTTCTTCACTTCCATCCCGAATCAGGTCATGCAAACACAACACTTTTATAAATGTAAATGTATTTGGTTTTTATTTTATTTATTCATTCCATTTATTTATTTATTCATCCTTTTAATCATTTTATTTTTTATTTATTTATTCACTTATTTATCTCTTTATTTATTTATTTAGTTAAATTTACATATCCTATACATTCCGTCAAGCGCTATTTTCATTTGATCTTTTTTTTTTTCTCCTCAAATTTATTTCAAATAAATGAATAGATATGCATATTGATTTGCATACACATCTTCTACTATCTGTCACTTTTGTTTCTGTTTACTTTTCTTTTTTTTTCTATCGAATTTATTTCAGTACCTAAAATTATTTTGAAATAGAAGAGATATGCACTCACCAATGCGATCATTGGTAAAATATTTTGTCATCAATTTTCATCATCAAATAAATCCGGTCAATTGCTTTTCACTCGTAAACACTCTCCACCTAAAGTTGCGATTAATTATTGAAATGAGCAATCGGCGTAAAATATCCGGTTATAGGTAGGCAAACTATCGTGCTGTCACCACTCACAATAGGCAGCACATTTCAGAAAGAGGTCAAGTTAAGCGTGAACGTATATTAAAGTAGCATCGCTTACAACACACCGCTCACGTTCATAAGAGTTGATGAAAAGCATCATCATCATCTCCGTTGTTGTTATTACTATTACTATTATTACTATTGTTATTATTACTATATTATTATTGCTATTATTTTTTCATATAATTTCATGAAATTTTGTGATAAATTTAAATAGTTGCTTTTATGACAATTTCCTCAAAGAAATCTTCCATCCGTTTTACCAAATCATTTTCTTGTCACTTTTTTTTAATGTTTTATTCCTTCCTTGTATATATAAATGTTTGAAAAATTAGAAAATAGAATGGAGAAAAATTGGAAAAAAAGTTAACGAATTAAATTTGAGCTAATAAGTTATTGAAAATAACATTATGATTTATTGTATTCCCCGTCTCTCCCTCTCTCTCTCTCCCTCACCTCTGCTGTAAGAATGCTATTAGGAAGAAGAAAAGAAAAAATGATTAGTTTTCTCTCTCTCTCTCTCTCTTTGGCTTTCTCTATACCTTCACTTTTCTTGTTCCATTTATTAATAAATAAAAAAAATATAAGACAGCTTTTTGCCTTTTATTCTTTTAAACCAGAAGAATATCTCTTTTTTTTTGCTCGCTTAGTAAAAAAAATATATTAGTTTTTTTGTTTTCAAAATCCAAAATATCTCTAATAAATAGTAAATTTTAATAAAATATAATAATATGTGTTGTCTATTTGATTACAAAAAAAAGAATTTTCGGTGTATTTTTTTTAAACGATAATTTATTAAATTTCGAATGTCAGTTGTGGCTGCTACAAATTATCCATTTATCATTTGCCTGATATATTTGAATGTTTCTGCAAAGTTTAGCTCTTAAATGAAATACAAAATTCACTATGCTAAGGTAAATTACACTGTCATCGCTTATCGTTGCAACATTCTTATTTGCTATGCATTTATCATTGGTTATTGTTATGGCATTCTTATTTGCTACGCAATCAAATGATAGAGAATGGCTGAAAGAACAAATGACAGTGCTTATTTTCGTATTTGCAAAAAAAAATTTTTTTAAAAAGTTTTATCTTTTTCATTTATCCTTTTAGTAAAACTTGTTCATCCTAATTTTAACGTACGCACGCACAAAGACACACACACACACACACACACACACACACACACACACACACACACACACACACACACACACACACACACACACGTGTACAATGTAAACTATTTTCAATTTGATTAAATCGTAATCTGTTAATTGTCGAATACGATGTCGCCGTATTTCTCTCTCTCGCCCTCTGTGTCTCTTCCTCCATCTGTTTCATTGATGAAAAAGGAAAATAAATTTTCTAATAGTAAGCGATATATGTCTTGTGGTATTTTAATAATTAAATGCAATGTAATGTTAATATTTTGAAATCATACGGTTGTTGCTGTTATATTATGAAATTAAATTAAATTAAACTTCAAAGGAAACAATAACCAATTAGCACAGATATGAGTAAATTTTAAATTGATCATAATAAATAAAATTTCTAAATCCATTCCAAATGATGCAGCATAGAGTAATACAGTATGATTAATTGAAATAGAGCAATGATAAAGAGAGTGAAGGACAGTGAGTGAGAGAGAGAGAGAGAAAAAGCAAACTTATTGCTGTTTGATGAATTAATTAGCGAATTAATTCCAACTGTTTGTTTTTTCTTTTTAAAATAAGCAAACCTTTGTGCATTCATTTACATATTCATTAATCTCTCTCTTGTCAAAATGGAACAGTGAAACTTTTTTTAGTAAAAAAAAATTAATTCAACAATTTCATTTTAATTCATTTTAACAACAATTTCACTTTTCGTGTTTTTTTTTGCCGTTTTCTTAAAATCATGACTAATTCGGCAGTTATATAGTTGTTTTTGGATTTCATAAAATTTTATATTAATGCTATGCGTGTGTTGTAATATGTTGAATTTGTGAAAACTGAGATTGGAAGCTTTAAGAGATTATGGAAAAGTATAAGAAAAGAAAGATGCATGTGTGTTCGCCCATTTCATCCCATTTCAATACTCTTTTCATTTTTGTTATTTCATTTCCTCCACTTTTCCTCATATGTGCAATCATTCCACTTCATCGTAATTCTTTTCGAATTTTCCCTCTTCAACATTAAAACCAACTCTAACATTTAACACTAATGATAATGATAATTAATAATAATAAACAATAATTGATATTTAATAATTAATAATAATAAATAAAGAATAACTAATAAATGACGATGAAGACAATAGCGATAATAGCGGTGACAACAAACAATAAATGATAATGTCTTAGAAAAGCTCATATAGCGGAAATATTTGTGTGTGTGTGTGTGTGTGTGTGTGTGTGTGTGTGTGTGTGTGTGTGTGTGTGTGTGTGTGTGTGTGTGTGTGTGTGAAATAGATATGTTGCCGCAGAGGATGGATAGGAAATGTTGAAGTAAACAAATACCATCAACAATATGAAATCAATAGGAATTCACTTCTGTGAAATGCTTCATCTTCGCCTCAAAATTTCATTCGTAGTCGGCAAATGATGTAAATACAATTGCTGCGATGAAATTCAAAGAATTTAAATAGAAAATGAAGAGGTCCGCCGATATGACAAGGACCATGCTGTTGTTGTTGTTGTTTGTTGTTGTTGTTGTTGTTGTTGTTGTTGTTGTTGTTGTTGTTGTTGTTGTTGTTGTTGTTGTTGTTGTTGTTGTTGTTGTTGTTGTTGTTGTTGTTGTTGTTGTTGCCGTTGTTGCCGTTGTTGCCGTTGTTGTTGTTGTTGCCGTTGTTGTTGTTGTTGTTGGGATGGGAGATGAAATGGGAAACTGCATATTAGGTAATGGACGACATATAATACGTTCATTCCAAATATTATTTTTTTTCTTTTAAAAAAAAAAATTGTTTAGTAATGTTTATCATTCTTCCTCCTCCTCTCTCTTGCTCTCTCTCTCCCTCTCTCTTTCACTCTTATCATAAAGGTTATATTTAAGTGACGAAAAACTGTTCTGTTTTTTTTAAAACTATTTAATGAATTTCATTATTTGTATTATATATATGATTATGTGATTGGGAGCATTTTTATTTTTCATTTTCTGTTCTCTCTCTCTCTCCCTATCTCTTTTCCTCTCTTTCTTTCTTTCTTTCACTCTTTCTCTCATCCATCCCATAATTCTTCTACTCATTCCTTAAAATTTTCCGATTATTCATTTCAAAATGGAAGATAAATTGTTTACTATTGCCACTACGACGAGGACGACAACTACTACCACTAATGCTAGTACCATTACTACTACTACTACTACTTACTACTACTACTGTCACTACCATTACTACTGATATGTGATTGCTGGAAGGAACAAAAGGAATAATGAGAGGGAGAAAGAAAAAAACGAATAAACAAAATAAGTGGACGACGAAAAAGACAGATGAATACGAGCCAGTTTGAAATAAACACAAAATATAATTGTAGTACTAGTAGCAGTAGTAATAGCACACTGCTGTAGAAATATAGTGCACTGGAAAATAAAGACATGCCAGTTATAATAACAATTACAATTATTATTATTATTATCATCATCATTATTATTATTATTATTATTATTATTATTATTATTATTATTATTATTATTATTATTATTATTATTATTATTATTATTATTATTATTATTATTATTATTATTATTATTATTATTATTATTATTATTATTATTATTATTATTATTATTATTATTATTATTATTATTATTATTATTATTATTATTATTATTATTATTATTATTATTATTATTATTATTATTATTATTATTATTATTATTATTATTATTATTATTATTATTATTATTATTATTATTATTATTATTATTATTATTATTATTATTATTATTATTATTATTATTATTATTATTATTATTATTATTATTATTATTATTATTATTATTATTATTATTATTATTATTATTATTATTATTATTATTATTATTATTATTATTATTATTATTATTATTATTATTATTATTATTATTATTATTATTATTATTATTATTATTATTATTATTATTATTATTATTATTATTATTATTATTATTATTATTATTATTATTATTATTATTATTATTATTATTATTATTATTATTATTATTATTATTATTATTATTATTATTATTATTATTATTATTATTATTATTATTATTATTATTATTATTATTATTATTATTATTATTATTATTATTATTATTATTATTATTATTATTATTATTATTATTATTATTATTATTATTATTATTATTATTATTATTATTATTATTATTATTATTATTATTATTATTATTATTATTATTAATTATTATTATTATTATTATTATTATTATTATTAATTATTATTAATTATTACTATTATTAATTATTATTGAAATTATTATTGTTAATTATTACTATTATTAATTATTATTGAAATTATTATTGTTACTGCTGTTGCTATTGTTGTCGGTGGTTAGTTATTGGTTATTAATTATTTGTTTATATCATTAGATTCACTGCAGTAACTGCCAAAAGTGTTGTTAGTTAAGATAAATTTGAAAGTCAAAAGGAAAAAGAAATATATATGAAAGAAAAGGAAGGGAAAAAGCGTTTGTTTCTATAAAAATTTGAACAGACAAAAGAACCCTGCGCATCATCCATCTATCACATATTTACTTTGTACTTTTGTTTATGTTTATCATATATAGAACGAGGGAGAGAGAGAGAGAGAGGGGGTGAGAAAAGAGAAAAGAAGGAAAAGGTTGGAGAGAGGGAGAGTGGGAGAGAAAGAGAGAGGTGTAATAAATTGAATGATTTAAATTTTTTCTTTAAAATTTGTAAAAATAAAATGTTATTAATTTTATAACTTTTCCCTTCATCCATCCTCATTCTTATTAGTATGTGGCATAATTGTACAACAACTTTTCAACCAACTTTTTGATTTTTTCTTGTTTTCGAAAATGAATAATTTCTTTTCCTTTCTCTCTTTCTCTCTTTCTTCCACTTCATTCGCTCTTATGTGTCTATTTGCGTTAAAATAAATATTTGATGAATAAATTTCAAGGAATTGATTTCATCTCCTTTGTTTTTTTGCCTTTGCTGAGGAAACATTAAGTTGGGGTAAATTTCTAATTTATTTTTGAGTAAATAATTAAAATTTTCTCATTTAGGCGTTTGCATTTTCTAAATTTAATAAATGCAAGCATATATTTTGCAGTGATGTTTAATTAGCAAAAAGTGAAAAGTGACGAAAGTGACGTTTGCAAATTTTTTTTAGCGACTATAATAGCGTTAGTGGCAATAATGATAACGGTAGTGAAAACGGTAGCGATGATGATTATTTTTATTTTTTTTTGTCGAAGCAATTTAACCACCGAATTGTGTTATGCTTGGAGAAAGAGAGGAGAAGGGAAAAAAAAGCAAATCTAAACTTGTTATGTAGCTAACTAAGTAAGCTAAGGTGTACGCACGTAAAGTGCAATGATTAATTTGGATAAATTGATGATGGAAAAACTAATTGAAATGTTTAAATTTCTTTCCTTACCAGCAATTTTCCATCTTGCATTTCATTTCCGTGTTGTTTTTCTTAGACGTAATTTTGTAGCCATTTTATTTTTGATGTAATTTAATTAATTACAATTTGGGAATGAAAAATAAACGTCGTTGCAATTTTTCATTCTTTTTCTTTTTGGTTTTTTTTTCCTTCTTGGAATTTTTATCTTTTGAGGAAAATTATTGGAATGCATTTATTTTTATGCTCTTATTTTCATCATTTCAACATTTTGTACGCTTACTTTTTTTTTAATTACCTTAAATTAAATGTTGAACATTTTCAGTTTTTACTTTTCACCTGTTCACCACTTCTGCTCCATCACGTATTTTCAGCACTGATAACCGTAACACTTCAAACATTCTTCTTTTAATTATTTCACATCTCAAATTATATGGACAAAAACAATTTCTTCTTTTTTTTTAGCTTTCATTTTTCAAAAGAAAAAAAATTGAAAAAAGCAATACTAAATTTAAATTTTCTCAAAAACTTTTGTTCTTCCTTATCGTATAGATCTGTGTGTGCCTACGTAAGTGCGTACGTGCATGTGTGCGCGTGTGTGTGCGTGCTAGGGTAAAATTGTGAAAGAGATGAAAAGTTCAAATATTTCGACATTTTCATTGTAAAATTTTTAAATCCTATCATTACGGCAAATGCTAGTGCGAAAACGAACGCATCATTAATATGCTTTTCCTCCCTCTCTCCCTCCCGCTCTCTCTCCCCTTTTTTTTAAAGTACTGCACAGCAAAAGTAACATTGAGTGTTTTGAAAGTTTAAACGGAATTTCAAAAATTTAAAAAATTTTTAGAGTAACATGGAATTTTTCGTCGTTTTTTTTTCGCTGCACTTAACCTATTCTTTTTTTTTTTATTTTTTATTTGTAATAGTAATCATCGTGTTTGTTTGTTTTACTTTTTCATAATGCACCATGAATTTCATTGATCTTGCAAGTTTCACTAATATTTATTTTACAGATTGCTATTTTTGAAATTCCTAAAAATGAATAAATTTAAATGGAATTAAATGAAAAAATATTGATAATTAGGTGTGTAAAATTCTTAAATGGTTTGTAGTAACAAGTAAATTGACTACCATTCACCACCACCGCCATTACTACTACAACTACTACTACCACTGCTATTACTACTAATATTAATAATGAAATAATGAATAATAATAGCAATAATAGTAATAATAGATAAATAAACGACAGTAATAAGAAATAGATAAATAAATCAATCAATAAATAATCTGTTTCAACTATTATTAGCAACCACCACTGCCACTGCTGTTCCTGCTAACAACAGCAACAACAACAACAACAACAACAACAACAACAACAACAACAACAACAACAACAACAACAACAACAACAACAACAGCAACAACAACAACAACAACAACAACAACAACAACAACAACAACAACAACAACAACAACAGCAACAACAACAACAACAACAGCAACAACAACAACAACAACAATAACAACAATAACAACAATAACAACAATAACAACAATATCAACAATATCAACAATAACAACAATAACAACAATAACAACAATAACAACAATAACAACAATAACAACAATAACAATAATAACAATAATAACAATAATAACAATAATAGTTATTATAATAATAATAATAATAATAATAATAATAATAATAATAATAATAATATAATAATAATAATAATAATAATAATAATAATAATAATAATAATAATAATAATAATAATAATAATAATAATAATAATAATAATAATAATAATAATAATAATAATAATAATAATAATAATAATAATAATAATAATAATAATAATAATAATAATAATAATAATAATAATAATAATAATAATAATAATAATAATAATTAATAATAATAATAATAATAATAATAATAATAATAATAATAATAATAATAATAATAATAATAATAATAATAATAATAATAATAATAATAATAATAATAATAATAATAATAATAATAATAATAATAATAATAATAATAATAATAATAATAATAATAATAATAATAATAATAATAATAATAATAATAATAATAATAATAATAATAATAATAATAATAATAATAATAATAATAATAATAATAATAATAATAATAATAATAATAATAATAATAATAATAATAATAATAATAATAATAATAATAATAATAATAATAATAATAATAATAATAATAATAATAATAATAATAATAATAATAATAATAATAATAATAATAATAATAATAATAATAATAATAATAATAATAATAATAATAATAATAATAATAATAATAATAATAATAATAATAATAATAATAATAATAATAATAATAATAATAATAATAATAATAATAATAATAATAATAATAATAATAATAATAATAATAATAATAATAATAATAATAATAATAATAATAATAATAATAATAATAATAATAATAATAATAATAATAATAATAATAATAATAATAATAATAATAATAATAATAATAATAATAATAATAATAATAATAATAATAATAATAATAATAATAATAATAATAATAATAATAATAATAATAATAATAATAATAATAATAATAATAATGACTATAATAATAATAATAATAAACAAACAAACAAACAAACAACAGTTTGGACCATAATTGAAGTGGGATTATGATGATTTGTCATTGTTCATTTCGGTCCGTTTAAGGTAGTCGTTTTGTCTCGTCCCTTTCGTGCTTCCTTTTGAAAACGCTGAACTCGATGACAATATCATTATCGCCACAACCATCACCTACCCGTGTATCCGTGTATCCGTCCCGTGGGGTGAAAGATGATGGAAAAGGAGGAGGCGGGCGAAGATCGGAGGAAACGTGTTGTTGACAGCGTTGTTTGTCCCACCTCACCCTCATCTCATTTCACATCTCAGTGAGTGGGATGGATGGATGGATGGATCATTGTTGGTCGGATCGCTACTACTACTACTACTACTACTGCTACTACTACAGCTGCTACAACTAGAACTACAGCTACAACTACAACTACAGCTACAACTACAACTACAGCTACAACTACAACTACAACTACTACAGCTACAACTCCTACTACTACTACTATATTACTAGTAGTAGCATTAGTACTGCTACAGGTTTTTAATAGTATTTTATCCTTGATATTTAACGTTTTGCAATTTATCTGTCTCCTCCTCCCTCTCCCTTGTTTCCATTTTGTGATTGCTTATTTTGCCTCTTTTAGTTAAGATTTTTGGACCGGTTCTATATCTGTTTCCTCTCTCTCTCTCTCTCCCCCTCTCTTTTAATTTCTCCATATAGTTCATTTGAAATTTTATTATTGAATGAGAGGTGCCAGTAATGGACCCCCCCGCCCCCGCCCCCAATCTTGCCATTGCTCCTCCCCTGCTTCCCCGCATCTACAAACTACCACTACGGTTACGCACGATCAGATGGGATTAGTTGACGTAAACATTTTTAGTGCTAATTTGTTTATTAATATTAACTTAACTTGTTTACATACAAAAATAAACTCTTCTTCTGTAGTTTTTTTTTCTTTCGATATTTGTTTGTCTAGCCGAAGAACTAATTAGCAATTAGTTTAGTAGAAAAAATGCCCATTGAGGAACCGAGTGGTGGACTTCAAGAGAAAAATGATCGTTGAAAAATTTTTTGCAAATTTCTCAAAATGTAGAATTGGAATGGAATATAAAATTGTAGAAACGGAAATTATAGAATTGGAATGTTTGTGAAATTCGTTTATTAAATTATTTATGTGGATTTTAATCAATTTACCTGGATGGCAAACAGTTGTCAATTGTTATGTTGAGGTATTTCAATCCGAAATATCTCTCTTTTTTAGTTTTCAGCATCAACATTTCTAACACTTCCCTGCATTTATCACTGAATTAAGCCTAATTTCTAATTATTAATTAATTTTTGATCATTTCTTTTAAAAAAACACAAGTTAGCTAATGAGATTTGAAAAACAAAAGTGCTTGCAGTCTAAATAAATTTCTGTCCAAAAAAAAGGTCAAAGGGAAAAATGTGAAAAAAGTATTCTCATTGAAAATCCAAAGAAATGAAAAATGATAAGTGAAGGTTGTATTCAATCATGAAGCATTATTATATTAAATTTAGATTTATTTCAAAAAAAAAACATTTTAGAATGTCTTAAAAAGGTTTTGCTAGAAAAAAAATCATTGATTAAACTGAAAAAGCTATAAAATATTTATATTGCAAATCTAAAAAAGAAAACGAAAAAGTTTTCGTCTTTTTTTTAACAAGCAAAGTTTTAACTCGCAGTATAAAAAATAATTAGGAAAAGAAATATCAATTAAAAGTTTTTATTTTCCAATTTATTTTATATTCAACTAGTAATGAGTGTAAAGTGATGAAGCAAAAAATAAAAAAGCTGTAAAACTTTTAGATAATATAATACCTTTAAAAAAATAAAAATTTCATAATTTTATATAAATTAAAAGATATGCATTTTTTCCTTTACGAGAAAACAATGATACAAAAATAATATTTCAACAATAATTTTCATAAATTAAGAAAAAAACAAAATGTATAGCAATATTTTTTCTTTTTAACTATTACTTTTCCACCAGTAATCGGTAAATCATCATCATCTTCCATCTTTCACACTTGCTTTTTTTTTTTAAACTTTTTTTTTTGATCAAATAAAATTTTTGATTTGCTTCACGTCGTTTTGTTGTATGTTTGTTTTTCGCCTGTGTGTAATTTTAAAGTGAAAATGTTGAAATTGCTACGTTTAAGTTTTAATGGACACTTTTCCATCTACGCTACCTCCCTCTTCCGTGCATCATGTTTCTCCGTTTTCTCACTCTCGTATCACACTTTCAGCCTTTTCTTTCGTCTTTTTTTCTCTACCCCTTCTCCCTGGGAAAAAAAAGAAAGAAAAAAGGCAGAACACAAAAAGAAAAAAAAAAGCAAAAAACAAAAATAAAAATCAAATTTAAAAGAAAATTTAAAACAATTTTCTATCAAATTTAAAACATAAAGCTACGATGTTAATAATAAATAATAGGACACATGCAGGAAAAAAAGTGCACCATTTATTTATTAATTTATCCCGAAGAATAGCTAAAAATTACATCACTTTGGTAATTGGTATTTCAAAAAACAAAAATTTATTTTCAAATTTCGATTGAAAAATCTAACAAAAAAAAATTATTCTGTCTCTGTCTCTCTCTCTCTCTCTCTCTCTCTTTTGCGTCTTCTCTTCTTTTTTTCATTCATTCATTCATTTTGTTGTTAATCATGTTCTTTTGCTTTTTTTTTGCATTTGTTCTTCCTGCATTTGAAAATTGGATGAATGCTTGAATTGAGAAATCACAAATTGTTTACCATTAATAGCTCTTCTCCATACCTCTCTCTCTCTCTCTCTCTCCCTTTCTCTTTCCCTCGCTCTCTCTGCCTTTTTCTCGATATTTCTCTTTAAAAATACAGCTGTAACAATTACAGCTTTAGCAACTATCACATTTCATTTTTCATTCACGCTTTTCTAAACCTCCTCCCCCCCCCCTCTCGCCACCTCCTCCTCCTCCTCCTCCTCCTCCTCCTCTCCCTCCTCCTCCTCTCCCTCCTCTCCCTCCTCCTTCTCATTGCTCGCTCCCCATTACTCATCTCTTCCTCTCACCAATCATTCCGCATCACTTCAACCAACATTCATATGTTCAATTTCAAATTAATGTAACTTTAAAATTTAGCATACAGTAATAATTCGGGCTAATAACAATAGTTGTGTAATATACAGAGCGGTGAAAACAATGATAACAATAGGTGACAGCAATTTAGTGACAGTTGATAGATAATATCGATCTGATCCGATGTAATTTAATTTAATTTTGCTATATGACAGGCTTATTCATAGGACTATGAATGAATGGAATAAATGAATTGATTGAAGTTTTTCGGCTTTTTTTCTCTGTTGTCTATCTATTCCATCCAAACAACCAAACATTTAATAAATTTTTTCTTTCAAAAAACACATAGAGGAGGGTAGAAAAAGAGTATGTGAAAATATAGTGAAATACAGATAAAGAAGAGAGAGAGAGAGAGAGAGAGAAAGAGAAGATGAGAAAAAAAGCGGAAAAAAAATGGATTGGGAAGAGATGTAGGAAGGGTTTCCAATGAGATTTTCATAGAATTTGCAGTTAGAAATTTCTCCTATCACCATCATCGCAGTCGTCGTTGTTGTTGTGGTCATTATTGTTGTCAGCGTAGTTTATTTGCAGCCTGCCATCACACACGCATGCACACACACACACACACACACACACGCACACACACACACACGCACATTTCGCTTATGTTGTTATTCATCCACTTTCTCCGCCCCCTTCCCCCTCCTCTTCATCCTCTTTTCCATCCCGTGCTATACGTGTCCCTTCCACTCCGTCCGCTTCCTCGTAGCCTATTTTCTTGTGATGAATTCATCCATCTCCATCTTCCCACGCTTAATTCTCCTAAATAGGCTTTTGAAACATTTCAGGCCAACCTGAGCTAGTTCTCTCTCAAGTATTTTCAATGATAATAATAATAATAATAAAAATAATAATAATAATAAAAAATAATAATAATAATAATAATAATAATAATAATAATAATAATAATAATAATAATAATAATAATAATAATAATAATAATAATAATAATAATAATAATAATAATAATAATAATAATAATAATAATAATAATAATAATAATAATAATAATAATAATAATAATAATAATAATAATAATAATAATAATAATAATAATAATAATAATAATAATAATAACAATAATAACAATAATAACAATAATAACAATAATAACAATAATAACAATAATAACAATAATAACAATAATAACAATAATAACAATAATAACAATAATAACAATAATAACAATAATAACAATAATAACAATAATAACAATAATAACAATAATAACAATAATAACAATAATAACAATAATAACAATAATAACAATAATAACAATAATAACAATAATAACAATAACAATAATAATGATAATGATAATGATAATAATAACAAATGATAATGATAATAATAATAAATGATAATGATAATAATAATAAATGATAATGATAATGGTAATAAATGACAAATGATACATAATAATAAGTGATTAATAATTGAAATAGTGATAGTAAATAATTAAATATACATTAAAGGAATAAATAATGGTAAATAAATAGTGTTATTAATAATAACAATAAAGCAGTAGTAAATGAACGATGGTGAGGATAAGTAATTATAGATAAACAATACTGATGAGTAATGATAGTGAATAATAATGATAAAGATGATGAATAAGTAATAATAATGAATAAACAATAATAACGATAAATAACGAATATTAATAGAAAAATAAATAATGGTAATCGAAGATTTAAAATTAAAGAAAAGTGTTCTTCCCTTGTTTTCATAATAGTAATAGCAGCAATAGTAACAATAGTAATAATAATAATAGTAGTAGTAGTAACAATAATAGTAATAGTAGTAGCGATAGTAATAATAATAGCAATAATAGTAATAATAATAATAATAGTAAATAATAAATAAATATAAAGTGAATCTCTTTATGATGTGAAATAAGGAGGTCATTGCAACCATTTCATTTAAAATTTGCGAACAGCATGTGTCATTTGTACCTATACAGTTAAATTAATTTGCTTGACGATTGATTAGCTCATTGATCGCTATAATCCCATATTTTATTAGCGAGCGGTTTCTTTTATCATTTTTAATTTAGTTTTTATAAGTGATCATTTTATTGCATAAAATTAGACTATGTCTTTTATTTATTAGACGTACCCTCATCATGCATTATATCGTTCCCTAAATTTGATGTATTTTAATTCCAAATTGATTTTTGTTTCTTTTCCATTACCGTATATCATTACCTTAATAACCATATAAAATGATTGGCTTAAAAAATATGCATAAATGAAGGGCGAGAGTAGGTATGTGCTTTTTTGATTGGTTAATTTTCTTGCCCACAACATATAAGTAGAAATGCAAAAAAGTTGTCATGAATAAATTGAAAAAGTTTTCCTAATTAATTTTTTTTCGACGGTATTATTCGATGGTTTTGTAGTGTTTGTTCGCGTACGTGAAAGAATGGATAGTATTTATTAGGCGTTCACGTTTATGTCACGTAAAACGTATACGATGAAATAATGCTGTTTGTTACCCTTTTTTTTTTCAAAAAAAATTTCTTTCCAGAGGGAGAAAAATGAGCGAATCGGGGTCGTTGGGGACCAGCTCGACGGGCTCCGATGCTACTACCGATCCCTTCAGCCAACTACTCGCCTCAATGGCCCGTCCAATACCCTGTGTTACAGGTATTACTGAAATTGAAAACTAGAATTTCAATACCTTTTTTTCATTTAACCGAATAGCGGTGTCGAATCATTGTTGAGTGAAAAAAAAAAAGAGCAGCGGTAGTGGTAGTACATGTGAGAGAGAGAGAGAAAGAGAGAGAGGGAGGAAAAAAGGAAGAGTGTTAACGATGAAATTGAAATAATCGAAATTATGAATATGATTGAAATGGAAAACAGGAAAGAAAATAAGCGACATTAATGATGTGAGGAAAATTTTCCGATACGATTCTTTGCATTTAATTTAATAATTCCGGAAATGTATTGGTGATGGATGGAGAGGAGGAGAGGGAGAAGTGAAAAAAAAGAATGTCTCATCACTTCTCTTCTTCTCACATCTTTCTTTTTTTCCGTTCAAATCACTCCCTTCGTCATCAAAAAATCACACTCACTCTAATTGCGAATTTCCGGATCGGAAAATTTCAAAAAAAAAAATAGACTGCAAAGATTTACCAAATTTTATTGTGCACATTATTCAATGGTTTTGCTTGTTTCGGCTTCATGAAATTAGCAATGTATTTCTGAGGCTTTCGAAAGAGGGGAGGGAGAGAGAGACAGAGGGAGAGAGAAGTAGATATTTTAAACGTTGAACATTTGTAAAATGAAGTAATCAAGTTAATAACCTAACAGACAATTTTCGCATTAATTTCATTAGCATATTGTTTCAACAAAATTCAGGTGAATCTTATTAGCAACATAATCTAATTTCAACAATTTATAATTTTAAGAGATCAAGAAGGGAAGGGGAGGGCGAGGGAGTTGAAAAAGTAATGGAAAGGATTGATGAATTTTTATTGCTTTCTTCTACTCAAATTAATTAAAATCTAAACTTTCTCTTTTCTCTTGTTCTCTTTTTGTTTGTTGCGTCATTGTTTATTCACAAATATCTTCTGAAAAAATTTTTGCAAATTATAAGAAAATTAGAAACAAAGAAAAAGAAAAACTGAATGAAACTAAAATTAATTGTGAACGGAACTATTTGTTTGTTTCTTTTTTGTCCTAAACAAAAAACGAAATTCAATGAAAATTGGTTAGTCCATTTTATTGTTGAAATTCTTTTTCAATATGCCAATCATCATATATCACACCGTGCAAATATTTGAAATTTATTAAAAAATATTTTCGAAATTTCTTTTTTTTTCGCCGTTTTTTAATCAAAAATTTCTTTTCCTTCTTTCTTTCTTTTTAATTAATAAACAGAGAGAGAGAGAGAGAGAGAGAGAAGCAGATGTAATTATTACATAAGTACTTAACAAAGAATAATCAAATATGGGAAAGGTATTTTTTTGCTATTATAAATGTGGCTTTTCACAGAAATGTTTGGCTAGTTATTTTTCTTTCTTTTTTTTGTATTTGTTTTTTATTTAGCTAAGTTTTTATATTTTTTATTTAGCAAAGGTTTTTTTTTTTTGTTTTACCTTCCTAGCTTACTTGCATTTTGAATGACTGCCTTGGTGGACGAGAAACAAAGATTGGTTATTTTTCCCCACTCAGATAATACTATTATTTTCCACATTCGCTTTTTTTTCAAAAAAAAAAATATTTTAGTTGTAAAATTATTCCTTTTATTTACGCAATTCTTGCCTTTTATTTTCTCAAAATTACATTTATGCATAAGAGGAGAGAGGAACAGTAAAAGGTAGCAAGAGGGAATTTTGTTAATTTAAATTTACAATTTATATATAAAGTTATTTAGATTGATAAAATTTAATACTAAAAAAAAAAGTAAACAACATAGACTAATTATTTCTCATTATTCGTTCACTCACTTTTTTCCTCAACTAATTTATTCATAATCAAATTTTTTTTTGTGCATGTGTGTGTGTGTGTGTGTGTGTGTGTTTTTCATTTATTTTTTGAAGGATAAAAAAGAAAACATGGCACAAATGATTCAACTTATAATGAATTAGTAAGTTAAGTAAGTAAAGAAGCATTAGAAAGAAGTAAACACATCTATTCTATTCATCTCACCCTCTCTCTTTCTCCCTCCCTCCCTCTCTCTATCTATCCATTATTTTTGATAAGCAAGCAAACTTTTGCAACAAATTCCGCAATTTTTAAAGATCATTAACCACTACCGTATCCGTGCATGCATGAATGTATGCCTGTTTGCTTGCGTGTGTATAAGTGTGTAAGTTTTAGAAAATAAAATATGCTTTTAGATGATTGTTTACTCTTTCTTTTTTTTTCCTTACTTCATTATACTGATACGAATAAGATATACGCAGACATGCATCACGCATACTTTTATTCATTTCATTTCATACTTTTTTTTGTACACACTCACGTACACGCACACACAGACAGACTCGTATTACGTGTGCACACGTAGTAGCGTACACATACACACGCACACACACATACGATACTTGTATGTACACTCACACACACACACACACACCCATACAGACAGGTTTGTATTATATACATAGTAACCTACACACACAGACACGGTACTTGTATGTACTTACTTATATACACACACACACCCATACAGACAGGTTTATATTATATACATAGTAACCTACACACACAGACACGGTACTTGTATGTACTTACTTATATACACACATACACACACACACACACACCCATACAGACAGGTTTATATTATATACATAGTAACCTACACACACACACACACACAGACACACAGT